>JACBWV010000610.1:34739504-34765180 GCA_013435795.1 Chlamydomonas sp. ICE-L | reverse complement strand
TCCCCTCCCCCCTCCCTCCCCCCCCCCCCCCCCCCCAGCGCATTGAATCTGAATCTGAATGCCCACCCCACCCCCAACCCACCCACCCCACTCAGTGCGAGAAAATGCTACCCATATTTTGTCGGCAGCAGCACACCAAGCGCATTGAATTTGAATTTGATCTGAATCCCCCCCCCCCACACACCACACACACACACACACACACCACACACACACACACACACCAAACCCACACACCACAGGACACCCACCCCCCCCACCCCCACCACCCCACCCACCCAGTGCTATGAAACTGCTACCCACCTTGTCAGCACACACCACCAGCGCATGCAAGATGGTCTCAACAGCCAGTCACGCCCTAGCAGCACATTGAATTTGAATTTTGAATCTGAATGCCCACCCCCACCCCCACCCCCACCCCCCACCCCGGACCCCATCACCCCACCCAGGTGCGATGAAACTGCTACCCACCTTGTCAGCAGCAGCACACCCCAGCGCATGCAAAATGGTCTCAACAGCCATTCATGCGCTTGGCAGCACATTGAATTTGAATTTGAATCTGAATGCCACACACACCACACCTCAGCGCATTGAATTTGAATCTGAATGCCCACCCCCCCCCACCCCATACTCCACCCATGTGCGATGGAACTGCTACCCACCGTTCAGCAGCAGCACAACCCCAGCGCATGCAAATTGTCTCCACGCCAGTGGGACACGCTTGGGCAGCACCTTGATTTGAATTCGAATCTGAATGCCACACACACCACACCTCAGCGCATTGAATTTGAATCTGAATGCCCACCCCCACCCCCACCCCATCACTCCACCCAGGTGCGATGGAACTGCTACCCACCTTGTCAGCAGCAGCACACCCCAGCGCATGCAAAATTGTCTCCACAGCCAGTGACACGCTTGGCAGCACATTGAATTTGAATTTGAATCTGAATGCCACACACACCACACCTCAGCGCATTGAATTTGAATCTGAATGCCCACCCCCACCCCCACCCCATCACTCCACCCAGGTGCGATGGAACTGCTACCCACCTTGTCAGCAGCAGCACACCCCAGCGCATGCAAAATTGTCTCCACAGCCAGTGACGCGCTTGGCAGCACTTTGAATTTGAATTTGAATCTGAATGCCACACACACCACACCTCAGCGCATTGAATTTGAATCTGAATGCCCACCCCCACCCCCACCCATCACCTCCACCCAGGTGCGATGGAACTGCTACCACACCTTGTCAGCAGCAGCACACCCCAAGCGCATGCAAAATTGTCTCCACAGCCAGTGACGCGCTTGGCAGCACTTTGAATTTGAAATTTGAATCTGAATGCCACACACACACACACCTCAGCGCATTTGAATTTGGAATCTGAATGCCCACCCCCCACCCCCACCCTCATCACTCCACCCAGGTGCGATGGAAACTGCTACCCACCTGTCAGCAGCAGCAACACCCCAGCGCATGCAAAATTGTCTCCACGCCAGTGACAGCGCTTGCAGCACATTGAATTTTGAATTTGAATCGAATGCCACACACACACACCTCAGCGCATTGAATTTGAATCTGAATGCCCACCCCACCCCCCACCCCATCAACTCCACCCAGGTGCGATGGATACTGCTACCCACCTTGTCAGCAGCAGCACACCCCAGCGCATGCAAAATTGTCTCCACAGCCAGTGACGCGCTTGGCAGCACATTGAATTTGAATTTGAATCTGAATGCCCACCCTCACCCCCACCCCATCACTCCACCCAGGTGCGATGAAACTGCTACCCACCTTGTCAGCAGCAGCACACCCCAGCGCATGCAAAATGGTCTCGACAGCCAGTCATGCGCTTGGCAGTCTGATGTTAAACCATGAAGACAACAAGGAGGTGGTGCTAGCATCAGGCACACTGCCCCTGCTGATGAAAATGCTGCAGGTAATGGTACTGGTTCTGTATTTGAAATTGAATTGTAATTTGAATACATATGGTGCTAGCATCAGGCACACTGCCCTTACGGATGAAAATGCTGCAGGTAGTGGTGCTGGATTTAAATTTAAATTTGAATGTATGTGGTGCTAGCATCAGGCACACTGCCCTTGCTGATGAATATGCCACAGGTAATGGTTCCGGATTTGCATTCGCATTTGAATTTGAATTTGAATATGTGGTGCCAGCATCAGGCACACTGCCCCTGCTGGTGAAGATGCTGCAGGTAATTAGAACACCCTGATGTTGCCAATTTTATTGCTTTTGTCGAGGCTGGCTTTTGTAATGTTTTTTAATTTTGTTCAAGTTGGTGTGCACTGCCAGTCATGCTCTAGGCAGTCTGATGTTAAACCATGACGAAAACAAAGAGGTGGTGCTAGCAGCAGGCACACTGCCCCTGCTCATGAAAATGCTGCAGGTAATGGTGCTGGATTTGAATTTAAATGTTAAAGTATATATTTATATATACCAGGCACACTGCCTTGGCTGATGAATATGCTGCAGGTACTGGATTTGAATTTAACTTTGAATTTGAATTTAAATGATAAAGTATATATTTATAAATACCAGGCACACTGCCTTGGCTGATGAAAATGCTGCAGGTACTGGATTTGAATTTAACTTTGAATTTGTATACTTATGTGGTGCTGGCATCTGGCACACTGCCCCTGCTGCTGAAGATGCTGCAGGGACTGGCACTGGATTTGAATTTGAATTTGAATTTGAATTTAAAAATCCACATCTATATATGCCATGCGCACTGCCCCTGCTGATGGAAATGTAGCAGGTAATTACAACACCCTGAGTTATCCAGTCGTATCGCTTATGTCACGTTGTGTAGTTATTCAGGATTGGATTGGATTGTATTTATGCACTGCCAGGCATGCGTTTTTTTTTTTTTAGTGTACACGGCCAGTCATGCCCTAGGCAGTCTGATGTTAAAGCATGAAGAAAACAAAGAGGTGGTGCTAGCAGCAGGCACACTGCCCTTGCTCATGAAGATGCTGCAGGTAATGGTGCTGGATTTGAATTTGAATTTCAATTTGAATTTAATTATATGTGGTGCTAGCATCTGGCACACCACCCTTGCTGATAAAAATGCTGCAGATAATTATTTTAAATGTATTTGAATTTGAATTTGATCATGCATGTATCATAATATGTAGATCTTTGGTTTCGGATTTGATTTTAATTTGAATTTGAATGTCATTTGGTGTATATACAAAAAGTGCCCTCAGTCCATCTTGCTGTTGCTCAAGTCTTACATTTAACTTGATTACTTGAAACACCCCTTGGATTTGAATTTAAATTTGAATTTGAATTTGAATTTGAATTTCATTCTTTGATTGTCTGCTACAGGTTACCTGCGCCCCTGCTGTGGCCCTCACCATTGCTCGGCTCGCAGCATTGACTTCATGTGTCGGGACTACCCACCCGCCAAGCTAAACACAAAAACGTGCCACCCACCAAAGTTTCTGTTGCTGAATTCTTACCTTCAAACTTGAAACAGACATTGGATTTGAATATGAATTTGAATTTGAATTTGCATGCCAAGTGATGCAGGTTACCTACGCCCCTGCTGTGGCAGTCTCTGCCGATCGCACAATTGAAACAAAGAAGAAAGAAGCACCAAGCAAAAAGCCCCAAACAGAGCTACCCGCCAATAACTCTGATGCTGAATTCTTACCTATACACTTGAAACAGACCTTGGATTTGAATTTGAATTTGAATGCCAAATGCTGCAGGTTACCTACGCCCCTGCTGTGGCAGTGTCTGCCGCTCGCACCATTGAAATCATGTGTCGGGACTACCCACCCGCCAAACTTGCCGTCACCGAATTAGATGGCATCAACACGTTCTTGGCCCTATTGACGGATCCAGACTCATCCAGGGCCAAGGCAGCCTCCTCGGCCCTGATCAGCATTGTGCAGGGGGACAGAGGGAATCAGTGATGAGGTAAGGGTGGTTTGTGGTGGGGGAATGGGAGTTGGCGGGGGGGGGGGCATCCCGGCAAGGCACCTCCCCTCGCCCTGAGTCAGCACTGTACAAGGGGGACAGAGGGAAACAGGAGCAGGTGAGAGTGGAGGAGTGTTGGGGGGCTTGGTGTGTGTTGTGGGGGGGTGGGGAGTGAAGTGGGGGAGGGGGGGGGCTGGGTAGTTGTAGTTTTTTTTTTTTTATCAAGTTGGTTTTGATTTTTTTTTTTTTTTGTTAGGTTTCGCCATTCCCATCGCATCCCTCACTCTCGCGAACATGTATGCAGGGTGACATATGGAACCATTATGAGTGGGAGTGGGTGATTGTTGTTTGTGTGTGGTGTGTTGTGTGGTGGGGGGTGGGGGGGGGGTCTTGGGTGAGGGTTGTACAGTTGTTGTTGTGGTTGTGGGGGTGGGTGGTTGTGGGGGGGGGGGTTTTGTCCCATGCCAACGCAGCCTCCTCGGACTCTGATCAGCACTTTGTGTACAAGGGGGACAGAGGGAAAACAGGAGCGGAGAGTGGAGGGGTGTTGAGGGGATGGGTGTGTGTGTGGGGGGGGGGAGTTAGAGGGGGTGGGGGGGGTGGGGGGCCGGCCAAGTCAGCCCTGGGGGGGGGGGGGGAGTTTGTCCCATGCCAAAGCAGCCCCTTCGGCCCTGCATCAGCACTGTGCAGGGGGACAGAGGGAACCAGGATGAGTAAGAAGTGAGGGGTGTTGGGGGGAGGGGGTGGGAAGTGAAAAGTTTTGGGAGGGGGGTGGTTTAGCAAGTTGTGTGTCGCCGAATTGGATGGCATCAACACATTCTTGACCCTCCTTACGGCCCAAGACTCGTCCAGAGCCACGGTAGCCTCCTCGGGCCTGATCAGCATCGAGAATGGTGTGGGAGTGTGTGTGTGGGGGAGAATGGTGTGGGAGTGTGTGTGGTGTTGGGGGGGGGTTTTTGACTGACGGCGTCAAACTCGTCCAGGGCCACGGCAGCCTCCTCGGGCCTGATCAGCATCGAGAATGGTGGGGAGTGTGTGGGGAAAGGTGTGGGAGTGTGTGTGTGTGGGTGGGTGGGTGTTTTTTGACTGAACGGGCGTCAAACTCGTCCGGGCCAACGGCAAGCCTCCTCGTGCCTGATCAGCATCTTGCAGGGGGACAGAGGGAACCAGGACGAAGTAAGAATGGTGTAGGTGGGGGATGGGAGTTGGGGGGGTGGGGAATCAGTTAATATGTTCGTTTTACCCACCCACCCTCCACCCACCCCGCACACACACACACACAGTCCCATACACACACCCTGGTGTAGATGACTGGCTGTGGTGCTGCCGACATCCTCACCCCCTGCTTCAAGTCTCGTGATAGGGAGCTGGTGGTCCACTCCATCACCCTACTAAAGCTCATCATCTTACAGGAGCCCCCCCCCCACCCACACAACACACACACACACACACACACTACACTACACACCACACAAACACGAGCACACCCCAACACACACACCAACACCATACAACCACCCACACACCACCCACACACCACAACACACACACAGCAGAAGCAAGTCACATTGAGTACCCCCCCTAGTATTCACCGACTGCAGATGATTCGCGTGGTGCTGGCTGCCACTATCCTCACGCCCCTGCTTCATGTCGTGTGATGGGATCTGGTGTTTCCACTTCTCCGATCACCCTACAAAACTGCATCGTCGATCAGACTCCGCGTGTGTTCTACTGTCTCCTCACCTTCTCTGCTCCCGTCCCCCCCCCCACCCCCCCACCCCCCACCCAACACACACACGAACCACCCACCCCCCACACACACACACACACCCACACCCACCGAACCCCATACACCCACACAAACACACACACAAACCCACACTCCAAGCACAAAACTCCCATAGACACCCACACAAGTCGCACCAACCTAAACCGTCCCATATACACAGTGGGCACACAGGCGAAACGCTCCCATACACACACACATACACACACACCTCACACACATAATACACACACACACTTTGAAACTCCCATCCACAGCCCACACTCTAAACCAAACCTCCCCCCCCAACACCACACTGCTCGAAACCCCGCATACACACACACGACACGCGAAACCTCCCATAACACACCCTCGCGAAACCCCCCCCCCACCGCCCCTCCCTACCCCCCCCCCCCCCACACCACACACACACACACACACACCACACAACACACAGCACCCTGCTGTAGATGATCGCTGTGGTGCTGCGGACACCGACCCCCTGCTTCAAAGTCCCCTTGATAGGGAAGGCAAGTGGTCCCTCCATCCCTTCCAAAGCGTCATCCCACCGCTGACCCAGCAACCTCTCCCACACACACACCATCTACACCCCCACCTACACACAAACACACACACCTAAAAACACAAACATACCACCTCCCCCCCCCCCCCCCCCCCCCCCCACAACACACACAGCACACACACCACACAGCACACAAGAAACCTCCTACAACACACACACCCACACGAAACCTCCGTATACACACACACACACACACACACACACACACATACTCACACCCTGCTGTAGATCATTCGCTGTGGTGCTGCGGACATCCTCACCCCCTGCTTCAAGTCTCGTGATAGAGAGCTGGTGGTCCGCTCCATCACCCTACTAAAGGCCATTGTCGATCAGAACGAGGATGCGCAAACTGCATTTGGAGTTTCTGGTGCCTTCACCCCTTTCTTGAGACTGTTGAAGTTGAAGGACCAGGGGGTGGTGGAGCTAGCTGTCATGGGGGTCAACGCTTTGCTCAGGGGACTCAGCAGACCATGTAGTGTGTGCGGTCGTTGGGTGAGGGTATTGGTGGGTGGTGGTGGTAGTGGTGGCGGTAGTGGTGGTGGTGATGGTGGTGGTGGTGGTGGTGGTGGTCTATCAATAATAAGTATGCGCAGACTGCATTTGGAGCGGCTGGTACCTTCACCCCTTTCTTGAGACTGTTGAAGTTAAAGGACCAGGGGGTGGTGGAGCTAGCTGTCATGGGGGTCAACGCTTTGCTCAAGGGAAATCGAGCAAACCGAGGAGGGTGTGCGGTGGTGGGGTGAGGGGTATTGTTGGTGGTTAGTGGTGGCGGTAGTGGTGATGGTGGTGGTGGTCTATCAATAATAAGTATGCGCAGACAGCATTTTGAGTTTCGTCTCTGGTTTCCGTTCACCCCCTCTCTTGGGCGTTTTAAGTGTTTTATGACCAGAGGGGGGGTGGAGCTAGCTGTCATGGCGGTCAACGCATTGCTCAAGGGAAATCGAGCAAACCAGGTAGGGTGTGGCGGTGGGTGGGGTGAGGGGGGTATTGGTGGGTGGTGGTGGTAGTGGTGGCGGTAGTGGTGGTGGTGGTGGTGGTGGTCTAGCAATAATAGTATGCGCAGACAGCATTTGGAGTTTCTGGTGCCTTCACCCCATTCTTGAGACCGCTGAAGCTGAAGGACCAGGGGGTGGTGGAGCTAGCTGTCATGGCGGTCAACGCGCTGCTAAATGGGAACCGAGCAAATCACTACCATCATTACCACCACCACCATCACCATCACCACCACAACCATCCACCTAACTAGCCTCTCCCCACCTCACTACCCAAACCCCACCCTAGCTTAAGGCCCCCTCTGCCCCCCCCCCCCCCCCCCCCCCCCCCAACCACCTACACACCTAACTGACTCTCCCCCCGCACAACACCTCAACACACACCTCCCAGCTGAAAGCCCCCTCAGCCCCACCCCCCCCCCCCGCCCCAACCACCTACAACCTACACACCGACTACGCCCCCACCCTCACACCGCTCCACCGCCCCAGCGAAAGGCCCCCTCACCCCCGTCTTGCCCCCCCCCCCTCCCAAACCACCACACCCCGACCGAGACCTACGAACGACTCCCACCACCGCACACTCGCACCCCACCCCAGCGGAGCCCCCGCGGCACCACCACCCCCCCCGCCAACCCCCCAACCACCTACACACCGAACTACGCCCCCCCCCGCACACCTCCCCCCCCCCCTCCCCCCCCACCCCCCCACCCCCCCCCCCCACAACCACCTACACACTAACTAATCCCCCACTCACACCTCAAACCTCCCCAGCTGAAAGCCCCCTCGCCCCCCCCCGCCCCCCACGCCCAACCACCTACACAACCTAACAACTCCACCACCTCAACCTCACCACTCCCCAGTGAAAGCCCCCTCAGGCCCCCCCCCCCCCCCGCCCAATCCACCTACACACCTAAACTCCTCCCACCTCAACCTACCCCACCCCAGCTGAATGCACCCTTGCCACCAACCAACACGCCCAACCCGCCCCCAACACCCTACACACTAAATACTCCCCCAACATCAACCTCACCACACTAGTGAGGCCCCCTCAGCCCCCCCCCCGCCCAACCACTCTGACAACACTTAACTACTCCCCACCTCAAACATCACCCCCACCAGCAGATGAATCCCCCTCTGCCACCCAACCACACCAAGACACCCCCGCCCAACACCTACACACCTAACTACCCCCCACCCACACTCACACATCCCAAGAGAGAGGGGCACACCTGATCACACCCAAACCCAACAACACCCACGACCAACCCAAACACCAAATCAAAACAAAAACCAAAAACCCACACACACACACAACAAAATACAAAAAGAACCACCACTACACAAACCAAGAAGAAAACACACCACCAACACAAAACCCCAAACAAAACAACACAACACCCACAACCACCACAAACAACAACACCAAAAAAAAAACCAAACACACACCTCAACCCACACAAACAAAAAAACAAAAACCAACAAAAAAAAAACAAAAAAAAAAGAACAGAGAAAAAAAACAAACAACAAACCAAAACAAAAAAAAACAAAACAAACAAACCCCACAACAAAACAAACACCAAAACAACAAAAGAAGACAAACACAGAACAAAAAAAAAAATACCCCCCCACCCCCCCACCCCCCCCCCCCCCCCCCCTCACCACCTACACACCTAACTACTCACACCCACATCCACCGCCCCACCCCCTCATCCACACCCAAGTGAAGGCTAATCGCGGTCACACGCCCCCTGGCAGTTATCCTGGACAATGCCAAGCAGCCCTCCTTCTGTGGTTGTGTGGTCAAGCTTCTCAACCACCATCACCACCACCACCTCACCGACACCCACATCCACCATCACGACCCCAACCCACCCCTCCTGTCCACCTGCACCCATTCACATTACTACTCACACCCACCTACTCCCGGTGGCCTCTCAGCCATATTCAAGCTGCTCAACCACCACCAGAAACTTGTGGTAACCATCGACCTCACTTCTCCCACCTCACGCCCCACCCCACCCCAGTTGAAGGCCCCCTCCGCCACCCAACCCACCCACCCACCCACCCGCCTACACACCTAACTACTCCCACCCACCCCACCTCACCCCACCCCAGTTGAAGGCCCCCTCCGCCACCCAACCCACCCACCCGCCTACACACCTAACTACTCCTACCCACCCCACCTCACCCCACCCCAGTTGAAGGCCGCCTCATCTCCCCCCTGGCAGTTTTCCTGGACAATGCCAAGCAACCCTCCCTCTGCCATTGTGTGGTCAACATATGGCTCACACTGGGGGGGCTCTCATCACCCCCCCACCCCTCACACCTACACACACACACTCACACACACACACACACACACTCACATATACACATACACACCCCACCCCCAAGAATCAAGCACCAACACCCTCCCGTGCACCTGCACCCATCCACCTAACTACTCCCCCACCCCACCCCACCCCACCCCAGTTGAAGGCCGCCTCAGCCGGTCTCATCGCCCCCCTGGCAGTTCTCCTGGACAACGCCAAACAGCTCTCCATCTGTCGTTGTGTGGCCAAGCTTCCCAACCACCACCACCACCACCACCACCTCACTGACACCCACACCACACCACACCACACCACACCTCACCTAACTACTCCCACCACCCCATCCCACCCCACCCCATCCCACCCCAGTTGAAGGCCGCCTCAGCCGGTCTCATCGCCCCCCTGGCAGTTCTCCTGGACAACGCCAAACAGCTCTCCCTCTGCCGTTGTGTGGTCAACACCTGGCTCACCCTAGGGGGCCTCTCAGCCATGGTCAAGCTGCTCAACCACCACCAACCACTTGTTGTCGAGGTGTCGGCACGCTGCATAGCAGACACTCTCACACGCGCCGCCCTCCCCTCCCCAGCCAGCAGTAAGGACGCCAGTGCTAAGGGGGGTGAGCCAAGCAAGGGCACACCCGCAGCAGGTAACATACTCATAAGTCACCATACAGCTTGTTACACACACACTCACACACACTCTCACACACACACGCTGCATAGTTGACACACTCACACGCGCTGCGCTCCCCTCCCCAGCCAGCACTAAGGACGCCAGTGCTAAGGGGGGTGAACTAAGTAAGGGCACACTAGCAGCAGCAGGTAAGGCTAGCTTTGTTGTAAGATAGGGATATAGTCATTAGGAATATAGTCTAGATACAGACACACTCACACGCGCTGCATTCTGCTCCCCAGCCAGCACTAAGGGCGCCAGTGCTAAGAGGGGTGCATCAGGTAAGGCGACACAAAACATCATAGATATATAGATACTGCCGTTCTATGTTCATTTTCTTCAGATGTCCCCTAGCAGCAGCAGGTGTGTGTGTATGTGTGAGTGCTAACCAAGAAGGAGGAATGCTAACCCCCAAGCAAGTGGTAGCAATGAGCCCCCCCAACTCACCCCCCCCCCCCCCCCCCCCCCCCCCCCCAACACACACACACACACCAAGCTAGTGAAGCAGCAGCAGGTAAGGCGACACAACCCATCTTAGGTGCTGTCGAATTATGTTCATTGTATTCAGATGCCAGCCATGGCCAAGCTGCTGAACCACCACCAAGCACTCATAGTTGAGGTATCGACACGCTGCATAGCTGACACGCTTACACACACACTCACATACACACACACTGCAGGTATATTGGCACTCACACGCGCTGTGCTCCCCTCCCCAGCCAACACTAAGGAGCCCAGCGGAGGTCACATACACATACACACACGCTGCATAGCTGACACGCCCACACACACACTCACATATACACACACTGCAGGTATATGCGCACTCACACGCGCTGTGCTCCTAACACTAAGGAGCCCAGTGCTAAGGGGGGTGCGCCAAGTAAGTATCGACACGCTGCATAGCTGACACGCTCACACATTGCTAGTGTGCCCTTACATGGTGGTAGTTAAGCAGCTTGACCATGGCTGGCATCTGAATACGGTTCACATAATTCGACAGCACCTAAGATGGGTTGTGTCGCCTTACCTGCTGTTAGTGTGCCCTTACATGGTGGTGGTTGAGCAGCTTGACCATGGCTGGCATCTGAATACAATGAACATAATTCAACAGCACCTAAGATGGGTTGTGTCGCCTTACCTGCTGTTAGTGTGCCCTTACATGGTGGTGGTTGAGCAGCTTGACCATGGCTGGCATCTGAATACAATGAACATAATTCGAGAAAACCTAAGATGGGTTGTGTCGCCTTACCTGCATTACGCACACACTGCATATATACGCGCACTCACACGCGCTGTGCTCCCCTCCCCAGCCAACCCTAAGGAGCCCAGTGCTAAGGGGGTTGCACCAAGTAAGGGCAGTGAATTGCACCCAGAGCAGGTGCTTGGGCAAGATCTTTAAATGAGAGAGCGCTCAAAATAAATTGGATGGCCCCAAGAGTTGGTATATGGTTAGATGTGGCTGTAGCTCCGGCTTACGCTATGGTGTCCTTAACTTCACATCCTGTGAGTAACTGTATTACACGGATGTAACAATTTCAATTTCAATTTCAGTTAGATGGTGCTTAATTTCAAATCAATTTCAAATCAATTTCAATTTCAATTTCAATTAGATGGTGCTTAATTTCAAATCAATTTCAAATCAATTTCAATTTCAATTAGATGGTGCTTAATTTCAAATCAATTTCAAATCAATTTCAATTTCAATTTCAATTAGATGGTGCTTAATTTCAAATCAATTTCAAATCAATTTCAAATCAATTTCAATTAGATGGTGCTTAATTTCAAATCAATTTCAAATCAATTTCAATTTCAATTAGATGGTGCTTAATTTCAAATCAATTTCAAATCAATTTCAATTTCAATTAGATGGTGCTCAATTTCAATTAGATGGTGCTCAATTTCAATTAGATGTGGCTTAAACCGACCTGTAGCCAAGAGTAAAGGGTCAGAAATTAGGTATCAAAAATATGAGAAATGGTTGGGTGAGCTGTGAGCGGAGTAAGGGCACACTAGCAGCAGGTAAGCTTTGTTGTAAGATAAGGATATAGTCATTAGGAATATAGTATAGATACAGACACACTCACATGCGCTGCACTTCGCTCCCCAACCAGCACTAAGGGCGCCAGTGCTAAGAGGGGTGCATCAACTGAAGGCACACTAGCAGCAGGTAAGGGACTCATCAGTCATACACAGCTTGTTAGAGATGCTGCCATACCATGCTTTTATTCTCCATTTAAGTCTTATAACCCACATCCACAGCACAACCACATCCACTGACCCACACACCCACGCACATCTACTGACCCACCCACACCCACATACACTCACCCACTGACCCACATGCACTGATCCACACACCCATGTACATCTACTGACCCACCCACACCCACATACACTGACCCACTGACCCACATGCACTGATCCACACCCACATACACTCACCCACAACCACATCCACTGACCCGCACACCCACGTACATCTACTGACCCACCCACACCCACATACACTGACCCACTGACCCACATGCACTGATCCACACACACATCCACTCACCCACATCCACATCCACTGACCCACACACCCACGTACATCTACTGACCCACCCACACCCACATACACTGACCCACTGACCCACATGCACTGATCCACACACACATCCACTCACCCACAGCCACATCCACTGACCCACACCCACAGCCACAGCCACTGATCCACCCACCCACCCCCCACACACGCACATTGACCCACTGACCCACTGACCCACCACGCAGCATCCCCAAGCCTTTCCACCGTTGTCAACAGCCTCATCCAAGCCAAAGCACCTGCCGCGTTGCTGGAGGTGTGCAGGGTGCAACAGCTGCCTACATCCACTGACCCACGCATACACATTCACACACATACACATTCATATTCACGTACACATTTGTATACATTCACAGACATGCACACACAGACACATTGACTGACCCACACACATGTCTACTGATCCACACCCACATACACCACGCAGCTTCCCAGGCCTTTCCACCGTTGTCAACAGCCTCATCCAAGCCAAGGCACCTGCCGCATTACTGGAGGTGTGCAGGGCGCAGCAGCACAGAAAGGCAACCCTAGAGGCCGCCCTGGTGTCTATCAAGGTTCACCACATGTGATTCGGATACACACACACTGAACCGCACACACATACACTGATCCCCCACCCACATACACTGATCCCCCACCCCACCCCACCCCACACACACCCCACACACACCCCACACACACATCCACTGACCCACTGATCCACATCCACCACGCAGCGTCCCCAGGCCTTTCCACCGTCATCAACAGTCTCATCCAAGCCAAGGCACCTGCAGCATTACTGGAGGTGTGCCGGGCGCAGCAGCGCAGAAAGGCAACCCTAGAGGCAGCACTGGTGTCTATCAAGGTATTGGCAGGTGACACTGCTGCACGCGCTGCACTAGTGGACGCTGGAGCCATGGGTGTGTTACAGAGAATGATGGGAACCCCTGCGCCTGACCTGGCGCGCTTGGCGGCAGCCGCCTCACAACAGCTACATGCACCAGCGTAGTCGGTGTTCCTCCACTAGCTGCCTCGCAATAGTTATACACACCAGCACCAGCACTAGCACCAGCTGCCCCCCACAGTTACACACACAAGCACCAGCACCAGCGTAGTGGTTGTAACTAAACAAGTGCTAGGTGTGCTCCAAGCGTAGTGGGTTTGTCGGATGCTGGATCCATGGGTGCATATCAGAGGAGGATGGGAACCCCTGCCCCTGAGCTCGCTCGTTTGGCGGCAGCCGCCTCCCAACAGCTACAAGCACCGGCGTAGTGGGTGTGCTCAAAACGAATCCTGCTCTAGGGGATAGAACAGTATTGGGTGTGCTCCAAGCGTAGTGGGTCTGTCGGATGCTGGATCCATGGGTGCGTATCAGAGGAGGATGGGAACGCCTGGACTGAACTAGCTCGCTTGGCGGCAGCCGCCTCCCAACAGCTACATGCACCGGCGTGGATGTTGGGGGCATGGGTGTGTATCAGAGGAGGATGGGAACCCCTGCGCCTGAGCTCGCTCGCTTGGCGGCAGCCGCCTCCCAACAGCTACATGCACCGGCGTAGTGGGTGTGCTCAAAAACAATCCTGCTCTAGGGGATAGAACAGTATTGGGTGTGCTCCAAGCGAAGTGGGTCTGGTGGATGCTGGATCCATGGGTTTGTATCAGAGGAGGATGGGAACCCCTGCGCCTGAGCTCGCTCGTTTGGCGGCAGCCACCTCCCAACAGCTACATGCACCGGCGTAGTGGGTGTGCTCAAGAACAATCCTGCTCTAGGGGATAGAACAGTATTGGGTGTGCTCCAAGCAAAGTGGGTCTGGTGGATGCTGGATCCATGGGTGCATATCAGAGGAGGATGGGAACCCCTGCGCCTGAGCTCGCTCGCTTGGCGGCAGCCACCTCCCAACAGCTACATGCACCGGCGTAGTGGGTGTGCTCAAAAACAATCCTGCTCTAGGGGATAGAACAGTATTGGGTGTGCTCCAAGCGAAGTGGGTCTGGTGGATGCTGGATCCATGGGTGTGTATCAGAGGAGGATGGGAACCCCTGCGCCTGAGCTCGCTCGTTTGGCGGAAGCTGCCTCACAACAGCTACATGCACCTGTGGTTGGGAAGATGCTAGAGAAAGGAGGGGAGGAGATGAGAGGGGATGAGAGGGGAGGGGGGGGGGGGGGGAGGTCTTCTATAGGCAGCAGTTTCTATGTGATAACTCAAACAGCTCAGCTCCGGACAAAACTCGCACCCTTGGACAAAGAAATAGAATGTCTGTGTGTTTTTGCTGTTGCCAGTTCAAGTTGAATTCACCTGAGTTGAAGTTGAAGTGTTGTATTAGCTCCAGCCTTAAATCAAGGCTACAGAAAGTATTAATGTATCATTAGGAAGATAAGCTAGATCTAGCTCTACCCAGCCCTGACGACTCCCCACCCCACCCCACCCCACCCCACACACACACAACACAACACAACACACTCCACCACCCCAAACACACACAACACAACACACACACACCACACACCACACAACAAAACACCCACACACACACCACAACACAACACACACCCAACACAACACACACCCAACACACATACACACACAACACACTACACTCCACCACATAAAATACACACACTCCACCCCGCCAGCTCTGCTTGCCTTCTTCGCTACAGAACACACATACACACACACCACACTACACCACAGCAAACACACACACTCCACCCTGCGTTACACCACACCTCACCACACACATTCACCACACCACATTACACCACACCACACCACACTACACACACACACCACACCACATTACACCACACCGTACACACACACTCCACCCCGCCAGCTCTGCTTGCCTTCTTCGCTACATAGCTATTCATCTGGAGGCTTATAAGTCCTAACTCGTTCAGTGTATGGAAACATCCTGCTATATTGATTTGTCAAAGTGGCAATCAAGTTGACGTTGAATTTGCATAGCACAAACTCCCGGCCCCTGTCGTTTACGATTTGTTGGGGTTCAGTTCATCAGTGCTTGTTTCTTGTTATGCTATGGCATATAGCCGTAGTGGAAGGTGACACACAGGGCACGTGTAGGCCGCGTGACCAGGCTGGGTGACTATTTTCCAGGTCACGGGACGCGTGGGCCAGCTAGCACTAGGTAATATTACCTGGAGTGCTTGTTGCCCTTGCCCTATTGCAACATTTATCAAACTCAACCATACTGAGCAGGGAACTTCAAATGGCCAAATTGGCCAGAGCTTTAGCGCACTTGAAAACAAAAAAACTGCGCTTTGTAGTGCAAAAAGTTCAAAAATTGCTTGCTGCGCCCACAGGGAGTTGCAAAAAACTGTGCTTAAAGCGCAGAGGGGATCAAAAAGTCAGCGCTCAAAAGTGTAAAAGCGCGCGCTTTGAATTGCCCTGATACTGAGATCATGGAGTTAGATACTTGGGTCCCCACTTGGCGTTGCAGGTCGTCGTCAACCGCGATGGTACCTTGTCCAGTTGAGGTAGGAGACCGCTCCCAACCCGCGTACGACGGGCTCCCTTAACACCACGCCCCACCAGGCGTTATCATTACCATTACTTGGGTCCCTGTCAACAAAGCACGGGCACTGATCAAAGGCAACGGACACAAAGAACAGTTACACTGAACGGGGTCGAACCATAAGTGACAGAGCTCAGCCACCAGGATGGTGGCAAGGTTTAGGGCATAGCTGGATGGTATGACCGGCTGTTATAGCAGACAGTAATGAGACGGTGAGACAACAGACAGCTATCGCTGACATTCCCCAAGTGCGAGCCAGGCCGAAGGAGACAAGACGGGCTATCAGCCTGGTCCTTGTCGGACAAGAAGCAAGTCACTGTGTCAAAGCAAAACTTCCACTGTGCCCAAACTTCCAGCAGCGGTGGAATTTATCCCTGTCAATTGTGGAGGGAGACCCACCTCCTGGGGTGATACTTTTCACAACTAAACGAAAAATGATGTGCTACCGACCATGCACACATTTGTTTTTTACAAAAAGGATTTTCGCCTCAAAAGGTGGGTCTCCCTACCAGGGTAATTCAAAGCGCGCGCTTTTGAGCGCTGACTTTTTGACCCCCTCTGCGCTTTAAGCGCAGTTTTTTGCAACCCCTTGAGGGCGCTGCAAGCAATTTTTGCGCTTTTTGCACTACAAAGCGCAGTTTTTTTTGTTTGCAAGTGCGCTAAAGCGCTGGCCAATTTGGCCATTTGAATTACCCTGCTCCCTACCTACACAAGTCAGGGTAAAATTATTTCTGTAAAATACAATATTTCTCCGCCGTTCACGTCGACAAAATCGGCATCTGAGTCTAAGGCTAGCACTTTGGGGTGAAAATCCTAGAATTCGAAAAAAAACAAAAAGATCCATAATACCGCAAACAACTTGTTCACCGTACTCCTGTGTGTGTGTGACAGCAGCCGGCTGAGTCAGACACGTGTCGAGTACTGTACTGCACTGCCTACGGTATTAGTATAGGGAGGCAGCCGGAGGCTCCCTACCCACTTCTTTGTATGCGGGTGGGCTTTAGTGTTCGCGGTCGCTGTCAACCGCCATGGTAGAACTTTCCAGGTAAAGCAGCAGCCCATTCTCTGCCGCCGGAAGACATGGCTCCCTTAATGCTACGCCCCACCTTGCGTTATCATAACTGTGAGCTTGTCTAAATTGTAAACAATCTTCGAACTTTCCATTTCGTTTCCCAACCTATTTACCCCCAAAATCTCAGATCAAATGCTAGGACGATCAGCAGGAAACTTACCATTTACATCCTAATCATCCACATCTGGTGTCACTCACTCCTGGGTGCGTGCACATACTTCTCATCTCGATTATCCCAATTACTCGGAAGTAGCTGAGCGAGGATCCGTTTCAGCCCTCAAATAATTTTAATTAAGAAGGATTTTGTATCTACTTTGAAGGGAATTGGCTGATTGGCGCTGCTTGATTTGTTGCGACTTGGCTACTTTTGTGGACTTCTCAGGTACCATGTGGGATCTGCAGTTGCCAGGCAGCTGTGGGTAGCAGGCAGAGGTAGCTGAATGCCCTGCTGGTCGTCGCCAGAAGCCCAGACAGCCGAACGGAAAAAGTAAAAAGGGAGATAATTAGTTTTCGCCCCTCCGCCTGCCTACAAATATTAAGGTGGAACTAAATGCGGTGAAATCAGGAAGACAAGAATGGAAAACATGGTCAACTTAAAAAATAGGTCGTATATTTTCGTTCGTAAATCTGGGACCTCGCTCGTGGGTCTGGGGTTCCGTGATGCCCTCGGGATGATCTTGAAGCTGTCGGGAAGATCTGCGTGCGCGTGCCTACCTGACCAAGGTTTGGCATCCTCGGACTTGTTCCGCCCTGGACAGATAAAATCCTCTGGCGGCTTGTATGATCGCAAGAACTTAAAAGCTAGGAGACGGTAAAGAAATTAGCCCCCGTGTTGTCATGTTTTCCGTTTGCAAGTCGTTTTCACCTCATCATGGGCCGTCTGCCTTCCGTCCTGCTTCCCACTGCAACGGAGCTTTTGGAGGTAGGGGGCGCCTCTCCTTCCGTCACTGCTCTGGCTTTGGCGCCCAACACCGCACGCTTCTCTCTCCTGTCCGCCCAATGCCGATAGAGCTGCTGGACAACGCCTTATCATCTGTATGTTGGGGAAAGAATCAGAAGAAGAGATCCGAGGCAAAAAGCGCCCCCAAGAAGAAACGAAGTGGCAGCAAAGCTATGGGTACGCAACAAAGCCAACAAGCCTGCCAACAAAAACTATACCCCCAGGACCCCCGGGCCCGGGACTGCGTAGAAGATGAAGTCAAGCAGGTGGGGGCTGCCTTCTACGAACGCACCATGCCAACATCTTGCGATGAGCTTTGGAAGACGGCTCATAAAGCTTGGCTAGATATTGCCATCAACAAGCCTGTCATCTTGAACGATGGTGAATGCTACGTCCACCTCCTCGGCGTGAGTCAAGACGATCCTTCAACTCCGTCAGCGGTCAGAGCACTGGTTGATGCCGTGGAGCCAGATACCATCGCTGTTCAGATGCCACCGAAGGCAATCAAGCGGTTCAGTGATTTATCTCTGGAGCTTGCACCCCTTGGGTTGGACAAACTCACGGCCCTTGAGTTCCCAGCAGGTATCAAGGAGGCATACCAGGCCTTATCACCTTCAGATCGCTGTGTCTGGGCAGAAGCGATGGTAATCATAGGGGGAAATAAACCTTTGCTTACTGACAGCCACTCAGTGTTCCGGGAGACTTTACATCACCTCGTGTATTTCTCCAGACTCCCATTCTTAGGATATTTGGTTGCTGCTCGTTTGGCTTCTTCAAGCCAGGGCACCATTAGGCTGAAAGGCATTGACGTAGAGGGTAGGAGCAGAGCATGGCAATTCCTTGAAGACAGCCCAGGATATGAGCCTGAGCAGTACCAAGGCCCCTTCAAGCAATTTGCGGAGGAATTGTTTGCGACGAATAACTACGGACTTAAGGCTCCACCGTTCACACAGTGGAACGAAGCCCTTCATGAGTACGCAGGACTTAGGGGCACTGACCAGCATTTGGGGTATCTTGCTCAGATGTCTGTGGTCCCTGCCAGTGATGAGGTGGGGGGTCACCCACCTGATCTGATAGATATGGTGGAGTCAGAAACGACAGGGGGTGCTGCTGCTGCTATCGTACTGCTACTTATGCTCACCAGATTCCAGGGGCTGATGAAGAAAAGTTGAACATGTTGGATCGTTTGCAGAAGCTGGCTGATGGGCAGGGTTCATTACATGGTTCCCCAAGCAAGTGCATTGTTGCAGTGGTTGAGCGCCGCGATGTTGTTCCCCTGCTTGCTCTTGCTGCCGCCGCCGCCGCCGCTACCGCCACTGCTACTAATGTCGAGGCTGATGTATAGTTTGTATGTGTGCAGTCCAGGGGTACCGATGGCAAAACATGTTTTGTTATGTATGTATTTTGTTGATGCTTCGGCATCAACCCGAGGACGCGCAGGGTATTATCCTTTATGCCGTTGTCTGTTGGTGAACCGGCACCCTAGCTACACCTGCAGACAACACAACCAGACCTAATTGGTACAAGCACCTTAGGCGCATGCATACCTGCTTTTCTCATTCTGCTTGTTGCACCGCTTTATCTTGCCTGCAATCTGCTACCTAAATGTATGTAGTTACAGTCCATAGACCCCAGACCCACGAGCGAGGTCCCAGATTTACGAACAAAAATATTGTTACAGTCCATAGGGAGCCTCCGGCCTTTTTCGAACAAATGTATGTTGTTACAGTCCATAGGGAGCCAAATAGGCTACAGGGACGTGCCCAACAATGATATCAGGAGGGGATAATTAAACAGAAAAAGCACTGCTGGACTGAACCCCAAATAATTGTTTGCCGGCGGATGTGTGTGATGGTGACGTTTTATGGTTGTACTGTTGAACCATGCAGGCTGCGAGTGTCTTCTGGATATCTAGCTAGATGTCCAGAAGACACTCGCAGCCTGTATGGTTCAGCAATAACGCATTTCTCGAGTGTGAGATTAGATGATTACCCAGCGGTCGAGCGTTAGAGGGCTTCCATTCTTTCATTCGGTTCCACGCCCAAGTCTTATTACTCGCCCTGTTCCCCTTCTTAAACTCTCTTATATTGTAAGCAGCAAGTCGTCTCATTCGTTCCAACATGTACAATTGAAATTGAAATTGAAATTGTTACATCCGTGTAGAACCGTTACTCACAGGGCGTGAAGTTAAGGACACCATAGCGTTCCAACATGTACACAATCATCCATGAGTAGACCAGGGTTCCACATTTTGTCATTTTGGGTTGCGCTATGGACTCAACTGAAAACGGGAAATCTGCGCGCTGCGCCCAGATGGGGCTTAACATGTTGCATTCATTGCGCAGTCGGGCTCCAAAACCTTGTGCGCCAGAGCTTAATAGCTTGCATCATGTAGTACCCATACATGTAGCCTCTTTAGCGATAACAATGGTCTAGCGGTATACTAGATCGCTGAAGAATGTAGAGTCGGGGGTTCAACTCCCCCTTCAGTCGCTCTTGAAGTTACAGGTCGTCGTCAACCGCTATAGTAGCTTGCCCAGTTAAGGTAGGAGACCGCTCCCCACCCGCGTACGACGGGCTCCCTTAAAACCACGCCCCACCAGGCGTTATCATTACCCATACATGTGTACCGCAGGCATGTCACCACCAGGGTTGTTCAGAATGCTGTGCGCGTCGAATATGGGGAGAGTCTGTTGCGTCGTAGACAGGGTACTACCTTTTGTCAAATTGGTCGGAGCTTTGCAGTGCAAAAAGCACAAAAACTGCACCCTGCGCCCACAGGGGGTTGAAAAACTGCGCAGTGGGGCTCAAAAGGGAATGCGTAAACGTGCTGCCATGCGCGCTTTGTAGTACGTACCCTGGTCGTTGACACAGATTGCTGATGGTTTTGTTGCATCTCGAGAAGTATATTTTGCCCAAGCCCCCGCCCGGACAGAACAACCCTAGTCGTCACATACCGTACATGTAGTATTAAATGGCAAGATTACAAGTTGGCAAAAACTGTTTTTGTACAAAAACGGTGTCTAAAAAAGGCATGGCAAAAATAACTTGGCAAAAGTTTTTTTTATCCCTAAAAATGTACTGCAGAGAGTACAGATTTCAGGAGTTGAAAAAGTCAAAAATGTAACGGGAAGTCCAAGCTCTAAAATTCGATATTGTAACCAAGTTCAAGTCCAAGCCTCTGAGCTGCATATGGCTGCGGCCGAAGGAGTGCTTCGGTATCTGGCTGGAACTCCCAGTCATGGCATCACCTACACTGCAGCCTCCGCTGTAGTACAACTGTGGGATACTGTGATGCAGACCATGCTGCCTGTCTCCTGACACGCAATTCCAACTTACGGTGGGTGTAAATACGCCATGCTGGAGCTGTCACATACAACGGCACATACATTTCAACATCTGCAAGATTACGCAGCTATCATCCATAATATGAATTACAGCTTGTGCAGTACAACACATGCATTTCAACATGTACAAGTTTACATAACTACCGTACATACTAAGCAGTATTGTGTGTACAGTACAACACATGCATTACAGCTTGTACCGTACATCACATGCATTACAGCATGTACCGTACAACACATGCATTACAGCTTGTACCGTACATCACATGCATTACATCAGGTACCGTACAAAACATGCATTACAGCTTGTACCGTACATCACATGCATTACAGCATGTACCGTACAACACATGCATTACAGCATGTACCGTACAACACATGCATTACAGCATGTACCGTACAACACATGCATTACAGCATGTACCGTACAACACATGCAGTACAGCATCTACCGTACATTCAATGAATTTCATCACATTAAATTGTCATCAACAGGCCATTGTTATTCCAGCATGTGAAAGTTTACACGTAGCCCACTAATCTGAGTGTTTTAGGCAGGCAGAATAATAATTATCGCACAATTAAATTATCATCCCTGATGAGATAATGATTGAATTCTATTATATAATTAAATGATCACTGTAGCACAAACGTAGGTCCCCGTTGACATAACGATTGTTTCGGGTTCAGTTCATCAAAGCCTTTTCTTGTTAAGCCCTTCTTACCAGTTACCACGTTTGGGCAAGTCCCTTTAGCCTATTTGCCCAAACGTGGGCTGTAACATACATACATACGTAGCTCACGAATCCTTGTGTTCTAGGCAGGCCGGAGCATAGCTAAAGCTTCAAATTGTCAGAATGGTGAACTACAGGCACACGGATGCTATATCGGCATCTAGATCTATAGCATCTGTGTGCCTGTAGTTCACCATTCTGACACAAATGTATTTTTATAACCAATCAAAAGTAATGATAACGCCTGGTGGGGCATGGTATTATGGGGGCCCGTCTTACGGCAGTAGAGAACAGTCTGCTACTTTACCTGTACTTAGTTACCAAGGTGGTTGACAGCGGCCGCAAACACTAAAACGGACCCAGAGGGATTCAAACCTTACACACACATACCCACCACCACCACCACCACCACCACACCACACACACACACCACTACCACACCACACACACACACACACACACACACACACACACACAGAGTGTGACAATCCAAACCCAGCACCTTCATCGGTTCAATGAGATCAACCATTTAACTATTCATTCAAACGGGGCGATAACTAGGGAAAGGCAATACAATATCATACAGTATCATGTCATCATACGATATCATATGATTCCAGCAGTCTGGCTAGGCTAAAGTTACCATTTATATACAATATCATATGATGCAATTTGCATGATATCATATGATATCATACTCGCCTTTGGTCAAAATCATATGATATGCTGGTCCCTAGCGATTAGCAACTCTTCAAGCTCAATCAAAGAATCAAATCAAACCATGCTGCTGCTGGCATGGGCGCTGTTGGCATCATACAATGGTGTTCTGTCATTAATATCATTTATGTCATAATGTTCTGTCATTAATGTCATAATGTTCTGTCATTAATGTCATAATGTGTCATCAATGCCGTTGGGCCTGATGTCTAGGTATAGTTTGGGCTCGTGATGATTATAGAGCTCCCTGCTGGCACACGCTCATTGGTGCAGAGTTTGAGGGTCACGCACTTGCTGATCTCGTTTGCTGGCTGGATCTCTGGTGTGTTTTGCCAGTAGTGCACATCATAGCTGAGTGATACCTGGGATTGCTCATTATTGCCATTTATTTTTGTCGAATCACTTTCTCCCACTTTCACCACCCTAAACCCATCTGGCAGAGGTGGTGCCTCTCTAGCAGAAGGACGTGCTGGGGGGGGTTGGATAGTGTTCCGGAATGCGTCCCGTAGCTGATCGGCTGTTGGGTTAGGAATGATAACGGCATTGAGGTTGCGAGTCGACTTGTTATGGATCGTTAGTTGACCACCTGTGCCTGTCTCCACAGTCTCATAGCAAGGTGCATCCAGTGCCTTGTGGACAGCAGTACACAAAGCCCCCAGATCGTCACCTTGCTGGGGTGCAACTTGGAGATTTTCAAGACGTTCTTTAGATCTTCCATGTTCGGCATTTCTTGAGGTGCCATCCGACTGATCACTCTCCCTAGTGGCGGAATTAACTTGACATGGTCGTCGATGAGTTTTTTGGCCTTATCTAAACCCATCTTGACACTCTCAGGTAGGGCATTGTAAGCTTGGACCTTGTCGGCTTGGACCTTGTTGGCTTGGTCCTTGTTGGCTTGGTCCTTGATGACTTGGTCCTTGATGGCTTGGTCCTTGATGGCTTGGTCCTTGATGGCTTGGACCTTAGTGGCTTCGACCTTTTTGGCTTCGATCTCGTCGGCTTCGACCTTGTCGGCTTTGACCTTGGCTTCAACCTTGTCGGCTTTGACCTTGGCTTCAACCTCGGCGGCTAGGACCTTGGCAGCTTCAACAGGGTCGGGATGGATCTGCAGGGGATAACAGGGCACAAGTGAGTCATTGTTAACATAATAATAATAATAATAATAATAATAATAATAATAATAATAATAATAATAATAATAATAATAATAATAATAATCTATATACATAAAGAAATCATGGTCGTGGTCGTGGTCGTGGTCGTGGTGGTCGTGGTGGTGTCATCATCGCGTGCCCACGTGCCATGGGCGTGCGGAGTGTAACCGACTTGCAACTGACTTTTCGTTCATCCAACTAGCAACTCCTCGCCTAGCGGAATTTTCAAATACCAAAACTGCAGATGCGCGAAGCTAAGCGCGCGCGCTCATAGCATGTCCACAACTGCCTCCCATACTATGACGGAAAGACATTTAGAAGCAGAAGATCCTCTCCTCGGAGGTCACCAGCCGACCCTCATATGGCTTGGCATGGCGCTCGGAATAATACCTTTCAGTTCTTCACGGATTATGCGACCATGATGCATGGCAACCTCTCTGATGGCAACGGTCCTAATGGACAGGAGGGCCCGCAACACCGCCAGCCAGCGCTCAAAGCGAGCTTGCCAGAGAAAGGAAGACAGGGAAATAGCCAACAAGCGTCGACGTGATGCCCGCGCTGCCCGATCCGAGGAGCTACGTCATGCTGGTAATCTCGCAAGGAGTCAGGAACGAGCTACCGTGCCTGAGGAGGAACACGAAGCTGCTAACGAATCCAGGCGCGAAGACTATGCTGCCCAGCCTGAGGAGTTATGCCAGGAACATAATCGAGCCAGGCCTTCAGATCGTGATGCTTTTTTTCTCCGTCTGCGAGCGTTTCTACCATTCATCTAACGCATGCGCAATTTTGCCATGCCATCGCATCACATTCGTTGTGATTGGCATCCAGTTGCGATTAATTACCTTTGTTCAGATCGCCATGGCCATTCCGTCCCCCTGGACACTCTCGCGTTTGCCACGCTCATCCCATCTTTGCAAGATCTTTTCGTTGTATAGAATATGAAGTACGTTGCTGCGATTTTTGCTGTTCTGAGTTGACCGAGTATCGACTGGGGCACTGTACGAGAAGACGAAGCTGCAGGTTTGTAGCCATACAATTGCACTGGTCCGGTGTTATTGGGGCGATCGGAATCTGAGCGTTCGCAATGTTGGTAGGTTCGAAGCACAGCGGGTCCCTCTTTCTGCACGATTGAATCCCACAGGGTGAAGTGAAGGGTACGAGGTAGGAAGAAGAAGATTGTGTGTGCGTGTTGGTGGTTGTGGGAAGGGAGGGTGGTGGTGGGTAAGGTGAGAGAAAGAGAGTGCGTGTGGATGGGGTGGGGTGAGGGGGAGGGAGAGGTCAGGATGGGGGGGAGGGGGGGATGGTATGTGTGTATGACAGGGTGGGAGGCCACACCTGAAGCAGAAG
>JACBWV010000610.1:34689504-34737004 GCA_013435795.1 Chlamydomonas sp. ICE-L | reverse complement strand
AGCTTGCCAGAGCAGGAGAGAAAGGGTAAACAATTATTTTCACCAGCTTGCGAGTAATTGTCATTTCTTTATATCACCATGCTTCTTTTCTCCGCCTGCGAGCGTAGCCACCATTCCTTTCACGCATTCCTTTCACGCACTTTCACCATGCCTGTGCATCAATTGTGTCACGGTTGGCATCCAGTTGATGGGAGCAGCCATTTCCTTTCCATTTCTCGCACTTGGACCGCTCATCCTATCTACGCAATCTCTTTTCATTGTATCGATGCTCGTTAATACTAATACTAATACTAATACTAGTAATAGTAATTACTAGAATTACTAAAGGTTTAATTATCTTAGGTAAACTCCATAATATGGAAATCGAGTAAGAATCCAAGTAGTTAATCTGGCTATTAAAATTTAGACCCATAAGGAATGTAGTTTACCTCATTTCAGGCAACAATCGCCCCTTTAGTGACCCCATAAAACCATTTGAAATAAAGTACTTGGGAGCTGCCTCATACTTGGGGCGGTACTAGCTTACCCAGAGACAGAGGAATTGCCCGTTACTTGGGGCTAGTCCGCCTATGTCTTTGTCCCTGGGCGGTACTAGCTTATACAGAGACTTATAAGGGAGGGGTCCCACTTGATGGCCTATGACTCTGGGCATTAAGGTACCCGCGAGTATTACCCCTTCTAGTACCTTTATTTAATGCCCCTGTATCTGGGCGGTACTCGCAAGTGGGCCCCTCCCCCTAGGAGGGGTCCCACTTGAATGCCCAGGGTAATTAAGCACGGCGCTGCGATTTTTGATTCAGCAGGTGTTGACCGGACAGAAGTCGAAGATTTCTACCATAGAATCAGGAAACATGTCCCGCGTGATATGCTGTACCGAGGGCAGAGGGCAGAGTTGGCTGAATGAGGTATTTTGAGGTCAAACAGACATATCCCCGGCCCAACTGCATGTAAAGAAGATGCTGCAGTAGTAGGAGTAGTAATGCGCGAGCCCAGCACGAAGGAGGAGAGAGGGAGGGGCAAAGAAAGAGGGGAGGAGGAACTGAGGGAGGAGTGTGTGTGCAAGGGGGCGTGGAGGGGTGACATGAGGCATCTTGCTATACATGCCTCCAGTTTGTGCGTGGAAAATGCAAAATAAGGTCATGCTCACACCGGAAATGTCGAGTATATACAAATGTTCATCAGGTTTTGTGAAGAAAGAATGAGCCTAAAGTGCCCTTATGCAGGTTTGTATGGGTGGGAGGGGTGAGGGGTGGCCTTCGGCCACACGGGCAATGTACTAGTACATACATACATACATACATACATCTATATATATGAAGACATGCACGGATTTCGACTTTTCTGAGTTCACAAACTTTTCATGCCGACGCTAGCTGGCTTTGGCTTAATTACCGAGTTACTAATAGCGAATCACCCAAGTACCCACCCTGGCTATCAGCTGAATTCGCGGGTTAGTAATAGCTGCGTACATTCAAATCCCCAGTTCAGCTTTCAGGATGCAACTTTCACTCCTCCGCATCAAGATTACACCTGCACGCCATACCCGTTTCCGCCTTTTTGACTGAGCCGGATACCCATCCAACTGACCAACTCCCTACCCAGATTTCGAAAAATGACAGAGCAGATGAATGTGAAGCGATAAATCATCTTCAGCATTCGAGCTGAGCGTCAAAACAAGAATGGCGCTCAGGCTAATTGTCTATAATCTTCTGCTCCTGGATGCCACCATGAATGCGCACAATCAAACAGATTTAAGCAGACGGGCAACGAATACAGCCAGCCAGCGAGCTCTTCACAGCGAAAGGCGAGCTCTACATGCCGAAGAGCATGGGAGCGATGCAAATTCTGAGACGGCGTTTGGCAAATGCTGTAGGTCAGCCTGGACCTAATGCTGACAGGCAAGCCGAGCGCCAGGCAGCTAACAAGACACGGCGCGAGGCCAATGCACCCAGGCATGCTGAAGGTAATCCTGCAAGGCAGGCTGCAGAGGCTGTGCGCCAGGCGGCTAACCAGACAAGGCTCAAAGCAAATGCTGCCAGACTGGCAGCAGCTAATCCTGCAACGCAGACTGCGCAGGCTGACGCGCAAGCAGCCAGGCAAACTGCGCAAGTAGCCAGGCAGACTGTGCATGCATCAAGGTTGGCATTTAGCTGTTGCGAGGACCTGAACTTTCTTAATATCACCATGCCTCTTTTCTCCGCCTGCGAACGTTGCCACCATTCATTTCGCGTATGTGCACTCTCATCATGCCATTTCCTTGCATTTGTCATGGTTTGCAGCCAGTGGATGCGAGTCATTCGAATTCTTCATCGCCACCACCATTTCCTTTCCAGTGATCACGCTTGGATCACGCATCCTATCTATGCAATCTCTTTTCATTACATCGATGATCGTTAAGCACGGCGCTGCATTTTTTGATGCAGAAGTGTTGACCGGATGGAAGTCGAAGTTTAAAGTGTACCACTGCACGAGAAGGAGAAGCTGCAAATCTGTAGCTTTGAAATTGCGCAGATCCCGTGTTCTTGGCGTCACCGGAAATCTGAGCGTTTGCAAAATAGTGTTACGTTCAGTTTGCAGCCTACACTTTCTGCACGATCATAGGATTCACAGCCTGCAGCTGGATTGAAGTGTACGAGGTAGGGGGGGGCACAGATTAAGCGGAGGGGAAAAGGAAGGGATGGTAGGGAATATGTGTTGCTGTGGATCCGAGGGAGATGGAGGGGAGCGTCGAGCAGGGGTGGAGATGGCTGTGTGGTGTGTGAGGTAGGGGAGTGCGGGGGGGAGAAAGAGAGTGTTTGTCAAGGGGGATGGGGGGCAGGAGGAATAAAGGGGATCATGCAGGTCCTAGGGGGGGGGGGGGGGGGGGGGGGGGGGGGGGGGGGGGGGGGGGGGTAAACAGAGTAGGGGAGGGGAGGGGGAATACTAACCGTATTTTCTGTCACGAAGGGGGAAATGTTTTGACTAAATGCATGTGAAAGGAATAGAGGGGTGGGGTGGGGATGGGGGTGGGGGTAGGGCATACAGGGGCGTAACCTTATTTGTAAGCCAGAGCAGGGAGCACAACCCGGGTGGGTGGGGTTGAGTGGCGGGTGGCCTCCGGCCACACGGGCAATGTACTAGTACATACATACATACATACATACATACATACATACATACATACATACATACATGCATACATACATACATACATACATACATACATACATACATACATACATACATACATACATACATACATACATACACACATTGGAGGTATCAAAATTAGGTACCTGGTTCTTGCTCTTCTTGGTTCTCTTGGGGAAAATCTTGCTACAACATATCCCCATTCTCGTGGATTCAAAGCTGCTTTTTCCAGGTGCCAAAAAGGTTGTGCTCAGGCTCTGTATGGAAGGCCCCAAACATCTGTGATATCCAGTAGCTCCTGGCAGCACTCAATGCTGGGCTGGGATGGGTTGGGTGGGGTGGGTTGGGGTTGGGTAGGGGTGGTGGGATGGTGGTGTCGGGTAGGGGTGGTGGGGTTGGTGCGTGTGTTGGTGGGGTAAGGGGTGTGAGCGGGATGGTGGTGTCGGGTAGGGGTGGTGGGGTTGGTGCGTGTGTTGGTGGGGTTAGGGGTGTGATTGTGGGTGGGGTTGGGGTGTGTGTTGAGGAGTGGGGGTGGGGAGTATTGGTGACTATTGGCAGACGCTCTTGCAGCACTTAATGCTGGGCTGGATGGGGTTGGTGGGATGGGGTGTTGGTGGGTTCTGGTTAGGGTTGATGGTGGGGTTGGCGAGAGGGGGGGGTGGGGGGGGGGGGGGGGAGGAGGGGGGGGTGGGGGGGGGGGGGGGGGGGGGGGGGGGGGGGGGGGGGGGGCTAGGGCGGGATGGGGGGGATGGGATGGGGGTTGGTGGGGTAATGGGGTCTGCAGGGGTGGGGGTGGTGGGTCTGATAGGTAGGGTTAGCTGGTGGGGATTGCGGGGTGGGAGGGTCGGGTAGGGCTGGGATGGGGGGGGATGGGCTGAGGTTGGTAGGGTGGTGTGGGATCCGGTTAGGCCTGGATGTCGGTGGATGGGATGGGTTGGTGGGCTGTGGTTGTGGGTTTGGTAGAGATAGCTGGTGGGTGGGAGTGGTTGGGAGGGGGTCTGGTAGGGTTAGCTGGTAGGGTTTCCGGGTGGGGGGGGCAGGGTAGGACTTGGGATTCGGGTGGAATGGGATGGGTTTTTGTGGGGGTCTGGTGGGGACCCTCCCCCCCCCCCCCCCCCCCCCCCCACTCCCCTTGTCTCACACAGTGCAACCCCCCCCCCCCCCCCCCCCCCCCTCCCTTGTCTAACACACCCTCCCCCCACCCTCCCTTGTGCAACTCAGTGCACCCCCACCCCCACCCCCCCCTCCCTTGTTTAACTCAGTGCAACCTTCCCTCCCCCAACCCCCCCTCCCTTATCTAACTCAGTCCAACCCTCCCTCCCCCTCCCTTGTCTAACTCAGTGCAACTCTTCCCCCCTCCCCCTCCACCCCCCTCCCCTCTCTTCCCTGTGCTCCAAGGGTGAGACTCTGGCTCAGAGTCAGCACGTCCTGTGCGCCAAGATGCTACGCAAATTCTTCGGAGCTTGCCCATAACCCCTTCCCCTTTGTCCTCGTCAGCCAGAGGATCATCCTCGAAGCTCTCCCCAACATTAAGCGGATTCCTGGATGGCTTAGGCACGTCTGTCACCTCAGCCCCAGCCCCAGTGTTGCAGCAGCAACTGCCACAGCCTGGTACAAGTTCGCACCCCATGGGACGCAATGCGACTTGCTTGGAAATGAGTATGGAAATGAGTCGAAATGAATCTCGAAATGAGTCTGACAATGAGTCTCGCGATGACTCTCCCTTCGGCTCTCTGCTATTCTCCACGCATATCCCCAACCCCGCTCCTGTTCGCCCTCCCTCGCAAGCATCCATGTCAGGCATTCACCAGCTCATTGGGAATATATCCACCCAAAGCTGGCCTTGGGTAGATTTAGGCTCGACAAGCTCGAATGGGGGTGATCTCACTTCTATCTCCGCAGCAGAAAAAGCATTCGATGGTGATGATGAGTACACCCTCGAGGAGTTGACGGAGGAGTTGCACCGCAACTTTGGCTTAAGCCCGCCAAACGAGATCGCCGAGTTGCGCTCGAGGAGCAATGTCTTCCTCTGCCAGGGTATTCGTGGGTATGTGCGCTCCAATCTATCGCAGAATCATGCGCTTGAGAGCATAGGTCAGCGCAAAAGTGCACCCGGGAGCACCTCGAGCTGCTCGACAGCTGGAAGCATCCCGGAACTGTTTTCTTTCTCACAAGGGGGCAACATGTTGCTCCTTGGAGGGTCAAGGCAACAGCCGCCTTCTAGAAGAATGAGCACGAACTAGTAGGTCTCCTCACACGGGAGCATCCCAGAACTATGTTCTGTCTAACAAGGGGGTAACACGCTCCTCCTAGGGGGGTCGAGGTAGAAACCGCCTTGCAGAAGAATGAGCATGAACAGATTATTGAGCAAGAAGGGGGGAGGGATTGAGGGAGGGAGTCCCTGGTGGCATAGCTTGTAGGATTGTGTCAGTGAAAGCTCATGAAATGCACAACAGGTTGGAGGGAGGGATTCCCTGGTGGCATAGCTTGTCAGCGAAAGCTCGTGAAATGCACAACAGGTTGGAGGGAGGGATTCCCTGGTGGCATAGCTTGTCAGCGAAAGCTCGTGAAATGCACAACAGGAGGGAGGGAGGGATTCCCTGGTGGCATTGCTTGTCAGCGAAAGCTGGTGAAATGCACAACAGGAGGGAGGGAGGGATTCCCTGGTGGCATAGCTTGTCAGCGAAAGCTCGTGAAATGCACAACAGGAGGGAGGGAGGGAGTCCTTGGTGGCACAGCTTTCAGAATTGTGTCAGTGAAGGCTCGTGAAATGCAAAGCGCGTGAAAGCACGTGAAATGCTCAATAGGAGGGAGGGAGGGAGCCCCTGGTGGCATAGCTTGTAGAATTGTGTCATTGAAAGCTCGTGAAATGCACAGCAGGTTTTTCTTTGAGATGCTAGATTGAGCATAAGTAAAGACTCTGGTTCATTTCCTTAGAAAAACCTGACTGGTGACACAGCTCATAGAACTGTATCATGTAGGCTTGTGAAATGCACAGTGCAGGATATTGCTTCACTCGGAAGTATGGATTAGATTGGATTATCACATGTTTTTTGGCGGTGCCCCCTCTTTAAGGGGGTTGGAGCCCCCAGGGTTACCCGTCTGTGCGACCGACCGACCATCCATCCGTCTGACTGAGACGAAGCCTGACACGTCAGCCAACGGTCTCGTAACTAACTCCCTTCTGTTGACACCTGTTGCTCCGTCGCGATCACTCACCCCCAAATTTTAGCGTCGCTTGCGACGCTGCATAGAACTTGTTTCATGTTTTTTCCCCCAGCTTTGGGCTGCTCAACGTCTCCCAATCCCGAGTCCCCCTGTCCGATACCCACGGGAACCAGGGAGCAATCAAAGCGGATAAAATAGTTTAGAGACTTGTCTGGGTCAATCCCTGCTTCTGGTCTGGGTGGTACATCAACATATCTTTACGTTCAGAAGGAGCCCTACTATTGTTTCTTTGGGGGACTACGCGTGGCAGCGTCCACCTAGCTCCATTAGCCAGCAACTGAGTCGAGCCCAAAGATGACAGCTTCAATGGAATGCCTGTCAGGCCAGCTTTCAGACGCACTAGCTGGCTTCAGGTTTGAGTAAAAAACGGGGGGAAGGAGCTTCCTAGAAGCTGCTACGTGTAGCCCACTGCTAGAATTCGATGGCGTACAAAGTAATGAGAACTCCTGATGGGGAGTGGTATTATAGCAATTCAGGGGATGAACTGGACAAACGTTTCGTACGTCGTCGAGAATTGTTGAGAATTCCAGGCCAAATTGTCGAGAAATCTCGGATTTCCAGGCCAAAATTCTCGACAAAGTACGAAGTACGAGTTCTCGCGGAAACGTTTTGTCCAGTTCATCCCCTGAATTGCTATAAGGGAGCCTGTTGTCTGGGGGGTAGAGTACGGGCTGCTACCTGACCTGGACATAGCTACCATGGCGGTTGACAGCAAACACGAGCAGGCGCATCCAGAGGGATTCGTTCCCTGCGCCTGCGTCGTTTTGAAGAATGGTCGACCATTCAACCATTCATCGAATCGAGAAATGCTGTACAATTTCTCTAACGTATGCATGCGACACCAGGTGTGCCCCGGGGCTGCTGCTGAAGTGCTGTCTTTGTATGGGAGTGGCTGTATTGCAGAGGTTCTGTGGACTTACCAAGCTCTGAGTCGAGAAGCTGCCTGAAAGTTGGGAAAGTACTGGAAAATCCGAATCCCACATGCTTGAAAAGGTTTGGCCATGGAAATTTAAGTACTATTGTTGGAACGATCTAACATGGAAAATGATATTGAAATGTGGAAAGAGAAGTTTAGGGTTTATCGTGAAAGTAAAGTTTAGGGAAAGTGAAATGAAGCTCACTCATGTGGGGTACTCCTTGATTGGTGATGTGGTCTCAACTAGACCTGGCCGATTGGGGGGTAGTACGGTGTGGTGTTTGGTGTGGTGCCACAATAATGGAGCATACATACATACTTATGACGTTTTCGAGGCTGGAAGGATCATCCCTCCTCCTACTGCAGTAGCATCAGACGTGAGTTGCACCGAGATGAAGGCTGATTAATAGGGCCCCCATGTACAAACCAAAAAAATCCATAAAAGGGTCTTATCTTGCAGCATCGTACCAACAGCCGAGATCCCCTTCTAGTACCTTTATTTAATGCCCCTGTATCTGGGCGGTACTCGCAAGTGGGCCCCTCCCCCTAGGAGGGGTCCCACTTGAATGCCCAGGGTAATTAAGCACGGCGCTGCGATTTTTGATTCAGCAGGTGTTGACCGGACAGAAGTCGAAGATTTCTACCATAGAATCAGGAAACATGTCCCGCGTGATATGCTGTACCGAGGGCAGAGGGCAGAGTTGGCTGAATGAGGTATTTTGAGGTCAAACAGACATATCCCCGGCCCAACTGCATGTAAAGAAGATGCTGCAGTAGTAGGAGTAGTAATGCGCGAGCCCAGCACGAAGGAGGAGAGAGGGAGGGGCAAAGAAAGAGGGGAGGAGGAACTGAGGGAGGAGTGTGTGTGCAAGGGGGCGTGGAGGGGTGACATGAGGCATCTTGCTATACATGCCTCCAGTTTGTGCGTGGAAAATGCAAAATAAGGTCATGCTCACACCGGAAATGTCGAGTATATACAAATGTTCATCAGGTTTTGTGAAGAAAGAATGAGCCTAAAGTGCCCTTATGCAGGTTTGTATGGGTGGGAGGGGTGAGGGGTGGCCTCCGGCCACACGGGCAATGTACTAGTACATACATACATACATACATACATCTATATATATGAAGACATGCACGGATTTCGACTTTTCTGAGTTCACAAACTTTTCATGCCGACGCTAGCTGGCTTTGGCTTAATTACCGAGTTACTAATAGCGAATCACCCAAGTACCCACCCTGGCTATCAGCTGAATTCGCGGGTTAGTAATAGCTGCGTACATTCAAATCCCCAGTTCAGCTTTCAGGATGCAACTTTCACTCCTCCGCATCAAGATTACACCTGCACGCCATACCCGTTTCCGCCTTTTTGACTGAGCCGGATACCCATCCAACTGACCAACTCCCTACCCAGATTTCGAAAAATGACAGAGCAGATGAATGTGAAGCGATAAATCATCTTCAGCATTCGAGCTGAGCGTCAAAACAAGAATGGCGCTCAGGCTAATTGTCTATAATCTTCTGCTCCTGGATGCCACCATGAATGCGCACAATCAAACAGATTTAAGCAGACGGGCAACGAATACAGCCAGCCAGCGAGCTCTTCACAGCGAAAGGCGAGCTCTACATGCCGAAGAGCATGGGAGCGATGCAAATTCTGAGACGGCGTTTGGCAAATGCTGTAGGTCAGCCTGGACCTAATGCTGACAGGCAAGCCGAGCGCCAGGCAGCTAACAAGACACGGCGCGAGGCCAATGCACCCAGGCATGCTGAAGGTAATCCTGCAAGGCAGGCTGCAGAGGCTGTGCGCCAGGCGGCTAACCAGACAAGGCTCAAAGCAAATGCTGCCAGACTGGCAGCAGCTAATCCTGCAACGCAGACTGCGCAGGCTGACGCGCAAGCAGCCAGGCAAACTGCGCAAGTAGCCAGGCAGACTGTGCATGCATCAAGGTTGGCATTTAGCTGTTGCGAGGACCTGAACTTTCTTAATATCACCATGCCTCTTTTCTCCGCCTGCGAACGTTGCCACCATTCATTTCGCGTATGTGCACTCTCATCATGCCATTTCCTTGCATTTGTCATGGTTTGCAGCCAGTGGATGCGAGTCATTCGAATTCTTCATCGCCACCACCATTTCCTTTCCAGTGATCACGCTTGGATCACGCATCCTATCTATGCAATCTCTTTTCATTACATCGATGATCGTTAAGCACGGCGCTGCATTTTTTGATGCAGAAGTGTTGACCGGATGGAAGTCGAAGTTTAAAGTGTACCACTGCACGAGAAGGAGAAGCTGCAAATCTGTAGCTTTGAAATTGCGCAGATCCCGTGTTCTTGGCGTCACCGGAAATCTGAGCGTTTGCAAAATAGTGTTACGTTCAGTTTGCAGCCTACACTTTCTGCACGATCATAGGATTCACAGCCTGCAGCTGGATTGAAGTGTACGAGGTAGGGGGGGCACAGATTAAGCGGAGGGGAAAAGGAAGGGATGGTAGGGAATATGTGTTGCTGTGGATCCGAGGGAGATGGAGGGGAGCGTCGAGCAGGGGTGGAGATGGCTGTGTGGTGTGTGAGGTAGGGGAGTGCGGGGGGGAGAAAGAGAGTGTTTGTCAAGGGGATGGGGGGGCAGGAGGAATAAAGGGGATCATGCAGGTCCTAGGGGGGGGGGGGGGGGGGGGGGGGGGGGGTAAACAGAGTAGGGGAGGGGAGGGGGAATACTAACCGTATTTTCTGTCACGAAGGGGGAAATGTTTTGACTAAATGCATGTGAAAGGAATAGAGGGGTGGGGTGGGGATGGGGGTGGGGGTAGGGCATACAGGGGCGTAACCTTATTTGTAAGCCAGAGCAGGGAGCACAACCCGGGTGGGTGGGGTTGAGTGGCGGGTGGCCTCCGGCCACACGGGCAATGTACTAGTACATACATACATACATACATACATACATACATACATACATACATACATACATACATGCATACATACATACATACATACATACATACATACATACATACATACATACATACATACATACATACATACATACACACATTGGAGGTATCAAAATTAGGTACCTGGTTCTTGCTCTTCTTGGTTCTCTTGGGGAAAATCTTGCTACAACATATCCCCATTCTCGTGGATTCAAAGCTGCTTTTTCCAGGTGCCAAAAAGGTTGTGCTCAGGCTCTGTATGGAAGGCCCCAAACATCTGTGATATCCAGTAGCTCCTGGCAGCACTCAATGCTGGGCTGGGATGGGTTGGGTGGGGTGGGTTGGGGTTGGGTAGGGGTGGTGGGATGGTGGTGTCGGGTAGGGGTGGTGGGGTTGGTGCGTGTGTTGGTGGGGTAAGGGGTGTGAGCGGGATGGTGGTGTCGGGTAGGGGTGGTGGGGTGGTGGGGTTGTGGTGTGTTGGTGGGGTTAGGGGTGTGATTGTGGGTGGGGTTGGGGGTGTGTTGAGGGAGTGGGGGTGGGGGAGTATTGGTGACTATTGGCAGACGCTCTTGGCAGCACTTAATGCTGGGCTGGGATGGGGTTGGTGGGATGGGGTTGGTGGGGTCTGGTAGGGTTTGCTGGTGGGGTTGGCGGGAGAGGGGGGGGGGGGGGGGGGGGGGGGGGGGGGGGGGCTAGGGCTGGGATGGGGGGGGATGGGATGGGGTTGGTGGGGTAATGGGGTCTGCAGGGGTGGGGTGGTGGGTCTGATAGGTAGGGTTAGCTGGTGGGGATTGCGGGGTGGGAGGGTCGGGTAGGGCTGGGATGGGGGGGGATGGGCTGAGGTTGGTAGGGTGTGGGGATCGGTTAGGCCTGGGATGTCGGTGGATGGGATGGGGTTGGTGGGCTGTGGTTGGTGGGGTTTGGTAGAGATAGCTGGTGGGGTGGGAGTGGTTGGGATGGGGTCTGGTAGGGTTAGCTGGTAGGGTTTTCCGGGTGGGGGGGGCAGGTAGGACTTGGATGGGGTGGAATGGGATGGGTTTGGTGGGGTCTGGTGGGTTATCTGATGGGCTGGGAGTGGATGGGATGGGGTCAGGTAGGGCCGAGATGAGGGGGGTGGGATGGGGTTGGTGGGGTCTGGTAGGGTTAGTTGGTGGAGTGGGGTTGGAGGGCGGGGTGAGGGGATCAGGTAGGGCTAGCTGGTGGGGTTGGTGGGGTGTGGGGATCAGGTAGGCCTGGGATGTTGGTGGATGGGATGGGGTTGGTGGGGTGGGGGTTGGTGGGGTCTGGTGGGTTAGCTGGTGGCTTGGCAGGTTGGGGGGGTCGGGTAGGGCTGTGATGGGATGGGGTTGGTAGGGTCTGTAGGGGTGGGTTGGTGAGTGGTTGGGGCTTGTAGGTTTAGTTGGTGGATAGCAGGGGTGGGATTGGGTTGCTGGGTTAGGGTATGGTGGGTGGGATTGGGGGAGTGGGGTTTGTTGGTGCGTGTGTTAGCGGGACGGTGTGTTTGCTTTGGATGTTTTGGGTTGCAAAGCGAATTTTAGGGGTGCACGACACTCTTCCACTTGGCTCATTAGGGTGCATTCTGGGTGGGAAGGGTGCTGTAGGGGTGCAGGAAAGGGAGCCAAAGAACCCCCCAATGCAAAGAATTTGGTGGGTTTGGTATGGTGGGTTGAGGTTGGTAGGGTTGGGATGTTGGGGTTGTGTGTGTGGGGTTGGTTGTGTGAGAATTAGGGTGGAGTTACATACTGTATTTACTATTTGGCATGTCCTCGAAAAAGCACCCTTTGAGTCCAGATGGCATCGTTTCTAAGTCAGAAAGGGTGCATTCTGGGATGTATGGGGCACTGGGGTGCCGAAGTAATGCAGAAAGGGTGACGAATGAAGACCCCCCAAAGTAGCAGTGAAAGCCGCTTGAATCATTCGGGCAGAGGCAGCGGCTGCTGCAGGTAGGAGAGTGCACAACTCATGCCATGCGGGCGACGATCGTATGGCTCTTTGGGCCCACGGTGAACTCCCAGGACCATATCGACAAATCGTACATTAACCTTCCGACGGGCCTTATATGTCCCCCGACCGAAACCGAGCATAGAGGTATCAGCGCCCTGGTATCGACCTTGCGCGTATGCACGCGATAAGCGTAGCCATGTACGTGGCATGTGCTGCAAAATGGAAGGCGGGGGAATACCACCATGGAGGTGAAGCTCAGGGGGGAAGAAGCGCAAGACAGGGGAGGAGGAAGGTGCAGGAAAGAGAATTATATGGATAGTGTTAAAGCGAGGACGGAGGGAGAAGCATGCAAAAGACACGCTCAGCATTCTGCCATGGTCCGGAACTTTCCTTGCGGGGGGGATAGGGGCATGGGCAGATGAAGTCAGGAAATCAGTCATCTAGCACTGAGGCACCAACCGGTGTGGAGCCCAGGTTCCTAACTAATTATCGTCAAGCTACAGAACGGGTGCGTGCATGCCTACCAGTGGATTGTTGACCTGGGCGAGTAAGCGATGGGGGCCGTCTGCCTGTCTCACATAAATATCGTGTTGCCGTGCTGGCGAGAAAGCTGTGTGGTAATGTGGTCGTGCTGGTAACCAATTGTGCAGTTTATCAATTGCACAGGTTGTCAACTGCGCAGTTCGAAGGTTGGCAAAAACATGTGCGTAACCCTGGCGTAACAGATGATAAAATAAAAAAGGCTCGGCACATCAGATGTGACTGATGACAACGCCATGCTGTCAGGGTTGGGCCTGGAGGACACTGTTCCGTACTATGCCTCATGCCGATATAGTATCCGTGTGCCTGTAGTTCACCACTCAGACAACCTTCCCGCGTCCTTCACTTGGACCTCTGATTGCAATCACGATTGTGTCCTGTAGTTGAGTTGTCATCTATCTATCTATCTATCTATCTATCTATCTATCTATCTATCTATCTATCTATCTATCTATCTATCTATCTATCTATCTATTTATCTATCTATCTATCTATCTATCTATCTATCTATCTATCTATCTATCTATCTATCTATCTATCTATCTATCTATCTATCTATCTATCTATCTATCTATCTATCTATCTATCTATCTATCTATCTATCTATCTATCTATACTATTAAAGCTGCATTGTCCGTCCATGCGTCCGGGGCTCAGGGCTTAACTGGCAATGGTTCCGCTTATCTGGCAAGCATTTCCCTGCTGATCTGGCTCATTTTCAATCGTCGACTGCTGATCTGGACATTTCCACCCCACAAACCTCGATTTTCATCACCCGTCAATTTTCAATCTCGCTCATTTTCAAACTCAGTCCATGACGAAGCTCATTTCACCCACACTTCCTTGCCTCTGCGCTTAGCGCTATCTCTGTGCTCCGCGATCTGAAAATGTCTTGACCCCGCCACAATGGGAGCTCCGATTCCTCACCCAAGCAGGTTTTGTCACTCGCAACAAGAACAAAGCTCTAACTGGGCGCGCTTATGGCAGCCAATGGGCGGGAATGCGAGCCCTTCTACCCTCTGCAGGTATCAATCCCTAACAATTTCGCGCTGTATGCGGATTGTTCCCGGAGCTCTGACCGACAGCTGTTTCTACTCGCTGCCGGCATCAATGCTAAAGAATTTCGCGCTGTATTCAGATTGTTCCCGCAGCTCTGGCTAACAGCTGCTCCCTGCTTTTCCACCCTACCCTTTAATTCCTGTGCGGGCATAGCTGATACCTGATGGGCATCGCATTTATTCCTGCAGCGATGTGTGTGCTCTGAAGGAACCGAGCGACTCTTGGGTTCATCAGTGGGTGGGGTGAGAGAGTACGCTCGCCAGATGCTGCGCCCAACATGCTGCCTGGATGCTATTTCCCCTTGCCTTCTCACTTCGGGCAAATATGAAAGGCATCGCATTGATTCCTACAACGCTGTGTTCGCTTTGCAGGAATCAAGCTGCTCTTGGGGTAGGGGGGGGGGGGGGGGGGGGGGGGGGGGGGGGGGGGGGGGGGGGGGGGGCATACATGCATGGGGGTGGTTGGTAATGATGTTGCATGAACATGTGTGTTGTGGCCATCTGGGAATCAAGTGTCCTTGTGATGGGGATGATCATGGCAACAGTGCACGATGACAAGCCACCTAATGTGAATGGGGATGGAAAATGATTGGGTGGGTGACCCTCAAAAAGTCATTCCATTGTGGGTGGGGGGGGAGGGGGGGAAGGGGCCTGCCGTCGGTACGACGGGCACACTGCCCTAGTACTCTATGATAGAGTTTCTTCCAGTCACTCTTACGTGTTTCGCTAGTCGTACTATGACTCACCTTCCCGCGGCCTTCCCTTGAACCTCTGAATTGTGCGTGCCTCTGATTGCCACAGAGTTGGTCGGCCCGAAGGCAGCTGACCTATGCGATAGGAACTGAGAAAATTGCCGAAAAGTCGGTTAAATAACCGAAATTGTCGAAAGTCGGTTAAATAAATGGTCGAAAAATCCAGAAAAGGTCGAAAATTGTCGGAAATGGTCGAAAAAGCGGTTGGTTATGGTCCGATAATGTGCGAAGCTGGGTTAAACAATAACAACGTTATTCTTGCCGACAGCGCAGATCGCAAAACACGGAGGCGGCTGCTATTCCGGAAGCACTAGTGCACTAATGCAAGCGCTGAATGATTGAAGGGCGTTAAAGTCGAATTCCTAGAAGTCCAATCTGGCGCCTCATTCTCCCATCCTGCGTCACTCTGGCGACCTTCGACTCGCCTCACCTTCCCGATTGCGACATGGCTGCCCTTGCCTAGGTTCTGCGAACTGCCTGCCCGCCTTTCTTCGCTCAGTTCAACCTTCTAACCCTTGGGCCGACCACCTCAGGGGCCCTACTATTCATCATTATTGTATCATTGTATCACTTATTTTATAGCAGATCGTCTAAAACAGGGTTTCCAGAAAGGTGTAACCAACCCCAGAAAATATTACTGAAGCATACTTCACTTAGAGTTCTACCAAGAAGGTGTACTCAGGGCAGCGAGCCCGTCATAACTAGGGCTGTCGAGGACTTTTATCGTACGATATTTCACCTGAACCTGTGCCACTTTCACCACAAACCGGCACCGCAGTGAAGCGTGGCAGGCAAAACCCGCATTCCGTTAGAACAACCCCTAGACCGTAACAAGTGAAGGGCGCTCACGCCCTTATTATCTCTGATTGTAACTTAGCTGACAAATATGTATGGTAAGCTGCAATGGCATGAAGCTCGAATCGTGGCACGCGGCGTCAATGGGTCGGCATCTAACTTCGTGCCCCGCTAACTTCCTACTCTTCTCCAGCTTTCGGCCCAAATCAGCAGCCTCAACAGAGCCCTGTCGGTGCTAGCCCACCTGCTGCGGCCAGCCCATTTGGTACGCCCTCAGGACAACAGCAAGCGCGGGCAGTGAGTGAATCAGCAATCCAGATCAAATTTGTGTGTAAGATCATTCGCATCCCATTTCAACTTCTTTTTACTCGATGCAGGCACCCGCATTTAGGGCTGTGCAGGGAGGCTTGTTTGAAGCTTCACAGGTATGATCACGATCGATCCAGGCACCCGCCCCCATTTGCAGTTTCATGACTCGCATTCCCCTGTCAGCCAATCTGACTCACTCCCCCGGTCCCCCCCCCCCCCCCCCCCCCCCCCCCCCCCCCCCCGTTTTTCTCGCGCAGGCTGCGCAGCCAGTATATGGAGCATCCCCGGCCTTCTCATTTGGCGTAAGTGTGTATCATTGAATTCCTCACTTAAAGCATTGAAGGGTGGAAATAACTAAATAAGGAGGGCGATAGAAGTTGCAACAATTCCAGGACTTACCAGCCTCGTTTCTGATTCATGAGTACCAAAACAGTGCAGAGCTGTGCAGAAGTGATTGACATCAAAAGGCAGCATGAGCCTCTATCAAATTGTGTAGGAATGATGAACAACTGGACACTGACAGAGAGTGATCATCGGGGAGCAAGTTCCTTCCCAGAAAGGTTGAAGTGATTAGTGTCGCTTACCTAGACTGATGCTGTGGGAGGATTGTGCCAAGGTGCAGTTCCCTATCCAGGGGTGTAGGTTCGTGAACATAGCAGATAGTGGTGATGTTCCTTCTAGGAATGACGAAATATTGAAGTACTGAAATCTAAGCTGGTGCACTTGCCCATGGCGGAAAGAGCCCGTATCTCTAATGTCCTCGTGGTTTAGGGTGTTCACTTCAGATGCATGGATCAGGCAGATGCATCGCCTTGCTACTGCCCTCTGTTCTTATTTAACGACCACTTAACCCGACTTAACCATTTATATTTCCCTAGGCTGCACCAGCTTTTGGAGCACCTACAACTGGGTTCTTTGGACAAGCCTTTGGATCCACCGGCTTCGGAGCTCAACCATCTCAGCCAGCTTTCGGTGCAGCTTCCACCCCTTCCAGCCAAGGTTTTGGAGCCGCTTCCACAGCCTTCGGAGCTCAACCAGCTCCAGCCTCACCCTTTGGTGGGGGATCAACCCTATTTGGAGGAGCTGCAGCGCCTGCTGATGCATCCCCTTTTGGTGCGGCTCCTGGCGGAGTGTTTGGGGGAGCTGCTGCTCCTGCAGCCCCAGGGACACGAAGTGTACCCTACGCCAAGACTATGGTGAAGGATGGCGCTACTGGCGCCATGGGCGCCAGTGGTAATTTCATCTCCATCACTGCCATGCCTGCAAACGCCGGCAAGTGTTTTGAGGAGCTCAGGTTTGAAGACTATCAACAAGGCGTGAAGAGTGCAGCTGCCGCCCCCCCCAGTCATCAGCAAGCGCCCTCACCTTTTGGTAGCACCCCTGCTGCCTCTCCCTCCCTTTTCAGAGCTGCACAGCCAGCACAGCCCGGGGAGTTTGGCTTCGTTGCCCCAGCCGCATCTTCACCATTTGGTGCAGCCTCCACTCCGGCCTTTGGAGCAGCAGCAAGCTCTCCTTTTGGGGCTCCCGCTGATGGTGGTCTATTTGGAGCAACTGCTGCAGCCCCAGCTTTCGGTGGAGGCTTTGGAGCACCTGCTGCTGCCCCAGCATTTGGTCAGTCAGCATCTGCAACAGGGCAGTTTGGGTTGGGGTTTGGGGCGGCAGCTTTCGGCATGGCTGGGTCAGCCCCTGCATTCGGTGCTCCTGCAGCTCCTGCTTCCGAAGCTGCGCCTGCAACTGGGTTTTTTGGACAAGCCTTTGGATCCTTCAACTCCGGAGCTCAACCATCTCAGCCAGCTTTCGGTGCTGCAACTTCCACCCCCTGCAAACCAAGGTTTTCAATTAGAAAAAAAATCAAAATCAAAACTTCAAAAAAATCAAAATCAACACCAAGGAATGAGGAGTATTTGGAGCAGCTAGCATTAGCAAGATCAAGGAATGAGGAGTATGAGGAGCAGCTAGCATTAGCAAGATCAAGGATTGAGGAATATGAGGTGCAGCTAGCTCTGTCAAGATCAATGAATGAGGAATATGTGACACAGCTAGCAGATTCAAGAGCAAATAATGACGAGTATGAGGTGCACATGGCGTGCGTGACTGGCCAGGAAGATGTCCTAGCCTCCCAAGACCTTGATGCGTTGGAGCCCTTATTGGTCAGTGTGGACCTGGAATGCCTTAGGAAGGCAGTGCTTGAAAAGCGTGTGCAGAGGGAGCTCAACAAAGCGCGTGAAGCGGCGACTGAGTGTGGTGTGTGCCTATCTGTCCCTAAGGACACTAGCTTATATCCGTGTGGCCATACCATGTGCCGTTCTTGCTCACACCGCGTCCAAATCTGCCCGATCTGCCGGCAGAGAATAGCAGAGAGGAGACGAGTGTTTCTTTAGTAGATTGCCTCATGGCGCTCTGTTATTTAGTCTGTAGCTTGTTGGCGCTCTGTATCTTTAGTCTATAGATTGATGGCGCACCATAGCTTTTATTTCCAGCTACGAGCAGCAGCTTCTAGGCAGCTCCCCTGACTGGCTATTCAGCCAAACCTGGTGCAACCTAGTGCACCTTGTTAAAGCTGACACAACGAGCTATTCAGAACTGCCAACATCTTGGTGCTTCGTATTAGCATTGTGAACTACAGGCGCACCGATGCTATATTGGCATCTAGATCTAGATGCCAATATAGCATCGGTGCGCCTGTAGTTCACAATGCTAATACTTTGCCCTGTGGCTAGCTCAGGGAGATGCCAAGAAGCTGCTGCTTGTAGCCGGAAAAAAGCTATATAGGGCACCCTTGGGTAAATCACTTGGGGCTGTAGTAAACCTAAGGTCCCTGAAGAGGCTAGTCGTCGAACATTGCTTGGCATTGGGGCCAGATATATCAAGTATAGCGATGATACGTTTCACAAATAACAAGTTCCATGCAGCGTCGCCTGCGACGCTAAAAAATGGCGGAGAGTGATCGTAAGGGAGCGACAGGTGGCAACGAAAGCGAGTTAGTTACGAGGCCGTTGGCTGCCGTGTCGGGCTTCATCACGGTCAGATGGATGGATGGTTGGATGGATGGTCGGACGGACAAATGGGTAACACTGGGGGCTCCCGCCTCCTAGAAGGGGGGGCTCCGCCCAAAAACTGCCCTGTGCTTGGTCATCAAGTTATTTATGGTTATCTAGCATCTTTATATTTTATGTATAGCTTACTCAGGTGCTCCAAATCTTGTATACCGGTATGTGTACCACCAACACCGCCGTTACTCACCCCCACGAACACCACTATCAGAAGAGTCGGGGGTTTGACTCCCCCTTCGGTCGCTCTAGAGTTGCAGGTCGTTGTCAGCCGCGATGGTAGCTTGTTCAGTTGAGGAAGGAGACCGCTCCCCACCCGCGTACGACGGGCTCCCTTAACACCACGCCCCACCAGGCGTTATCATTATCAAGGCTATTTTAATGTTAGGAGGGCCCCAATTAAGGAGGTTCCTGATTAGGCAGGCCCTAGTTAGGAGGGCCTGGATTATGATTTATGGGGGGCTGGATTAATATTAGGAGGGCCCTAAGTGACTGGATGATCAAGCACTTGGAAGCAAGCCTTATAGGCTTGCACCAAATTCCCGTTGCTTGTAAGCAAGTCTTACAGGCTTGCACCAAATTCCCGCTGCTTGAAAGCAAGCTTTACAGGCTTGCACCAAATTGCCGATCACGATTTCCGACCTGCCGTCTTGAAAGAAGCCGAGAACTTTTCTCTGTGCTGTCGCGCGGTAGTCCGAGCATTTGCGGCGAATCAACTTGCTACCAACAAAAGTGGTGTTGGGTAACTTGCTACCAACAAAAGTGGTGTTGGGTAACTTGCTACCAACAAAAGTGGTGTTGGGTAACTTCCTTTGCTGATGAGCACGATGCATAAAGCAGACATTGTCATAGGGTAGTACAAATTCATCAACCACATCCTTGCGCACACATGCATGCACAACGGCAAATTGCGCGCATTCATGCATTTATTCTAGATGTTGGCAGAACTAGCTGTTGGCAGTACTAGCTGTTGGCAGTACTAGCTGTTGGCAGTACTAGATGTTGGCAGTACTAGCTGTTGGCAGTACTAGCTGTTGGCAGTACTAGTTGTTGGCAGTACTAGCTGTTGGCAGTACTAGCTGTTGGCAGTACTAGCTGTTGGCAGTACTAGCTGTTGGCAGTACTTCCGTGTATTATAGCTATCTATCACGGATGTAACAATTTCAATTTCAATTTCAATAGCTATCTATCATGTATTTCTGGACTTTTGGAAAGCAACTAGTTGAAGTTGGGATGAATGTACATTTAAGCATGCATTTTAGAGACCATTGGATAGATGTTGATGCCATATGATGTAGCTGATCACTCATAGGTCATGCTAACTTCTTGAGAATTAAAATTTGGAGAGATCTGAGGACGGATATATTTGATAACTAGCTTTATGATCTGAAATATAGTTTTACCCAGATGTGTGTACATATGTTGATACCATAAAACGATGTTGAACAGTTGTAGGTCATGCCAATTGTTGAAGAATAAGTGATTTAAAGGTACATTTCAATTTGTGTTTGAAGTATTCAGATTAATGGTGATTTAATGATAATGTGATGATGAAAATGCATTTTAATTATCTTTATAGCGAACTTAGTGCCTTCGTCAGAACAAGGTTTTTTTGGGGGGGGGGGGAGGGGGGGGGGGCACTTCGTCAGTGCTTGTTGGTCGCCCCCCCTAGGGGGAACATACCTAAGCGATACTTCCGCAAAATATTCACATTCTTCAAATCTCCACATTTTCCCAAGAAAGCTGGTCAAATCAGCCGGTTAAAGTTACATCCTCGCAACACATGTTCGATTCCCGTCCGGGGCGGATTACCTCGGAGCGCCCTTTTTCGCTTCGGGATCTCAGGGTTGCTGACTGTGGACACGGCGTTTTCATTTGCCGTTTCCGTTCTGTCCTGTGGACTCAATCTAGGGACCTGGAGCATGTCTACGATTTCCTCTTTTTTAAATGTGCCGTGCCTCTCGCAGCTCATTGCATCAGCGCATTGTGCTTGACAAGGAAATCTGCCGTTTTGCACTAGTTCCTGCAGGTTAACTAGTAGCAACTGTAGTCCGGGAGTTGCTGCACCTGCCTCCATGGAACTTCGGGGAGTCAGTAAGCTATTAAGTCACATAGCCATACAGGCCACCAAGTTGAATAATAATGCCATGTCATGCTATATTAATTCTTGGCCCCCCGAATATTAAATTGTTCGGATAAGTAAGCAAGTGCTTGTGCATCTTTCACCAAGGAGGCTTCGGATAAGTAAGCAACTGCTGCTTGACGAACATTACACCGCCCCCTACGTCGACCTCCAGGGAACCCGCCAGGGCCCCCTACTATTTCTTCCAGTCACGCTTACGCATTTCGTATCTTTCAGATCATCATTGCACCGCTCAAACAGTCAATAACAGCCTTGTTCCAATTGAAATTGAAATAAATGATTGACCATCAAGGTGATGGATTTTCATGAAACTGTAGTGTGGCAATAAAAAAACACGTAACCTGTGTTTAAGCCAGCTTCCTTTCGTGTAACCCCGGTGTACACCGTTTCCGATTGTCCCTGATATCTGGGTTGAAATGGGGAAATCTGGGTTACCGGTATGTTGTGAGGTGGCATCCTGTAGGAGAAGTTTATTCAATCCGATCAATAAAATCTGAGTATAGGACGTATCCGGTATATGACATGAATTTCAGCTATTTATTGGGCATTTTTTAGATTTTTCTCAGCTCCCCATTTAGCGTGTGTGTGTGTAGGGGGGGGGGGGGGGGGGGGGGGGGGGGGGTCAGCCCTCATTTGTTTTGCTAACTTTATACTCAGGTCTCCAAATGCAAATCTGAGACCACCCATGAGTTGGGCCATGATAAGGGCTGTCCATTGCCCCATTGGCACCACTTTGGACCTCATACAATTATTATATACCTTATACGGTTTAGGGGTAAAACCCCCTAAACCCTAAACCCCCTCAGTTTTTGTAGACTCGAGGATTGCAGTTTTTTCTCTCCTGGTTTTGTGATCGTTAAATCAGTTGTCCGACAACGTGGCAGCGTGGAATCGCGCTCATCTCTTATGGCCGCAATGGCATGGCGGGTTTTAAGTGCTTGCGTGCAACCATGGCGCATTGGGGGGTGTTGTCCATAACCGTGAAACTAACAAAGGACCCTTACTTGGGAGTGTGATGTATTGGTGTTGGAGTCTGTTGCTTGGTGGATGAGGTGGGGAGATGACCAATGCAACGGCCAGAGGGGGAGTAAAGTTATGTGCTGGAGGGGTGGATGGGTGGAGCTCCATCGGTTGGGAATCTGGGAGGGTTTTAGGGTTTTGGCAAACCCTCGATGACAAGTAATCATATTAAATCAAGTTGAATGAAGTTCAATCGCAATCAATGATTACATTTCCCCGGTAACTGTTTTTACTGCCGAAGACGGCGAGCAGCCATATTGCGGGCTGCTGGAGCCATGTCACGCGCGAACGCGTGCCCAAACACTGCGTACGTAACACGCCAACCTGTCAGTACACGCTGTCGCAAGCGAACACCACGTGCCACACCACGTGCCAAGCGCAGCTACCCCGCAGCTGCGGCAATATATTCCCATATCCAATTGCAACCCGGTTGGCACCAGATGCCGGCCAGGACAGCATCATTTCACATCTCAATTCCTTAAGCCCTAAGCCATGAATGAGTTCGCGCCACAATAAAGAGAGCAGCGAGCTGAACACAACCCTCACTCGTCTTTTGTCTCTCAGGTGCGTTCAGTTAGTGTCCGAGTCGTGATGATGATGCTGCCTGTTGACAGACCTCATCTTGATTGCCCATTCAGCCTATTGTGAGCCGGCTGATCCCATCCGTGCCCTTTGCTCGGTTACTAGCAGAGCTGCCCTTGGCTAATGGGTATTGTTAACACGTAACCATTCCACCCTCTAGCAGCCGAGGCCACCCGTGCCCTTTGCTCGGTTACTAGCAAAGCTGCCCTTGGCTGATTAGTATTGATAACACCTAACCATTCCAGCCTCCAGCAGCCGACAGAGCCCATCCGTGCTCTTGACTCGATAGCTTGCTAAGCCGCCCCTGGTTGACTCGTATTAATAGCTACCGGTAGTAACCCTTTAGTAAGCCGATCGAACTTCCTTTGCCATTGATCAGTCGTGCAGCCACCTCCAGCCGACTTTCTTCTTGCCCTTTTGAAGCCCGCTATTTACTTACTAGAGAGCTAGTCTTACGGCCAGTCAATAACCGACTGCGGCCTTCAATTAATTATTATCTACACTTATTATGTAACACTCACTCGTCTTTTGTCTCTCAGAACCCTCCCGGGAATTAACCCCCTCTGCGTCCGACCCCCGCTGTCGTCAAGGAACTCCAGACACCACTTTGGCCGCTGTCGTCTCTGCCCTACTGCTTCCCCGGACTCCCACGTCCAAGAACACTCAACGCCCAACCAAACGGTGAGAAACGCAACATGAGCCTCCACAGACGCCAGCTTGGGGGCCGGTATTGAGGCCCCAAACCATTTGGTACCTCCTGCCAGGGCTACTATTTTTTTTTCTTTCGTTCTAGAGCATCACCACCAGGGACATACCCTGTGGTGGCAGCAAGTAGACGATGTGCCAGTTCAAGTGGAACTGCTTGGTGTAGAGAACTCCTAAGTAATCCCACTGACTCATTGGTTAGGAGTGCAGAGTTATAGTTACGGACCTGATCCCTCCCACTGTCTCATCTAAATCCTACCTCAACTGCTGATCCACACAAGATCAAAGTTAATCCACTCAAGATTTAGTCTAAACACAAACAGCGTTGACGGAAGAACTGGCGCCTCACTTACCTGTCCCCAACCTTTTCAAATTGTGTCCCTAGTACTCACCCTTATAAACCTCTGGCCACTATTGCCCATTGCGTTCCTGGCCACTCGTGCCGCAATCCCGTACTGCTAAACAAGCACCGGCCATTCGAGCCACTGTTTTCCGGCCACTAGTGCCCACTGCTGTTCCAGCCACCAGCCCGCTGTTCTTGCAGCCTTTACAGCCATTTATTCTCTGACCACTAAAGCCTGCAGTTCTCTCGCACGTGCATCAGTAATCCTCAGGGCAGACAAACCACATGTCTCGCACCACTAGAAGCATGACAGCCAGGGCATTGCAAGACATAACCAATTCCTGCCCCCTAACTTCAGATCTTGCTAACCAAATTCAAGCACTGCATTTAGATGACACCGTCGGTACACAACAGGCGTTAATGAACCCAACCTTCCCCACACTTCCATCACATTCTACAACAACCAGTACCCCCACCCCACCTCCCCATCTTGTAACCCTCGTAAACGGCTCTCCTCCCCCACTGGGGGCCTCAGAATCCCAGTCTGGTGGGGGACACCCTCCCTGCCCTGACCTCCTTGTAAACGGCTCTCCTCCCCCACTGGGGGCCGCAGACCCCCAGTCTGGTGGGGGACACCTCCCCCGCCCTGACCTTCTTGTAAACACCCCCGTCTCTCCTCCCCCGCTGGGAACCACAAATTCCCAGCACGGTGGGGGACACCTACCAACTACATCGACAGCTCTTCCCCCTCCTCCTCCCAGCCCGTCAGTCCCTCCTCCTTCTCCTCCTCCTCCATCACCCAGTCTCCCAATCAGGCAGACATTGTCGCCCCAGCCCCAATCTCACGGCAACGGCGAAGGGCCATCCAACATTGACCCTTCCCGCCGTGCCTCACCACAACTAGCATGGGCAACTGGACATGGACTCAAGAAGCCAAGCGGTAACCCAGATAGAACCCTGGTCAACACCACCTTGGGAGCACCAGCAGCCAGAGTTCCATTGTGCGAGGAAGAGTTCCCACCTCTGTCTCCACAAAGAACGCCCATTCCTACCCAACCACAGACAGACACACCACCAGAAGCTTTCGTGACACCGTCAGAGCAATTTGCAGGATCCAATCCACGCATGGTGAGCAACAAATTGTTTCGATCTGACGACGAGGCCTCGAGTCCTATCACAGGAGCTCCCCAACATGGGGTTGCAGAAGGCAGTGCACCGTCTGCAACCGTCCAGCCCCTCGGAACATCTGGGGCGGTACCATCTACGCAACTGCCCGGTGACAATCCTGGTGACAGTTCTGATGACCCGTCCTCAGACGAACCTGATGGAGGTAACCCAGCCGGTGGCAACAACCCAGATGGTGATAATCATGGTGAAGATGATGTGCCAGACATCGGTAATGGCGGAAATGGCGGAAACGATGGAGGTGATGATCCCGATGACGAGGCCCCCAACCCACCTGACCCTGAGGGTAGCGACCACTCCTCAGACAGCGGCCATACCACCGACTCAGATAGTGACAATGATGACTTTGTGCCAATCATGATGAACATCCAATCGGGCCCATCTTGGTATACCCCATCAGAAGACAGCCTGCTTCAAGGTGGCGACGTCAAAAAGGTTGAGGCCTGGCTGGCCAGACTCCGAGCATTCATCGTTGACCAGCGCAAGCCTTTGAGCGTGCAACGGGTGTACGACATGACGCTCGTACGAGTCTACCCAGACTCGCAACCCTACACGCTGTTTGAGGACAACAAGGCTACATGGATCCAGCAGTCCGAGGCCTTGACTGCTCAGCTCCAGATTAATGGCATCCTCCAAGTTGACGCCCAAGGCCAACCAAACCTTGTCCCCGCTTCATGGGAGGAGAAGCTTTTACACTTCTACAGCCTAGTCAAGACCGGCCTGTCGACAGCGCTCAAGGTTACTCCCATGGAAGCCCAAGCGCTGTATCTTGCCTTCGACGTCTATGACCTGCAAGGCATGCTCTATCCAACTCCTCGGATCATGATGGAGCGCTTCATCAAAGTCTATAAGACTTACGATACCAGGCCAGGCACCCCACACTACAGGGATGCCCTGACCAAGGCAGGACTCTTGCTCGACACTATGTCCCCCTCTTTGAGAGAAACCTATGGGCAGAAAGGAACAGTACACCCACTAGGGTACTGGTCCCTCAGACAGCTTTACAAGCTGAACGAACCCCTCCACACCATGGAGCAGCTCTCAATTATTGCTCAGACTGAATCAGAGAAGCGGAATCAGGCTACTGCCGGCGCGCAGTACGAGGCAGTTACAATGCCAGGAAAAACAAGACAGGCCAGTCGCATTGGGTACCCAAACCCCCTGCCTATCCTGCCCATTAATCCTGCCGTCCCAACCTTGCCCAGACCTGGCAAACCAGACAATGCACAAGGATCTGCACCCTTGTGCACCGTTTGCGGCCTCGGAGGACACGGGGCAGATACCTGCTTTACCAACAACCCAGCTAACGCTGGCCCCACCTGGCACCCCAAGTCCATCCAACGGTACGACATATGGAGCGCGGCCCTACTCAGGGATGGTTTCGCTGCCCCTCCCGCATTTAACGTATTGAAGGCAGGCACACCCTACTTCCGCACATTGCAAGGGAGACAGCGACCTCCCCAGCTACCTAACACCCGCAACCAAGGTGGTAACCAGGGTCCCCAGGGCCACACGCAAGGGTACCAAGGTAACCAGGGTCAGACCCAAGGGTACCAAGGCAACAACCGCCAAGGTAACTACCAAGGCAACAACCGCCAAGGCAGCTACCATGGTAACAACCGCCAAGGGGGGAACCAAGGCAACAACCGCCAAGGTGGCCACCAAGGCAACGATCGCCAAGGAGGTTACCGTCGCGACAACCAGCAACAGCACCAACGTCAGGAGACAGTGATGGCACTCCAGCAACAAGCTGCACACCATGAACAGCTTATGCACGACACAGTTGGTGCTATTCGCCAAGAGTTTGCCAGATTGACAGCAGGCGCTCAGCGCCCCTCTCACCCGCACGACACTCACAGTCGGGATAACCAACCACTGCGGATTGAGGCAGCACCTCCAGCCAACAACGGACCGCCAGAACCTGACTGGTACAGCCCGGCCATGGTGGTTAGCTTTGCACAGGCCCCAGGGACCCTGACGCAAGCCCAATCACAGGCTATGTATACGCCAACCTACAATCCTGCCACCTCAGGACCCGGCAGCACATCCGCCATCCCTTTGCCTGGCGCCCAACAGCACAACAAGACTGTCACCAGGGCCCAGCATCAAGCTACGACAACTCTCCTCATGGACGAGATAACCGTCCTGAAAAAGGACATGGAGCTGGTCCTCCGAGAAATACAAAACCTGCACGAGTTCAATCGAGCTCTGCAAGTTAGGGCTACAGCCATGGAGACCGCACAACGTGCACGGTTTGTGTCCACAGACCCGGTGCAAACATTTGTCCATGATTACACTCGCTCAGGCCACTTGAGCCAAGCAACCGCAACCCTGTTACAAGGCACGGAACCTACCTACGGGGTACCATACCTGGCCAACCTGTCCCAACAGACAAGCCTCTCCATCAGGTCTGCGGCTGGCCTCCTCCGCTGGAATCTGCTGATGATCTTAGTCGACACAGGTAGCGGCCTAAATTTTCTGTCTCAGTCCACCGCCGATTCCCTGGGCTACGCAACAACAGCTTGCAACCACAGGACGGTGGCCTTCAACGACCAGAAGAACTCCCTGACTCAGGAAGTCAGCGTGCCGGTCGTCTTCTGCAGCACTACGCCGCATGAAATCACCGTCTGGGCGACCTTCGTCATCGCCCCAGACAACAGCATCTTCGACGTGCTATTGGGTACACCACTGTTGTCTCTGCCAGGCATTTCTGCCCTACCAGACCTATCACAACAAAAACTTACACTCAGGCCTAATCTCCATTTACCGAGTGCATTATCCACTGATGAGTTTCACAATCTCACCGTGGACTTACCCTTTAAACCCATTCACAGCTCAAGGCAGAGCGTGCCGTGCTAGGTACTAAGTCTCGTGCCAGAGATGGCACAACTGCCTCAAGTACAAGCTGCTGGACCGCCCGCGGTTCTCATAAGACGACATGGCCCAGACGGTGATGGTCTGGCTCCTGTCCCCACTTTCGTCGTTGAACAGCTGGTCGACTCCTCATTTGACGAAGAAGGAGAGGGAAACTGGAGCCAATTGGGCGTGTACGCTGCGCACCTACTCCCGCAGGACGGCCAGTGGTTGATAGCCCCAGCCCAGGAAGTCCATGCTCATGACGACATCCAGCCCATACCAGTCTACGACGAGGCAACACTCACGTGGACCCTCTCTGGCGTGCCTCCCGAGGAACCCCAAACTCGTACTCACATACGAGCACCTGACAATCCTAGGGCATGGCACAACGCCCGAGTCGCCATCCCTGACCACCCCTCCAGCGCCGTGATACACAGGCTCCTCCACCCCAGACGGGAAGGTATCCCAGGCCCCCTCCTCAAGTCAACTACAGAGTTCGACAACCCAGTGTGGGTCCACTTTGACAGTGCACACCAAGTACAACGGCAGTCCTGCTCCGTTAAAGCATATTACTTCGCCAACTCAGTGGTAGATGAGACCCTGGCGGTCCGATTCTTCCTGCTGTTCGCGCCAGTGCTCGCAGCCCTCATGAGAGAGCAAAACATCGTCGCCCAGTCCGTCCTCAACCGAGACTGGGACTTGCGAACAGTACTTGACGCGTACCAGCTCGCCGTGGCATCTCGTATGGTTCGCAGATCCGTCCTCATTATGACACCAGCGTCTGCTGACGCCATCGAGAACTTTGCCTGGCCACATAGCCGCCGCTCCAGTCCAGTCTTCAGAGGGAGACCTCTTCTTGCTGACTATATGAATCATTTGATCCATATGGACCAAGCGGCAGTGCTCGTGTATAGCCCCAACACATTCCCAGGCGGATACCGCCGCTATGGAGAGTTGGATGAAACTCACACTCCATACACCGTCAACGGAGCAACCGCCCTCCACCAGGTCATGCAGAGGAGGGACCTACTCGCCTCAACCGTCCACTACCTGCTGGACAACAACCCTGACCATCCTATGGCAGGGAACCAGCCAGGCCGCGATCCACATCCAGCCTTCTGCCTAGCTCTCCTTCAAACAGCAGCAGCCACCCTAGCAGCATGGGTGCACATGCACCCGCCCAGATTACCAGTACCGTCTACCGACAACAGGCGAAACACTAGATCAGGACACCCTCTGTGCGGAGTACGTGAGAGTATGCTCACAACTCTCCACGTAAGGCCATCAGTGTACATGCAGAGCATCATGCCACTCAGCATTTGGCTGGAAACAGAGCCTCTTTTGCAGGTTTATCTCAGACGTCTGTCATACCACTTCACACGTGACTCACGCTTCGCATCCAACGCCTGCGATGCAGTCTCCGACTCTAGAGTCTGGATACTCAACCCCATGTCTGAGGCAGCTACAGCAGCTGAGAACGGTGAAACATTCTTCTACCATGGATCGGTAGGCACCCCTTACAAAGGGTGCCCAACGCATCCCACCTCCCGCCCCACATGGGATCCCAAAGCGTTCACAGCCCCCATCGACTTCATGATGGATCTGCTACGCTATTTCCCTCACCTGCGCCGTGAAACTCCATTTGCTATGTCAGCCATCAGGTTCTCCCATACCAACTGGGCGTACGTCTATGTGATCCTGCTCATGCACATGGTTGAGCACGGCTTCAGCCTGGACGAGTACAAATACGAGGTCAACAGGGACGGTTCACTGTACTCCGGCTGTGCGGACACCCTCTACAGAGAACTCGACGGCGTTGAAAACTGGACTTCCATCCACACCTGGGGCAAAGAACAAGGTCTGCCCATCAGAGTCTCCATCAGCAAACAAAAGCCTGGGACCTTGATCGCACCTACTGCATGCCCCCAGGACATCCCGTCACTCCACCTGACGCACTACCTGACTGTCCCCAGGGGGGCCATCTACCCTGCACCGGACGCTAGCCTGCGTGTTCTCCCAACCACCAGAGTTAACCCTCAGCAAGGGCTCAAGAAGAGATCCACCTCCTAGCAGCCGACAGGGATATGGCTAGGTACCACCAGAACCCTGCCAAGCCACAGCAACAGCTGACCCCAGGAACACTCTATGGCGAAGACGTCAACCCAGTCAACGTCTATGACCTCCTCCCAATGCCAGAGCCATTGCATGCAGAGACTCACCCCACTCGGCCACCTCTTAGCTTCGAACCCTCTGACAGATTCTTCACTGTGGAAGAAGAAGAGCGATGCTGCAACCAAACCAGATGCACACGGCTATGTGGCACCCCTGATATCAGCATCCACCCATCCTCTATCTTTGTCATCACCCCAAGTGCCCTACACCAAGCCCTCCCTGATATCCAGCCCCAATACCCAGATGATTGGGGCAACAACAACAACTCAGACGAGGAGGTCAGCATGGAACCTGAGACAACAGACACCGATGAAGCAGAAGACGGTGCCTTCCTCATGCAAGCACACGCATGACAAATCAGCCCATCACCTGACACCATCCCCGTCATGATGATGGGCATTCTGCCATCCAAAATAGACCACTGCGTAGACAGTGATTCTCAGCCAGCCGAGATCCAAGACTTCTTCACCAACCGGTTTGACGACGTTGACTGGAGACCAGGCAATGACTTCTTTGAGAGTCAAGCTTTAACTTATGCTGCCGCACCTGCTTGCGTCTTGCCAATCGGGGATCCTCAGGGTAGCAGCACCCCTGTCGGACTACCACCGGCCGCATCGCTTCTTCCAGGCCGTCTGCAAAGCCTGGCCAGCTGTTTAAATCATATGGACCCCAACTTCCTGCAAGAAGGAGGCATCAACAACAGCATGCCAGACGGGGCGGTCACACCCAACCCCGACCGAGGCGCCATCCATCCAGACTGTGACCTCTTCATCGGACACCACAGAGATGGCACAGAGGCTGAGCGCTCTGAAATGGCCGCCATGCTTAATAAGTATACCGCAGCGGTGGCACGCACTATGGAGGATCTACGTGAGGGGTACAAAGGCTGTGTACCCCCCCTAGATATCAAGAAGGACAATGACAAGCAAGCCTTCACCAGCCCCTACCGCAAGCCTCCCATAGAGAAGCTCGCCCAAGACAAAGTCTGCGCAGAACTGCCGATGCTGCACTTCATTGAGCCAGCCCCTTCTGCACCACACGCAGCCAACGCAGTGGTCGCCTTGAAGAAAGGACCTGATGGCCAGTACACCGCGAATAGGGTGTGCTACAACTACAAAGCCATCAACCTCCTGACCAAGGACATGCATACTGGTTACCCAGTCGCACAGGAGTTGTTTCAAGACCTACGAGACGCACAGTGGTTTACACGGGTCGACCTACGATCTGGCTTCTACCAAGTCCACCTTGCAGAGGCATCCCAGGATTTTTCAGCCTTCTGGTGGGACAAGCAGCTATACCGTTTTAAGCGCTTCCCATTCGGCCTCAAGCAGGCCCCCGCATACTTCCAGAAAGTCATGGAGACTGAACTGGGCAATCCAAACGGGGCCTATTAAAATTCTGAAAGGTGTTCATCGATGACATCCTCATCCATAGCGCCACCTTTGCAGAGCACATCCGGCACGTGGAAGCCGTGCTACAGTGCCTTATCGAGGTTGGTCTCCGCATCCACCCTGATAAATCCTGCTTTGCGCTGGACGCCGTGGACTTCCTGGGCTTTGACGTCAGCAACCACGGGTTCCTCACCCCCAGCAGCGCAAGTAGGGGGGGAAGGAGTAACGACGAGAGAATTGCGGCAGGAGGTATACTAAGGCAAAAGGCGACAATAAGGAAGAGGTGACGATGAGGGAGAGGCAGGCGAAGGGGCGAAGATGGGAGAAGAGGCGGAGCAGAGAGGGAGAGTGGGACGGGAGTATGGCGAAGCAGCAAGGAGGGGGAGAGTAGAGGTGACAAGGGAGAATAGAAAAATAGAGGTGGGGATCAAAGGCGACGAGGGTTAAGATTCGAGGAGATAGGTGCAGGCAGGCGAAGCGGGGAGATGTTTAGTGAAGGGTGCAAGGGCGGGGAAGGGTGGTCAGGCTAGGATAGGGCAGAAAGGCTGTGTAGATCGCAGCCACATCAGCAGCCTGATAATCCCAGTAAGCAGGCTGCTTGCGCTGGACGCCGGTGACCTTCCAGTTGCAGTCCGCAGGCAGTCATCGTCAGGGGCTCTGTGCGTCAGTGCAGCACCAACACAGGCTATCAAGGACCTGCCATACCCAGCCAACCTGAAAGACTTAAAAACAGTCCTTGGTAAGCTGCGCTACTACGGCTGGCTTCTGTGAAAAATTTTCTGCCATCGCCAGACCCTCAATGACCTCACAAAGGCTGACGACAAATGGACTTGGGGGCCTGAGCAGGCAGCCGCTATGGACAAGATCGCGGGCTCATCAGCACACCAGGCAAGGTCTTGCGCAGATCAACGTCGAAGCACGCACTCTCATCCATTGTGACTGGAGCAAGCATGGAATGGGAGCAGTACTCGGCCAGGTGGACGCAGAAGGTTTGGAGTACCTTCGTAGCTTGCGCCAGTCGCAGCCTCAACAAACATGAAGCGAGTACAGCAGCTTCAAAGGGGGAAATGCTTGCAGCCTGCTGGGCCTGCCAAGATCTTCAGAGTCTACGTCTTAGGACTCCATTTTACCCTCGTCACTGACCACCAGCCACTGCTCTGGATGTTCTCCAACTCCAACGTCACAGGCGCCATCGCACGATGGGCGTGCATGATGCAGTCCTTTGACTTCGACATCATGCACAGACCTGGTGCCCAGCATGGTGGTAATGCTGATGCTCTCTCCCGCTTTCCAACCCCAAGACAGGAAGACAACACAGGGGCCCGCATCGACCTGGACGCTGACCTCTATGCCGCTTTCCCTGCAGTCCCTTACATCACCCACAACCCTCTGACTCTGACCTTGGGATGTACAGTGGATGCAGTCCTCCAAGTGCGTGGTTTGGTTGCTCAAACTCAGTGGTAACAGCTAATGCACCCTTAACACCCATCTAGCCGTGTCAGCCATGTAACCAAGTTAAATCAAGATGACAAGGAAGATTGTGAAAGCATCCATCACTTTTTTCAGGCCATGCCGAGATTGCCGGCACATGGGTGGCCAACTGGCCACAAGCAAGGATATCCATCATTATGGGTGGAAATGACAAATACCTTACATTATTATGCATTCAAAATGGTGAGACACTGAGACAATGGCAGAAAGATTACATGAAGAATTATAATGTGTGATGAACACTCCTCTCTTCAACATTAAAATGTATGAGCGAGAAAACCCGGGAAAAAATCACAATGCAATGGGGTTTCCTCCCGAATTGACTGAATCAATCAAATCTTATAGCCCACAACTTCATCAAAGGAAACTACACTTCATGGTCTTAGTATACCATATATAACATGCATTTCCGCATGTGCAAGTTACATAACTGCCATACATCACATGCATTTCCGCATGTGCAAGTTTACATAACTGCCATACATCACATGCATTTCAGCATGTGCAAGTTTACATAACTGCTGTACATCACATGCATTTCAGCATGTGCAAGTTGACATAACTGATGTACATCACATGCATTTCAGCACGTACCGTACATATATATACCCTGCATTACAGCATGTACCATACATAACATGGATTTCAGCCTGCGCATGTTTACAGGTAGCTTACTAATCTGAGTGATTTAACCAGCCGAAGCATAGCTGAAGCCTCTGGTGCATTTTTGTTACCATATGTCTGTAGTTACATGCCAGGTTTAACCAAAAAGCCAAATAGGCTAAAGGGACTTGCCCAGCCATGATATATAGAGGGGCAAAAACGATAACAAAACACTGATGCAGGGTAATTCAGGTTTGGCTCAAGGATAGGGAAAGGGAGCTGCCTAGAAGCTGCTATGCGAAGCCCAAAAAATAAACAGTAGTGGTGATCAATGATGATACTGTATGCGACTATTATTACCAGGGCAATTCAAAGCGCGCGCTTTTGCGCTTTTGAGCGCTGACTTTTTGACCCTCTCTGCGCTTCAAGCGCAGTTTTTTGCAAACCCCTGTGGGCGCAGCAAGCAATTTTTGCGTTTTTTGCACTACAAAGCGCAGTTTTTTTGGTTTCAAGTGCGCTAAAGCGCTGGCCAATTTGGCCATTTGAAGTACCGTGCACTGATGACCTGAACACCAAACAAGCGTTTTACCGACGGAGGCTCTGAATTCGTGCTACAGTGGCATGCATGCTTTGTCAAGGGCACCACCCCATTTTGCTCCGTCATTGATTCGTTATAATGTGTAGGCATAGATTGGGCTCTTGATGACAATAGTGTGCCCTACGGGCACAATCACATTTTTGCACAGCTGCATGGTAACTGGGGTCAACGTCGTCTTGTCACCCAATTGTGACCAGGGCACAACATAGGTGAGTGTTACCAAGGCCTGCGCACCATTTACCGTAAGCGGATGGCATTCATCCTTGTTCACCGAGCACTTGGCCTGTGGAATAGATGCTGCGGCGACCCATTTTGCACCACCTCCAATACCTCCACGAGTAACACCTGCCTTTAATGTGAAACCTACCTCCAACTCCCTGCGGTTGGGGTCATGAATGACACTAGCATTGAGGCGGTGAGTTGACTTGTTGTCAATCTTTACTTTGCCAGGTTCGCCTGTGCTTATAATTTGAAACCGAGGTGAATCCAGTGCCTTGTACACTTTGACACACAAGGGCTCCAGATTTTCACTTTCGAGGAACGAAGCGCCAAGAATGTTCAAGACATCTTTTAGATTATCTCTGGTTGGTAATTTCCCCTTGCTTTTGTTGCTCTGGACTCGTCCAAGCACTTCCTCCAGGGGCGGAATGAGCATCGCACTGCTGGCAATGATCTGTTTGACCTTCTCCAGAGAAATCTCAAGATCAATACTCGCGTCATCTTCTTCGGGATAGACCTGCAGGGTATTGTGGGACTCATGTCATTGTCTATCTTTTCAAAGCAGTCCAGCCTTCAAATTAAAATGCTCCCCAGGTCTAGAAGGCGGTGCTCATTCGACTGATATGTTTTGGATGATGATAATGATGATAATGATGGTGAAGGTGGTGATGGGGGTGGTGGTGATGTTTATGATGATGATGGTGGTGATGGTGATAATGATGGTGATGATAATGGTTGTGATGTTGATGTTGATGTTGATGATGGTGGTGAAGTAAAGTGTAACCTGATTATGGTGATGGTGATAGTGACGGTGATAGTGATGATGGAGATGTTGATGATGGTGGTTGTGGTGTTGAAAGTGATAATGATGGTGACGATGGACGTGTTGATGCTTGCAACAAACAGTTTTTTAGCAAATAAATTGGAAACAAAATAACAAACAGAATAACCAAAGAGATAGTCCCAAGTCCTGGCAAAGTCATAAGCCCAGCCATGGCTTCCCTGCTCCATTCACTTCCCTTCCACACCACACAACCCCCACCCCCACCACCACCTCACCCACCACACACACACACCTTCCCTCCTTGTCCACAACGCATCATCAGACCAGCCTGCACAGACCTGAGCTCCCCCGAGGCCACTAGGCATGGCATAAGCCCAACCATGGCCTTCCTACTCCCTTCACTTCCCTTCCACACCACACCCCCACAACCACCTCACCCACCACACACCCCTCCCCTTCTTGTCCACAACGCATCATCAGACCAACCTGCACAGACCTGAGCTCCCCCGAGGCCACTAGGCATGGCATAATCCCAACCACGGCCTCCCTGCTCCCTTCACTTCCCTTCCACACCACACATACACCACCTCCACACCACCTCCCCCACCACACACACACACCCTCCTAAATAATACAAATATTTTAATTTAATGTATTACAAATGTTTGTCGGCTCTCACCTGTGCCTAATCTGGCATGATGCGTTCATCAAGCGATATACTTATTTTTATTACATACATACATGTTGAATATAAATATGTTATACATCTTTTAGTTTCATATATACAATATTTTGCAACTCTAACCTGAGCCTTATCTGCAATGATACGCTCATCAAGCGATATACCTATTTTAATTAAATAAATAATTGTGCGTACAAACATATACATATTTTAATTCCATATATACAATAATTTTGCGACTCTCACTGGAGGCTTATCCGCAGTGATGCGTTCATCAAGCAATATACATATTTTGTACATAAACACAACCTTTACTCTAAATATCTGAAATATTTTAATTAATTTCACGTTTCAAAAAAAAAAAAAAACCAATCATTTTGTGACGCTCACCTCACCGGAGGGCTTCTATCTGCAATGATGCGTTCATCAAGCCATAATATGAACGTGTCCACTTCACTCCTCATCCTCTCTTGCTCCGTCACCACCTCTTCTAGTATGGTGGCCCTAGCTGTGTGGTCATCCCTCATGCTCGCCAGGCTGGACTGGGTCTCCTCATTCACAGCTTCCATATTCTCTAGCATGGTGGCCCTAGCTGTGTGGTTGTCCTCCCTCATGCTTGCCAGGCTGGACTGGGTCTCCTCCCTCATAGCTCCCACGTTGGCCTGTACCTGAACATTAATACATACATTTGAACATAAATATAGACATATGAACATTAATACATACATATGAACATTAACACATACATATGAATATTAATACATACATATGAACATTAATATGAACATTATTACATACATATGAACATTAATACATACATTTGAACATTAAAACATACATATGAACATTAATACATACATATGAACATTAAAACATACATATGAAACTTAAAACCTCATAGAAACATTAATTACATACATATGAACATTAAAACATACATATGAACATTAATACATACATATGAACATTAAAAAATACATTTGAACATTAAAACATACATATGAACATTAATACATACATATGAACATTAAAACATACATATGAGCATTAAAACATACATATGAACATTAAAACATACATATGAACATTAGAACATACATATGAACATTAATACATACATATGAACATTAAAACATACATATGAACATTAAAACATACATATGAACATTAAAACATACATAAGAACATTAAAACATACATATGAACATTAATACATACATATGAACATGAATACATACATATGAACATTAATACATACATATGAACATTAATACATACATATGAACATTAAAACTACATATGACAGTAAACAGCATATGAACATTAATACTACATATGAAACATTAAAAAACACATAGAACATTATACATACATATGAACAATTAATGCAACAGATGAACATTAATACATACTAGGAACATTAATACATACATATGAACATTAATGCATACATATGAACATTAATACATACATATGAACATTAATGCATACATATGAACATTAATACATACATATGAACATTAATACATACATATGAACATTAATACATACATATGAACATTAATACATGAAATGAACATTAATACATACATAATGAAAAAAACATAATACATACAGTTGAACATTGAAACATACATATGAACGTAAAACAGAAATGTGAACATTAATTACATACATATGAACTTAAAACATACGATGAACATTAATTACATACATAATGAACATTAAAACATACGTATGAACATTAATACATACATATTGAACATAAAAACATACATAGTGAAATCCATTAAAACATACAGGAATGAACATTAAAACATATCATATGAACATTAATACATACAATGAACGTATACCACATATGAACATCAATACATACATATGAACATTAATACATACATATGAACATTAATACATACATATGAACATTAATACATACATATGAACATTAAAACATACATATGAACATTAAAACATACATATGAACATTAATACATACATATGAACATTAAAACATACATATGAACATTAAAACATACATATGAACATTAAAACATACATATGAACATGAATACATACATATGAACATTAAAACATACATATGAACAATTATACTACGATGAACATTAAAACATACATATGAACATGAATACATACATATGAACATTAAAACATACATATGAACATTAATACATACATATGAACATTAATACAACATGTAATGGCAAGGATGAGCTTTCCATGTCCATAAGCCTTCACCCAGCCCGCAGATTCACCCCGTTGACCGTATGTCCGTCCGTCCGACCGACCGACCGACTGAAAGACCGAGAAATCGAAGCCTGACACGTCAGCCAACTGTCTCATAGCTAATAACTGGCTTCGGTCAGCTCCAGTCCGTTGCCATCTGTCGTTCAGTTGCCAACACACTCCGCCAATTTTTTGCGTCGCTTGCGACGCTGCATAGGACCTTGCTACAGGTTTGCCTTGAACGCAGGCTTTCCATGTCCATGAGCCTTCACCCATTAATCTAAACATCTACAAAAAAGGTTTAGGGTTTACCTGCTCATCAAACATTCTCTGCAGGACAGCAACCTCAGAACACATGTTTGCCATTTCCATCAGCCCTAACCCTTAAACCTAAACATATGCAAAAAGTTGGTGGTTGGCCCCAGTGGAAGCAAACGGGCTGGCCCCCTAAACCTCACACTAAATAGTAACGCCTCGTAATAAGGCGTACTATTTATTTATTTACAACAAAGGTTTAGGGTTTACCTGCTCATCAAACGTTGTCTGACAGACCCCACACCCCCACCCCCACACACAGACCACACTCACGCACACCCCCACCCCCACACACAGACCACACACGCCCCACACCCCACCCCCACACACAGACCACACTCACGCACACCCCCACCCCCACACCCAGAACCCAACACACGCCCCACAACCCACCCAACCACACAGACACACTCACGCACACCCCCCCCCCACACACAGACCACACACCACGCCCGCACACACCCCACCCCCACCCCAGACCAAACGCACGCACACCCCCAACCACCCACACAACGACCACACAACGCCCCACACCCCCACACCCCCCACACACACAGACCACACTCACTCCACCCCCCACCCCCACACACAGACCACCACGCCCCACACCCCACCCCCCACACACAGAACAACACTCACGCCACCCCACACCCACACACAGACCACACAGCACGCCCCACAACCCCAACCCCACACACAGACCACACTCCACTCACACCCCCAAACCCACACACTTGAACCACACACTACCCAAACCCAACACCACCCCATAACCACACTCAAGCACCACCCCCACCCCCCACACCACATACCTACACACGCACCAACACCACACCCCCCCCCACACACACAGACCACACTCACCCCCACGGCCACACGCCCCCACCCCCGCACCATACCACAAACTCCCAACACCCCACCCCCACACACAGACCACCTCAACGCACAAGCCCCCACCCCACACACAATGAGCAACACACTCCACCACAGCCACACCCCCACACCAACCACACTCACTCACACCGCCCAACACCCACACACATACCACACCTACCCCACCCCAACCCCACACACTACCACACTCACGGCACATAACACCCACCCCCACACACATACACCCACACTACCCAGCCCCCACCTCCCACACACAGAACACACTCACTCACACCCCCACCCCCACACCAGACCACACAAACGACCCACACCCCACCCCCACACACAGAACCACACTCCAACTCAGCACCCCCAACCCCCACACACGGCCACACACGCTCGCCCACACCCCACCCTCACCCCCACACACAGACACACTCACTCACCCCCCACCGACCCCCCCACACAGACCACACAAACACTCCCCACACCCCACCCCCACACCAGACCACCGCACGCACACCCCCACCCCCACAACACAGACCACACAACTCCCCACAACCACCACCCACACACATACTTCAAAACGCAAGACCCCCACCCCAACCCCCACACACAGACCACACACCCCACCCCCCACGCCCCACACCCAGACCAACTCACTCACACCCCCCCCCCACACACATACAACAACAACACGCCCCCAACCCCATATCCACACCCAGACCCACACTCACGACACCCCCAACCCCACACACAGAAACCCCACACCCACACGCGCCCCGCCAACCCCATAATCCACACCCCACCCCCACACCCATACACACTCAAACGCACACCCCCACCACACACCAGACCACACACGCTCCCCACACCCACACCCCACCCCCACTAAATATACTCACTCCACACCCCACCCCCACACACATACCACACAACTCCACCCCCCCCCCCCCCCACAACCCAGACCATCACTCAACTGCCACACCCCCCCCCACCACCCACACACATGACACACACTACCCCCCACCCCCCCCCAACCCCTAATCCACACCCATACCACAGCTTCACACCTGCACACTCAGCACCCCACCCCACACACAGGACCCCACACACTCCCCCACCCCATATCCCACAAACAACCCCCACCCCCACACCCTACACACTACGACTCACTCACACCCCCACACACATACCCCACACTCCCCAGCAAGCCCTACCCCACATTCACCACCTCCGCACCCCCGACACCCATCCCAATCACTCACACCCCCACCCCCACACACATACCACACCTCCACCACAAACCCACGACCCACATCCTCAACCATACCCCACAACTCACGCAACACGCACAGCAGCCCCACCCCCACACACATACCCCCCCACACTCCCCACATACCCACATCCACACAACATACCACACATACTCACCCACACCCCCCCCACACACATAGCCCTACACCCCGAACAAACCCCACATCCACACACATACCACACATAATCACCCCCCCCCCCCAAACCACACAAAGTATACCGCCACACTCCCACCCACCCACATCCACACACATACACACTCACTCACTCTCACCTCCCCACCCACACCCTAATACCCCACACTGCCTCTCACACACCCCCACATCCACAAACATACCACACTCACTCACGCCCACCCTCCCGCACCTCCCCCCCCCACAAACATACCCCCCACCCCCACCATACAAACACTACCCCCACCCCCCCCCCACACCCCCCCCCCCCCTCCAAGACACAGCACACAAACACACAGCTCACCACATAACCCCCCACTAACCCCGCACCCCTACCCCACATCCGCTATACACGATACCCCCCCCCACCCCCACCCCCCTAACCCCGCCACCCCACACGATCAGTAATACACCACACTCCCTACACCCGCACATCCACACCATACAAATCACTCAATCACTCGACACCCACCAAAATTATTCCCCAGACCGCCAACATCCACCCACATTTTTCACAAACTCATTTAACGCACGCCACCCCCCCACCCCACCCACCCCCACCCGCCACCCCCCACCCCACCGCTCCCACACACACCAGACGCCCCCACACCCACATCCACACACTAACCACAAAACAACTCTCAAACTACACCCCACACCCCCACACACATACCACCCCCCCCAACCCCACAAACATACCCCAACACCCCCCACCCCCCCCAAACATCCACAACTAGGACCCACAGCTCATTCACCACACCCCAACCCCCACACACCTGTCCCAACTCCCCATACCCCACCCCACATCCAATACATCAGACCACACACACGCATTCCACCCCACAACACCCCACGGCCACAACAGACCCCACCCACCCCCAACCCCAAACACCTTAGACAGCTCTGATTACATACCCTCCCTCCCCCCCCCCCCCCCCCCCCCCCCCCCCCCCCCCCCCACCCCCACCACCCCCCCCCCCCGACCCCGGCACACAGCAAACACACCACAGACCACACACTCCCCACCCCACACATCAGACACTGAGACAGATCCTTCTGTACCGCGTCGAAGTACACAGTGTAGCGCTCATCCACGTGGTTGCCTAGAGGGGCAGCGAGGTATCGTCAGTTGTTTCTCCTTGCTCACCTGCCCCCCCACCCACCCACACAGACCGAACCCCCCACCCCCCCCCACCCCACACAGAACCCCCCCCCTAAACCCCCCCCCCCCCCCCCCCCCATCCCTCACACAGCCCCCCCCCCCCCTACCCCCCCCCACCCCCAACACACAGAGCACACAGGCCCCACCTCAGACAGCTCCTTCTGGAGCTGTGAATGCTGCTGCACATCTTGGATCCTAGCAGCTTCCAGAGCAGTGACTTTTTGACTCAGCTCCTGTAGTAATAAAAGTATAATAAAAAGAAACATGTTGGTGTAAGGTTGGAATGACAGATGTTATATGTTGAAGGTTGGAGGTTGGAGGTTGGAATTTGAGGTTTGAGGTTTGAGGTTTTAGGTTTTAGGTTTTAGGTTTTAGGTTTGAGGTTTGAGGTTGGACAGATATTATATGTTGAAGGTTGGAGGTTTGAGGTTGGAGGTTGGAGGTTGGAGGTTGGAGGTTGGAGGTTGGACAGATGTTATATGTTGAAGGTTGGAGGTTGGAGGTTGGAGGTTGGAGGTTGTACAGATGTTATATGTTGAAGGTTGGAGGTTGGAGGTTGGAGGTTGGAGGGTGGACATTAAGGGTTGGCGGTTGAAAGTTGGGGTACAAGGTTGTAAGTTATAGAGCTGTTGAAGGGTGAAGGGTGAAGGGTGGACATTAAGGGTTGGCGGTTGAAAGTTGGGGTACAAGGTTGTAAGTTATAGAGCTGTTGAAGGGTGAAGGGTGAAGGGTGGACATTAAGGGTTGGCGGTTGAAAGTTGGGGTTCAAGGTTGTAAGTTATAGAGCTGTTGAAGGGTGAAGGGTGAAGGGTGGACATTAAGGGTTGGCGGTTGAAAGTTGGGGTACAAGGTTGTAAGTTATAGAGCTGTTGAAGGGTGAAAGGTGAAGGGTGGACATTAAGAGTTGGCGGTTGAAAGTTGGGGTTCAAGGTTGTAAGTTATAGAGCTGTTGAAGGGTGAAGGGTGGACATTAAGGGTTGGCGGTTGTAAGTTGGGGTACAAGGTTGTAAGTTGTAAGTTGTAGAGCTGCTGGATGTTGATTGTTGAGGGTGGACGGTTGTAGAGTTTTTGTATGTTGAATGTTGAGGATTAAATACAATATATATATATATATATATATATATATACTAGTACGGTAGCCCGTGTGGCCGGTGGCCACACAGACACACATCACCCCTGCCCCAATCATAATAGGGTGCCCGTGGGGCTGGGTTACAGAATGGGCTACACATATGTCCTCACCTCCACCCCTCTCATAAATAGTCATCATGTTTCCCCCACTTCAAATGCTGACGCATCTGCCCCCCCCCCCCCCCCCCGCCCCCCCCCCCCCCCCCCCAGCACCAACTAACCACACACTAATCCTCCCCATGCATCCCCCTTCCCCCCCCCACACACACAGTCCCCACTCTGCCCAAACCTCGATCCAGGCCCAATCTCAAATTTGCCTCACCCCTTTACCCGCCAACACACACGCACTTCCCTGCTTCTCCGTTCCCATTAATCTGATCTTCTCTCGGCCACTTTAGCAGATGGGTTTAACAGAAGCGATTATGATGTTTCCAGCTGAGTTCGAAATCGCGCATACGTTTAGACGTTTCGTCAGACGACGCGGAAATGCGAAAACTTTTGGAAATTGCAAACGAACATCTGCGCAGTTTCAGACTCAGCTTGAAAGATTGGAATTGCGCGAGAGCAGAGGGGCTTACCTGTAGCTTCCTCTTCGCGCATAGATACCTAGTTGGGCGTGCAAGCTGTTTCCCGAAAGGGCCTTCGCTCGGTCAACTCTGTCACGCACTCGCTACAGCTCAGCGCGAAAATAACCTTGTCGTTGCAGGGTGTGAGTGGTGTGGTGTGGGGGGGAAGATCTTGAAGAGGTATTGCACGCGGTGCAAGGAGCACGCAGCAAGAAGGAAGTTGGACGTCGGAAGAACGTCACAGGGTTGCAGGGACTTAGATCGTGCAGAGATACCATGAGCCGCGCCTGTGTCTAAGCTCGCAGCAAGATGAATTTATCAATAGAGCCAGATAGAGCCTGCAGAAAGGCTGGAGAATGGAAGTCAACTACCTCCAATCAAGAATCAGGCGATGTGATAGCGACTCAGGCTATGTGATAGCTTAATGCGATGACGAATGTAATGCTGAGATGAAGAAAGAAGTGCGCATGCGTGAGCCAAGTGAAAGTCAAGGGCCAGCCGAATCATGAGCCGAAGTGAAAGTTCTAGAGCATGAGCCGCAGGTCGCTCCGTGAAGCAATACACTGAAAACTATTATTCCGAGCGCCGTGCAAAGCGATCTGAGGGTCAGCAAATGACCTCCGAGGAGAGGATCTCCTCACTCATTTCATTGCAATTCATTGCAGTCGCAGTATGGGAGGCAGTTGTGGACATGAAATGAGCGCGCGCGCATAGCTTAGCGCATCTGCTGTTTCGGCAATTGAAATCACTGGGCGAAGACCTGGGTGTACGGAAAGTCGGTTGCAAGTCGGTTACCCTTCGCACGCCCGTGGCACGTGGGTACGCGATGATGACACCACCACGACCACGACCACGACCACGACCACGACCACGACCACGACCACGACCACGACCACGACCATGATTTCTTTATATATATATGGTCGTGGTGGTCGTGGTGGTGTCATCGCGTGCCCGACTTAACCGACTTCCCGCCCAGCCAATTCCCGCCCAGCCAATTCCCGCCCAGCCAATTCACGCTCAGCCAATTCCCGCTTTTTATCCCTCCTGCTTCAACTTCTGCCTGATTGGCCTCCTGCGAATTCTGCCTTATGCAACCTTCGCCTCCTGCGTATTATACCTGTTGCGCATCCCGCCCGATTTCTCCTTTTCCCGCCTGAGTTCATCCACCTGATTTCGGTAGCGCTACAGTTCGTCTTCCTACAAGCTTTTCCCCCTGCATCTCTGCAAGACCTTTCCCTTGCGTCAAGAGACCTGTCGCTGCGCACAACGGGAGGTGGCGTGGTGAGTCAGCCGCCCTGTCAGAAATGTCCGAATCGCATCCATCCCATGTCACAAACTTGACTGCAAATTCTTCCCACTGCATTGAGAAACATGTCGCTCAGCATTGTGCCATAGCAAGTACGCATCAAAGTTGACCGAATGAAAAATCTCGCTAAGCATTCTCGCCCTAACTTGACGGAACATCTCAATCAAGCAACTTGACTGCAACTTCTTCCCACTGCATCGAGAGACATGTCGTCGCTGTGCATTGTGCTATAGCGAGCACGCGGCAAAGTTGAATGGATGAACCTAGCGATGTTTCCAAGTCTCAGATCGAGTTGACTTCGGGAGCAGTTGCGGTTAACAGGATTGTTCTTCGGCCGAACTGAATACATGCTCGCTAAAAATATGCTTTAGTTATGTAAAGGTTGCGATTGCGCAGGTTCAGCTTTTTCAGTGGGGTCGACTATCGATCACAGCTGAGGTGGCAGGGAAGCAGGTCCGATGCTTTTAGCGGAGTCGGATGATGCGCAAACGTTGTCGATGCTCTTCGTCCCGTTTGCCTTTCAGCTATGGCAAAGCCCACAGCTGAAGTGGAGGGAGGCAGATATGGAGTAAGTGTGTGCTGGTGGGTGCGTGTAGGAGGGAGGGGAGGGATGAGAGTGTGGAGAGGGTGGGGGCTGGTGGGATGGCTGGGGTGGGGGAAGGGATGGAGTCAGGAAATATGTCAGGAAGAGTAAGGGATGGAGTCTGTTTGTGGGCGGGGTACATGGTTGGGTGGGGGTGGGGGTGAAGATAACTGGGGGGGGGGGGGGGGGGGGGGGGGGGGAGTACGGTGGTGTTTGTGTGCTTGTGGGTGCACAAGGGAGATCATCGCAAGGGATATGCATCCGTCAATGTTTTAAGCTGCATGCACTGCAGAGAAAACCGTTTTTCAACCCAGCTCAAAACAGGCGTGACCAACGGGAGGGAAGGGGGGAGGGGGCGGATAATGGTTTGGTGGTGGTGGTGTGTGAATGGGGGGGGGGGGGGGGGGGGGGGGGGGGGGGGGGGGGGCTTCAAGTGTAAACCATTATGTAATCAGCCCCAAATAGGTGTGGCCAAAGGCCAAACGGGCAAGGTACTATGATTGGGGGGGGGGGGGGGGGGGGGGGGGGGGCATCATGAGAGTAGGTTGTGGCCACCGGCCACACGGGCTACCGTACTAGTATATATATATTATATATAAAGAAATCATGGTCGTGGTGGTCGTGGTGGTGTCATCGCGTAACCGACTTAACCGACTTCCCGCCAAGCCAATTTCCGCTCAGCCAATTCCCGCTTTTTATCCCTCCTGCTTCAACTTCTGCCTGATTGGCCTCCTGCGAATTCTGCCTTATGCAACCTTCGCCTCCTGCGTATTCTACTTGTTGCGCATCCTGCCCGATTTCTCCTTTTCCCGCCTGAGTTCATCCACCTGATTTCGGTAGCGCTACAGTTCGTCTTCCTACAAGCTTTTCCCCCTGCATCTCTGCAAGACCTTTCCCTTGCGTCAAGAGACCTGTCGCTGCGCACAACGGGAGGTGACGTGGTGAGTCAGCCAACCTGTCAGAAATGTCCGAATCGCATCCATCCCATGTCACAAACTTGACTGCAAATTCTTCCCACTGCATTGAGAAACATGTCGCTTCGCATTGTGCCAGTGCAAGTACGCATCAAAGTTGACCGAATGAAAAATCTCGCTGAGCATTCTCGCCCTTACTTGACTGAACATCTCAATTAAGCAACTTGACTGCAACTTCTTCCCACTGCATCGAGAGACATGTCGTCGCTGTGCATTGTGCTATAGCGAGCACGCGGCAAAGTTGAATGGATGAACCTAGCGATGTTTCCAAGTCTCAGATCGAGTTGACTTCGGGAGCAGTTGCGGTTAACAGGATTGTTCTTCGGCCGAACTGAATACATGCTCGCTAAAAATATGCTTTAGTTATGTAAAGGTTGCGATTGCGCAGGTTCAGCTTTTTCAGTGGGGTCGACTATCGATCACAGCTGAGGTGGCAGGGAAGCAGGTCCGATGCTTTTAGCGGAGTCGGATGATGCGCAAACGTTGTCGATGCTCTTCGTCCCGTTTGCCTTTCAGCTATGGCAAAGCCCACAGCTGAAGTTGAGGGAGGCAGATATGGAGTGTGTGTGCTGGTGGGTGCGTGTAGGAGGGAGGGGAGGGATGAGAGTGGGGAGAGGGTGGGGATGGTGGGATGGCTGGGGTAGGGGAAGGGATGGAGTCAGGAAATATGTCAGGAAGAGTTAGGGAGTATGTTTTGTGGGCGGGGGTACATGGTTGGGTGGGGGTGGAGATAACTGGGGGGGGGTACATGGGTTTTGGGGGGTGTTGTGGAGGGGGTTAACTGTGGGGGGGGGGGGGTGGGGGGGGGGGGGGGGGGGGGGGGGGGGGTGGGGGGGGGGGGGGAGGGGGGAGGGAGTACGGTTGTTGTTTTGGTGCTTGTGGGTGCACAAGGAGACAATCGCAAATTCCGTCAATGTTTTAAGTGCATGCACTGCAGAGAAAACCTTTTGCCACCCAGCCAAAACAGTTGTGGCAAACGGGAGGGAAGGGGGAGGGGCGGATAATGGTTGTGGGGGTGGGGTGGTGAATGGGTGGGGGGGGGCTTCAATGTAAACCATTATGTAACCAGCCCCAATAGGTGTGGCCAAAGGCCAAACGGGCACGGTACTATGATTGGTGTGGTGGGTGGGGGGGGGGGGGTGGGGGGGGGGGGGGGGGGGGGGGGGGGGGGGGGGGGGGTGGGGGGGTGGGGGGGGGGGGGGGGGGGGGGGGGGGGGGGAGGTGGGTGGGTCGATGTGGGGTGGGGGGGGGGGTGGGGGGGGGGTGTTGTGTTTGTTGGGGGTGGGGTGTTTTTCTTGATATTATTTTTTTCCACCTGCCCTATGACGGGGCTTAACCCGTACTAGTATAATATTAATGATGTAAATATAAAAATAAAAAATAACGGGCTCCCGTACTAGTATATATATAAATATAAATATATATATA
>JACBWV010000610.1:34600527-34681570 GCA_013435795.1 Chlamydomonas sp. ICE-L | reverse complement strand
GTGCCCGTCCGCTCAGCCCCATCCCGCTTTTTATCCCTCCTGCGTCACTTCGGCCTGATTGCCTCCTTGCGAATTCTGCCCTGAGCCACCTTCGCGCCCCTGCGTAGTCCTACTGGTTGGCGCATCCGGCCCGATGTCTCCTTGCCCGCCTGAGTGTCACCCCTGATGGCGGTACGCTACAGTGCGCTTCCTAACAAGCGTTTCTCCCCCTGCAGCTCTGCAAGACCTTTCCCTAGCGTCAAAGACCGGTCGCTGCGCACAACGGGAGGTGACGGGGGAGTCAGCCAACCTTCTGAAATTCCGAGCGAATCCAGCCCATGTCACAAACTTTACTGCAAACTTCTTCCCACTGCTTGAAAACAGCGCGTCTGCGCGCCGTAGCGCAGCGTACACAGTACCAATCAAGTTGACTACCGAAGGGAAAAAAGTCATCGTTCGGCAGATCCATGCCGCGCCCTACTTGACCATTGATATCTCATTAAGCCATTGGTCGTGGGCACTTGTGCTTCCCACTTGCCATGCGTGAAGACAGGCATTGCTGGACACACGCGGGCAGTGGGCAGGCGATTAGCGACCACTCGGTCGAGCAAAGTTGGAAAGTGCTGATGAGGGACCCTACGATGTTTCCAAGTCCAGAGGCTGGAGTTGACTTCGGGAGCGTTGGCGGGTGAACAGGATTGGTCTCGGGAATTACCGGATAACTAGAAGACTCTCGCTAAAAATGGCTTAGTTATTAAGGGTTGCGATACTAGCGCAGGTCAGCGTTTTCAAGTGGGGTCGCGATCGTCACAGCTGAGGGGGGCAGGGAAAGCGGTCTCATCATCTTTGTACTAGCGGAGTCGGCATGTGCCAACACACGGTTGTCGATGCCTTCCTACCCCGCTGCTATGCCTGTGCTCTTTCGCAAGCTATGGCAAAGCCCAGCAGCTGAAGTTGAGGGAGCAATTGGAGTTGTGTGCGGGGTGGGACGGCGGGCTTCCGGAGGGGATGGAGGGCTGTAAAGTGGGGAGAGGGTGGGATGGTGGGATGGAGGGGGTAGGGAAGGGAGGTCGTGGTATGGTTTCAGTAAACAGGTCAGAGAGTTTGGACCCAGTTACATAGGTGTGTGGGGCGGGGTACATGATTTGGTGCAAGGGGGTGGAGAGAACACTGGGGGGGGGACATGGTGGGGGGGGTGGAATAACTGTGGGCTGGGGGGTGGGTGTGGGGGGGCGCGGGGGGGGGTGGGGGGGGGGGGGGGGGGGGGGGTGGCGTGAGGGGGGTGCTGGCGGAGGTGGGGGGGGGGGGAGACGGTGGTGTTTGTGTGCTTGTTGTGCACAGTGGCAAAAACATTCAAGCAGTATCCGGTCAATGGTTTCAGTGGGGCAGTCCTGGCATGAGCAACCGCTTTGCAACCCAGACCCAAAACACGTGGTGGACCTAACGGGTCGGGAAGGTGGGTGGTAGGTGTGTGTGGACCGATTTATGTCATTTGTTGGGGCAAGGGCGGTCGGGGTGAATGGGGGGGGGGGCTTCATGGAAACCATTATGTAACCAGCCCCCATATGGTTGGCCAAAGCCAAACGGCCCGGACGTGGAGTGGGGGTGCTGCTGCGTGTGGGTGGGGGGGGGGTGAGGCGGGGGGGGGGGGGGGGTCTACGTGAGAGGAGCTAGGGCGCAGACTCTGTGCCACGTACGACGCTAACGTATTTATAGATAAAAATGAATGTAGATATAAATAAAAACGGGGGGGCGACGTACTAGTAAAGATAAAAATATAGATAGAGCAAATGCAAATTATAATACACACAACGCTCATAGACATACAAATATACAAAATGAATAACCCCCCTGTTCACGCTGGAGCTGGGTTGGAAGAGACAGGGAAGTTAGAGCCGAGCTCATGCGGTTGCCCGCAATGGCCCCAATGGCCAGGGTCACTTGAGTGTTTGTTCCTTGCCGCACTCGGCAAGCTATCTTCCTCATACAACCGTGCGCGCTGTCTCCAGGGGATGCACCAAAGCCGCCGGTTGGGCACGGGGAAAAGCTCGGGGAACCTGGTGCAGCAGACGTGGTGCTGCGGGATGGCGGGTGTGGGGAGTGGTTGAGGTGTGGAGGCGGGGTGCTGTGCTGTGGTGTGCGGTGTGCGGTCCGGAGGGCTCACTCGGGAAGCTAGCGGCCTCACAGCGGCCGGGCAAGTACGAGTGCGACTCCTCCGTAGCTCGGGGGGCAGCGGTAAAGCGCGAGGGTGTGCAGCAGCGCCGGGCGGGGGGGTGGACGTTGCAGTGGAATATGGTGCGGGGGGGGGTTCCCCACAACGCCACGCAAACGAGCTCCACCCCATTCGACCGCAACGCCCGCGAGGCGACACAAGCGCGGCGGCGGCAGCTAGAAGGGAGGACTTGTGCCGTTTTTTGTGTGGGTGTGTGTGTGGTGTGTTGCTCACTCGAAAATAGAGCGCCCCCCAGACTGACCGCGCACGGGGCCTCGGAGGCGACCAAGAGCTCGTTGTGTGCATATAACACGATTGTAGCCGGTGCCAGGGGTGCAAGGGGGTGGGTGGGGGGGGTTGGGGGGAAGGAGTGGAGGGAGGGGGGGGGCTTCCGTGATATATCGCCCCATACGGCGCGCGGCGTTTCGGAGCACCCAGACTCCGTGTGGGGCATCTCGTACAAAGTGCTCTGAGCCTGTGTGGGTTGTGTGATACGTGGTGGCGTGTTTGTGTGTGGTCGGGTTGGAGGTGTTGGTGTGTGTCCGAGTGTGGTGTGGTGGGTGGTGCGGGGTGGGGGGCTGGGGGGTATTGTGTGTGTGTTGGCGGCGTGTGTAGTGCGTGTGTGTGTGTTGTGTGTGTGTGTGGGGTGGGGGGAGGGGACTGGTGGTGGTTCATGGGGGGGGTGGGGGAAGGGTGGGGTGAGGGGACTGGGGGTGGGGTGTTGGCTCACCTCTGAATCCATCTCTCTCATACAGCTTGGCCAGTCCTGCGAGGCGACCCAAAGCCCGTTGGTGCATCTGTAAAATCTCTGTGAGCCTGTGCAGGTGTGTGTGTGTGTGTGTGTGTGTGTGTGTGCATGTGTGAGTGTGCGTGGGTGGGTGGGGCTCACTCTGCTGGCCGAAGCCTCTCTCTATCATACAGCTTGCTCTGTCTTTCGAGGCAACCCAAAAGCTCCGTCTAGTGCATGGGTCTTGTAAGATCTCTGGATCCGGGGCAGGTGTGGTGTGTCGTGTGTGTGTGTGTTCGTGTATGTGCGTTCGGGCTCACTCCGGAATCGTATCGCTCCCCCATGTACGGTGATACCCACGTCAGCCACACTGTCCTCTAGGCGACACGATGAGCTCTGTGTGTGCAGCTGTACAATTTATGTGATCTGGGCCAGGGTCTGTGGCAGGGGGGTGGTGGTGTGTGTGGGGGGGGGGGGGGGGGGGAGGGAGTGGAGGGGATGGGGGGGGGGGGGCGTGGGAGTGGGGGGCTCTTCACGCGTGAATTATCCTCCCTATACTGACCGCACTGTCCTTGAGGCAACACAGAGCGCCGTTTGTGAAATCTGGACAAGTCCTAGGCGCGGCGCAATCGACAAATTGGGTGGACATTTGGGCTATCGGAGCGACGGTGGCACAGAACTGAATTATTCAGTACAGTAGTTGAGACTATGGCTTCATCGTTGATTCTTTAGCCAGTGGCTTGGCTTCAGGCAGGCAGTTAGTTGAGACAGTTGGCTTCAGGCTTCGTGTGATCGGTCGGTTGGTCGGTGGCACAGACGGACAACAGGGTGTCTTTATTTGTAACTCTATCGTGTAACTACTTTCCTTGCCATTTCGCATTTTTTCGGCTGGGGGTACAACAGTAGAGAGAGCTCAACGAGACAGTACGAATCTGGCAAGCGTTAATCGGGGTTACACCCATGTTATGCGGGGGGTGCCCGTTGATGGCACATCCAGGCTGGACGTCACCTATACTTTCGTGCCCAGCGTCGCATGAGCGGCAGTTGGACTGGAAAACGCCTGCAACGCGTATTCGTGTTCTGAATTCTGGTCCCTGACGAGGTTCCTAAAGCAGTCGAGCCCCCTCCCCCACCTACCCAAACACCCTCCTCCCCACCCACTCCATATACACACCATCCTCCCCCCCCTCTCCCACCCACAACCACCCACCCACAGCCCATAAACTCAGGCTCCAATACAATTTGTGGCAAGTACCCATGGATAATGTGATGTATCATGGATAGATAGACCAGGATAGACAGATACATAACGCCTTCAGTCCTTTTCATACCTGGGTGATCTCCTCCAAGGGCACAGGCTACTGAGCTACCCAAGAAAGTCCTAAAAATACTAAAAACTAAATAGCTTTGTCCCAACTTGATATTTTTATTTTTGGTTGTATGGTTGGGAAAGCCTTGACGAGACGATGCTCATGGATCCCCCTTTCACTATGTAATACTGCCTGGGTGTCTATATATGAAGCCTTGAGGGGGGGAGGGGGAGGGGCCAGGGGTCAGGGGTGAAAATAACAACTTCCGAACATGCAGTGTGCAAAATGTATTCTTGCCCCCCCTCAAGTATAGGATATACATCATCTTATTATTAATATTACCTGTCGTGTTGCGGAAAATCGGTTGCAAGTCGGCGTTACACTTGTTCGTGCACGCCCCAGGGCCTGGGTAACGCGATGATGACACCACCACACGACCACCCCCCATGGATTTACTATGATAGATAATATATATATATAGCCCGTTGCTGGCCGGTCGGCCCCACCCCCCCCCCCCCCCACCCCCCCCCCCAGGCATGGGTCCTAGTCTGGTTTGGGTTACATAACGGTAACGCCCTCGGATGCCCCCCCCCCACCCCCCCCCCCCCCCCCCCCCCCCCGCCCCCCCTTACACGCAGGCAAGAATCAGCCATCCTCTCAGCCCTTGCTCGAACTCCCCTGCCCTCCCCCCCCCCCCGCCCCCCCCCCTCCCCCCCCCCCCTCCCCCCTTCACCGACCCCGCCCCCCCCCCCCGCACACACACTTCTTCTCCCTACCTAGTCCCCTTCTGCTTCAGGGTGTGGCCTCGCCCCCTGTCATACACAGACCATCCCCCCCTTCCCTCCCACCCATTCTGGCCTCGCCCTACCCACTGCACCCACGCCCAGCCGACACGCACTCTTGCTCTCACCTTTAACCCCCTAACCCCCCACCACCCTTCCCCTTCCCCCAACCACCAACACGCACACACAATCTTCTTTTCCCTACCTCGTACTCGTCCCTTCACTCACCCGTGGGATCACTCGGAAGAAGAAGGGAACCCGCTGTCTTTCGAACCTACCACATTGTCGACGCGTCCGCTCCGCTCAAGTCCGATCGCCCCCCCGAAACACCGGACCGTGCATTGCAGGCGCCAAACCGGCAGCGTCGCTTTCTCGTACTTGGTGGGGGCCCCCCCCCCCCCGTCGAGACGCGTCACTCAGCTCTTAAGCAAAATCCGCACAGCACTACTCATAGTCCGAGCACCGATAAGAGCTTTGCACTGGATCGATCGTGGCAAGCGAAAGACGAGTGGCCACGGGGGACTGGACCGCCCATGTCGATCCTGAACAAGGTAATTTGATCGCATTGGGGAGGCCAACCACTACGAATGTGCGTTGCGATGGCTGGCAAAGTGCGCATCCAGCTGAGTCATGAATGGTGCACGCTCCAGACAGAGAAAAAGCATCACGATATTAAGGTCTGGCTTGATTATGATACCTGGCATAAACTGCACGGCTGGTCACATCCTCTTAACCGCCTGGAGTGGCTTACCCATCGTCGGCTGCCGCCTCGGCACGGTATAAATCTTCCGTGACTCGGTGCGAGATCAACCAGCATCAGCTCTGCTCCGTGTATGCGGCACGCAGGCGATCACGTTACGACGCGGGTGTTGGGCTATATTCCCTAGTCTTCCTGTCCTCGGGGCACGCTCGCTTTGAACCGCTGCTGGCTATATTAGTTTTTCGACCCCCTGTCCCGATAGGGGACCGGGTGCCCAGGCAGCAGGAAACCGCTCTAAATCCTGAGACTGAAGCAAGGTGCCGACGAGCTCGGCCAAGGTAGCCATATGTAAGTGATGGAAAATTGACGGGTACGGCTGGTGAACCCCGAGGAGAGGATCTTCCTGAGTCTAAATGTCTTGCCTGTCATATTGTCTCGGAGCAATTGTTTGACTTACGCTATACCGCCGCGCCGCTTGCTTACGGATCTGTCAGGTATCTTTTGGTGTGTGAAATTCCGCTAGGTCGGGGAGTTGCTAGTTTTGTGGTGAACGACAAAGTCGGTTGCAAGCTCGGTTTACACTACTTCGTACTTGGCCACGCATGATGACACCACCAACACCACCACCACTACCACCTACTACCATGCTTTCTTTGATATAATATATATGAGATCAGATATTCATATACAATGTAATAATGGTCGGAGTAGTGGGTCGTGGTGGTGTCATACCCGGAACCGACTAACCGCGTCCCGCCCCAGTCCCGTTTCCCCCCCGCCCACTCCCAAATGTCCACCGCCTCAGCTCTATTCACTGACCTTTGTATCCCGCCGCTTCAAACTCCGGCCTGATCGCGGCCTATGACGTAATTAGTTCCTGCCTAACCAACCTTCCGCCTCACCCCGGCAGGAGACCTGAGGGCGCATACCCTCACCGATGGCTCCTGTGCAACCCGGAGGTCAAGCTACACACGGATGGTGGTAGCGCTACAGTGCGGGGGCTTTCCTACAAACTTCTTTTTCCCCGGCCCCTGCAAAGAGCGGGCCCCGTGGTCAATAGGCGCGTCGCTGCGCCAACGGGAGTGACGTGGGGGGAGGTCAGCGACCTGACAGAATTCCGAATCGCATTGATCCCATTCACAAACTTGACCCGCAAGGTGTCTTCCCACGGTGAGAACATGTCGCGCCGCAATGTGCCATAGCAAGTACGCAGCAAGTGGACCGAATGAACAAGCTCGCTGAGCCTTCTCGACCCTTAACTGGACAGTTGAACATCTAAAATCAGCACCTCCCTGACGGCAACTGCTCCCACTCCCGCCCAAACGAAATATATGCGTTCGCTGTGGAGTGGCTCATCTGCGAGACCACCTTGCGCAAAAGGTAAAAATGATGAACCGAGCGAGTTGTCCAAGCTCGCGAATCGAGTTCGAGCTGTCGGGAAGCAGGTTTGCGCGGTAATCAGGTGCGGCGGCGCCCAGAACTGAATACAATGGCCGGGCGCGAAGAAGAACTGGGGTAGGAGGCAGGGGCGATTGCGCAGGGTCAGCTTTTTGTCCTATACGGTTTGGTCGACTAACTCGGGAGCACAGCGGACAGGGCAGGGGAGGCAGGTCCGAGCTCCTCCGTCTACGTATGGAGCGCCTTGGGCACGTCGCCCTGCATCGCTCAGCGAGGGGCGCCGTGTCCTGCTATACTATCGCACGTCCGCGTGTCGTCGGGGTGGTGCGATGTCTCGGCGTGATCGGTTAGCTCCGTTCGCGGCGGTTTCCATCGGCGGCCTTTGCACCTACTTCACTGCCCCATACCGCGAAGGGTTGAACTGGCATCGGTCCGGAGGGGGCTACTCGCTAGAGAGCGACGAGGGAGGTGGTCCTCAGGTGGTGGGCGGCGGCGTGCGGTGGCGGTGTGGGACTGGGGGCAGGGGAGCGGCATGCGTGTGGGACGGGGCGGCGACTCCCCGTTGGGGGGCGTCGGTTCGCGTATATTGGTTTGGGTGGGGGGGGGGGGTGAAAGAAGGGGGAAGGGCAGGGTAAACCATTAGGACCAGCCCCAATAGGTGGTGGCCAAAGGCAATCGGGCACCGTTATGATTGCGGTTGGGGGGTGGGGGGGGGGGGGGGGGGGGGGTCCTTGAGGAGTGAGAGTCGTGTGAGTGATAGGAGTAGGAGTGAGAGTAGTGTGGCCACCGCCACACGGCTACCTACTATATCTATATATAAAAACTTATTCTTCTTCCTCTTCCTCTTCTTACCTGTCGTGTTGCATCAGCCACTGTTTTGACTAATTTGTCCTGGGCAACCATCTCACTCCCAACCCTCTCTTGGGCCCGTTCAATAAGTTTCACACTCTGGGCATATATAGATAGGCGCTGCTCCATGCCATTGACAGCCTGGTGCTGCTCTGAGCCATCAACACCCTGGATCTGCGAAAGAGCCGAAGCTATAGCATTTTTCACTCGCTCTTCAATGTTCAGCTCAGTCATACGATTTTCAAGCACACGTACAACCTCATCATTGACAGCCTGGCGCTGCTCTGAGCCATCGACACCCTTGATCTGCGAAAGAGCCGAAGCTATAGCTTTGTTCACAAGCTCTTCAATGTTCAGCTCAGCCATGCGATTTTCAAGCACACGTACAACCTCATCATTAACAGCTTTCGAAGGGCTGGCTCCTGTGAGAAAGTGGGGGCGCATGGAAAATTAGAAAGTCATCAATATTGAAGCACACATACACCCTCATCATTGACAGCTTTCCAAGGGCTGGCTCCTGTGAGAAAGTGGGGGCACATGGAAAATTAGAAAGTCATCAATATTGAAGCACGTATACAACCTCATCATTGACAGCTTTCCAAGGGCTGGCTCCTGTGAGAAAGTGGGGGCACATGGAAAATTAGAAAGTCATCAATATTGAAGCACACATACACCCTCATCATTGACAGCTTTCCAAGGGCTGGCTCCTGTGAGAAAGTGGGGGCACATGGAAAATTAGAAAGTCATCCATATTGAATGATACATACACCCTCATCATTGACAGCTTCCGAAGGGCCGGCTCCTGTGAGAAAGTGGGGGCACATGGAAAATTAGAAAGTCATCAATATTGAAGGATACATACACCCTCGTCATTGACAGCTTTCCAAGGGCGTCATGTTGCTGCTCCCTGTTGATTGGTGGTGAATATTGCTAATGACTGACAGGCACGTGTAACGAAGTACAGGAGCGATGTTGCCAAGAGAAATGGGCCCTTCCACATTTCAAATACCGAGGGAACGGCAACTAATATTTGTGTTGTGTTTGTGTTGAAAAACTAATATTAACTAATAATTTATTGTGTCACAATAATAATAATGTTTTAAAATAAATAAAAAATTCAGGTCAGACGGCTCGTCCGCTTACTATTAGCTACATTTACTTATATTATAAATTCACTCACATTAACTAACTTAGCCTTCCCCTACAAATACGTATCAGCATGAATAGCGAAACAGATAAGCAACAGCTGTAAGACAATTGAGCAGTTCGAGACATAGGTGGGTGTTCGGGGTTTGGGGAAATCATCCGACGGCGCAATATGGAGACTCTTTCCCTGCACCATCACCATCACCACCACTCAACCACCACGACCACCACGCCTATCACCACCACCACCACTTACACGACCACTACCACTCAACCACCACCACCACTCAACCAACACCCCCGCTCTCACCACCACCACCACTAACACCACCACAGCTCAACCACCTCAACCACTCTCACCACCACCACTCAACCACCACCACCACCACCACTATCACCACCACCATTAACACCACTACCACCACCACCACTCTCACCACCACCACTAAACCATCACCACCACTCCCACCACCACCACTCAACCACAACCACCACTCCCACCACCACGACCACCATTCTCACCACCATCACCACCACTCAACCACCACCACCACCGCTCAACCACCACCACCACTAAACCATCATCACCGCCCCCACCACCACCACCACTATCACCACCACCACTACCACCACTACCATCACCACCGCTCAACCACCACCACCGCTCAACCACCACCACCACTCAACCGCGACCACCCCTCCCAACACCACCACCACTCTCGCCACCACCACTACCACCACCACCACCACTCAACTACAACCACCACTCTCACCACCACCACCATCACTCAACCCCCCACCCCCCACACAAACTGCGTTAATGCCGTACCCTGCTGCATTGGTAGTACACTGCGCTGCCGCGAGTCAAGTTCTTGTGTAGAGTAGCGCTGATCATATCGTGTTGGCTGAAACACTGAGCCGTAAGGCTGTAGCTGCCTTGGAGCAGATCTGGGTCTGGAAGGCATTCTGATATTGAAGGACTCAAACACAGCAGCGGACGCATTGTTGCTGAGTCTCTTGCCTGCTAAGACCTCAACACGGAGCTCTGCAAGAGCTACCTGCACAATGGGGGTCCATCAATGGGAGGTCCATCAATGGGGGGTGTGGTCCATCAATGGGGGGTCTATCAATGGGGGGGTCCATCAATGGGGGGTCCATCAATGGGTGAGGGAATCGTATGAATGTATGACGGCAGGACCTGAAGGGCCTTGAAGGGGCTGTATTAAGGTGGTCCTTGAGGTGATGGATGATAAAGATTGTACAAGGGGGAATGTGTATTTTAATGAGTGAGGTAGGGAACCGTTATGTCCAGGACGTAAGAGTCCCTTGAGGGGGCGGTGATGAAGGTGGATCCTGGAGGTTGATGGTTAATGATAATGATGTGCCAAGGGGGAAGTGTATTTTTTTACTGATTGAGGTAGGGAACCGTATTATTTTGCAATGTGGAAAGGCTTCCTTGAGCGAGGTGAGATTGAGTTTATCCTTGTGTTGAGGAATTGTATGATTGTTAATGGCGGAATGTTTAGATGTGCAAGGGGGGAGGGAAAAGAGAAAAGAAAGAGGGGAAGAGGGAAAGGAACGAGAAAGAAAAGTCCTTGCAGCGCGGTTGGGTTGTTTTGAGAGACTTGAGGTGGATCTGGGGGGTTGATTGCGGAAGGAGGAAATTGTAGATGGGTGTGTAAGGGTGGGAATTGGGAAAATGAAATGTGTTCTTGAATGCGAGTGAGGGGGAGGAGTCGTAATTGTGTATGTTATTGATGTTGCAGGACGGAAGGGACAGTTCCTTGAAGGGGGCTGTGATTAAGGTGGTCATGGGGGTTGAGGGAATGATATGACATGCAAGAGGGGCTGTGTTTTGTTGTTGTGATAAGGTGGCATGGGGGTGGAGGTGGGGGAAATGATATAATGATATGACAGCAAGGGGGCTTTTGTGCACTTGTGGTTTGCCTTGGGGTTTAGTGTTTGATGTGTTGTTGGTTTGCCGCTTTGTGTTTTAGGAGTAGTTCTGTCACCTGATCACCTTATCGCCCATTCTTGAATGTGCAAGAGGGGCTGTGATAAAGGGAGTGATAAAGGATAACGCCTGGTGGAGCGTGGTGTTAAGGGAGCCCGTCGTACGCGGGTGGGGAGCGGTCTCCTACCTCAACTGGACAAGCTACCATCGCGGTTGACGACGACCTGCAACGTCAAGAGCGACGGAAGGGGGAGTCAAACCCCTGACTCTTCATCCTCAAGCGATCTGGTTTACCACTAGACCATTGTATACCACTGAAAGGGGCTGGGCTGTGATGAGGTGATCATGAAGGTTGATGACATAATCTGCCTCGCCATGAGATTTATGTGACATCGCCGATGAGCTGATACACTGACATGACTGTTTTTTTTTTGCTACGCTTAGCAGCTTCTAGGCAGATCCTTTTTTCGGTCCTTGGGTCAGACATGTATCTAGGTAGCGCATTTGAATCGCTGGATTTCAGGCTGCTCACCGTCTGCTGGCAGAGTAAAACATGGGTAGCATAAACACTACTACACCACATTCCAGAGCATAGAATGTAAGTACACAGCTGTAGGCAGTTTAAAGACATGTCAATGTCTTGAAAACAAGAACGTAGACAGCTATGGAGCAAAGCAAACATACTGCGTGGCGATTAAACATTGAGAACTTGAACTTGAACTACAACTTGAATACATAGCTTCAGCCAGCAATTTGGCTGCTCGCCGTCTTGGGCAGTAAAAACAATACCAGGAAAATGTTTCAGCGATCAATTCACTTTTTCACGTGTATGGTAGTCGGAAAACAAACAAAAACGTTGAAAAATGGGACATGATTAAGCAAATAGTCATCGACGTCCAGATGCCTGTTATTCCACGAGCTCCAAACTGTGCCAGGCGTTAGTAGAAGCAGGCCATGCAAGTCAGAAACATCACAACATCGCAACATAGGCTTCTTCCATAGTTGGACAGCTATCCTGTCCATGCAGCCTTGAATTTCACAGTGCCTGCCACAAATCCAACTTTCAGGCTACACCCCATACCTGTGCTGCTGTTAGTAGGGAATCCAGCTTTGATTTAGCTCCGACTGTGGGGTCACCTCTGGCCATGCCCACCCTCGAAACGTCTGCCGAGCTCCTCAGAATCGTAGACTATAATTATACAAGGAAGGGTGGATCGAGTGAGCAAATTTCAGAAAATGGCACTGGGTCATATTTTACGCCAATCATAAATGGCTGGCTTCACAAGTTCCGGAGGACATGCGCGTCCGAGGGGCGCGCGATGAAAATTATGTCGCACCCTCGGATTCATGGCGCCTGGCTCCCACCGATGGAGTCGTGGGGAAACATCTCTCCTGCTGCTCCGCAAATTGGCGTCGGTTGAACCCATGTAGTCAAAACACGAAGAGCGCCAATCTGTTCCGGTTCGATGCGACATCGCGCAATTAAGGAGATCAGTAGAGAGTATCAGAAGGCGTATAGACAGGGAAATCTATTGGGAGGACAATTTGCTCCACGCAAGCTATGGTTATTTGTCTGATCAACCGTGTCCATGCAGTTGGAACGAGGCAGGTAATCAGTAGCGCGCTTTACTCCTTTCAGGGAGTGCACGCCGTTTGCACCATCACAGCAATGGCCAGAAGGGATATATTTGCTCCGATGAGTAAAGCCGTGCTGCTAAGCTGTCAGTAAGCAGAGGTTAGTGAAAGGATGTCAGGTACAGCCGGGTACAGCTGGGAATTCGGACTGGCGGACAGGCGCAGGCGGGGAGCGCGGGGAGCGCGGAAAAAGGGGGAGCGTAGTCGAGCGTTGTCGAGCGCAGTCAGGTACAGCCGGGGGCAGGGGGCCCTGGCCGGGTACAGCTGGGAGCGCGGCGAGCTCGGAAAAGGGGCGAGAGCATGGGAATAAATTATGTGCATAGCGCCGACGCAGGTCATTTTTTACTGTTGTGGGTACTCATCAGTGCTACGTGTTTCGGCACGCTGAGCTTATTTCCGACACAGAGTAAAAATGGAGGCGTGATCTTCTAGATCGAGGCACATGGCAGATCCTCGTACAGGGGTCGAGCCGTTTTCGGAAATATATTTTAATGCAGGGCGCCTGGAGGTGCGACCCGAATGAAATGATTCGAATCCTTAATTTAATGTATTTTAATTAATGTTAATGTTAATTGTATTTGATGTTGTGTTATTTTAATTCGACTTATTCCTTTCAATTTAATTTAATTAACGTGATTTGAATGCATGTAATTGCTTTATGTTCTATCAATTCGAAAACGAATTAATTTGATTTAATTTGATGTAATTTAATTTCATTGAATCGATAGATGTCGCAGGTTTGTTGGCTATAAAATGACGAAAATGAGAGTTTTTGAAGGGTTGTTGGATTTGAAGCAGTATTGAACGTTCCTGTAATGTAATGTAATGCAATGCATACATGTAGATTCGCTTCATTTTTAAGAATTTGATACAAGAAAAATGAGACCAATCAGGGGTCTGATTGATTTTCAGGATTGTTTACAAGGTATTGCATGTTTGGGCCCAGCCCAGACGTGAAACGGACGTCCCGTCCTCCTGAACGGGTTTTTAGCCAGCGGCAGGTGGCGTGGCTTGTCCCTGCCCCCGTCCCTGCCCCCGCCCCACCCCCGCCCACCGCCCCCCGCCCCGGTGGCCCCCGCCCCCCGCCCCCCGCCCCGGTGCCCCCGCCCGCGGGCGCGCCCGGTGCCCGCCGCCCCTGCCCCGGCCCTGCCCCAGCCCCCGCCCCCGCCCCCGCCCCACGCACGGGTCCGTGGGCTAATTATAGGAATTAAAAGAAGTAAATTAATTAGGATCATGACCGCTGCAAAGCTGATATCTCAAGTCAAGCGCACTCCAACTACGAGCCAAATGTTTGGGTGCAGAGTTTGCTGGGATCAGCAGCACAGATGGAGAGAGACAAACAGCTGACAAGACAGCTGGAACCTGAAGTGTGAAGGGAGAACTCCCGTTGCAGGTTCGTTCGCCGGATACTAGTGACCGGAGCTCCGCGCTAGAACCCTACTGAACCGGAGCGAAGGGATCTACCGGCGGAGTAAGTCAAGGACGTCCCGGAGCATAGTTATGTCCCGGAGGAGCTATACCTGTTATTGACCGGTTCTCCCGGTCCTGCTAGAGTGTCCTAGAGCGCCAGGCTTCCCGCATGGCTGCAGCTGCTGTAGTGCCTCTGCCCGATAGGGCCCGCACCCAGCGGCGTCCCTAATGTACTGCCGCCATCTTCTTCATATGCCGGGCTCTACTGCCCGTTAGCTATCTCGCATGTAATCGGTATACATTCCTCTAGTCCCTTCTTTGTGACGTTTCAGTTAAATCACTCCGGAAAGCTACAGGTTATCAGTCCCTCATCGCCCTCAGCGTTATCCACTGCATCAGATCATCCGCATCAGGAATCTGTCGTCCTTGCCCGTTGATCCATCGTTCCCCAGCGTACGCAGTGTCTTTGCTTGTTGCCCCGCAACTCCCAAAGAAGAGGAGTAGCCCAGAAAACGCCCAGAAAACCGGTACTCGCTTTGTGCACCTAGTGGTCGGCGTATCTCGGCTCACTCCTTTTCCCCCGCTGGATCAACCCAGCCTGCTATCAACGCAACAAACAAACCTACCACATCCCACCCCTGCGCCTACCCATCATCTCCCCTCTCTTCTCTTCCCGCCGTCTCAGATAACCTCGTCCGGCCTTGCAAGCCCCCCACCCCCACCCACCCACCCACCCACCCCCACCCCGCTGGAAGCTCTTCATTTGGACATCCCATTTTTCCTGCTCTACCATCTACACTACTGTCAAGTCCTACATTCCTCGCAACTATGACACGACCCAGAAGCACTCCATATGACTGTAAGGGAGGCTACAGTGTCTTCGTGCAATGGTATGCGGAACTTGTTGCCCCCTTACTCCAAGACGACTCCGTCTTCTCAGTTAGACAGTTACTGATGGAGATCTTGACATTGTTCCCATAGATGAGCCTGTAGATGGTTACCACTATCCGAGATCTAGCAGGATAACACCCATATCCAACTACATGGCTATTGAGCACATCCTACACCATTGTACCCCTTCTCTTGCTGCGATCATTTAGAGCCACACCAAAAATGCGGCAAAAGCTCTCCGCTATCTTCGCCGTAACTATGGACACGGGTACAGACTCATGCCCAGCTTCGAGCGAGGTTCAACCCCTTTCTTCGACTCATATGCTGTTCTCACCATTCCTTACACTGTGTTAGTTACACATCCACACACCGATCTACAGTTTCCCCTCAGGATGGTGTCCATTCTCCTTCCAATCCTGATCAAGACCCTCCATCTCCACCATCCGAGATTCCTGGAGCCCCGTCACCTCCACCTCGCTCCAACCTCGGATGAAGCAGCATCCGACACTCCAACCTCGGATGAACCTGTCTCCGCACCTTGGACCCTGGATGACGCCACAGCGGAAGCAGCCACTGTGGAATTCCTCCGAGGATCCATTCCTATGCTTAATGCATGGGGAATCCAACTCAACCTCCCTGCTGTCCCCCCAGTGCCATCTCAACCTCGGCCACAGAATCCCCTGACAGGCAAGTGGCCACCTCATTGTGACCAATGCCTCATATGTACATGATTTGGCCATACAACATTCCTCTGCCCTAGTAATTCACAGTATGGCTCTGACAGCGAATCTTGTACCAACTGTGGAGGATCTGGGCACCATGTAGGACAGTAGTGCTCCAGCTGTGAGCAAACAACGTGGGATCCACAAGATCCTATTCACCTGGACTCCTCCATCAACCCCATCCCCATCAAGTTGCTAGAGATCGATATGTACCAACTGTTCTGGTAAAGGGCACTTTGCTACACAGTGTTTCTCAGCAGTCCCAATTGATCCCACTCAGATCACATGTACAAGATGTGGTGGCTATGACCATGACAGGTCCGTCTGTCCCAAGTCCCAACCCGCTGTCTACAAACTCCAAGCTCACCACTCCTCAAGACTCTGAGGATGAGCATGAAGACCCTGGAGATGACACTGATGATGGTGAGATCCTTGATAATTCTGACTCTGAGATAGAACCTTCCCCCACCACTCATGAGATTGCCCCCAGTCCCTTATCCCTTACTACCTTCCAACAAGCAGGCTCACTGATGCCTCAACGAACACTGATTCCAAATGGCATATGACTCCCAATGCTGACTCCCTCATCAGAGTCACCAAACTCAATCCACCAGTGTCAATCCTTCCACCTGGCTGCACCACACCTATACTATGCTACTACACTGGAACAGCTGTGCTAGAAGGAAAAGGACTTGTGGTAGCCCTGGTAAACGTCCTACTTGTTTCATTGCCCAACACCTACAACTTCATCAGTGCACCAGCAATCTTGACATATGATGATGACATCCAAATCCACATTGACTATCAACTTGCACAGATTGAACTCCCATACCAGCATGGAGATGGTCTGCCGCCTTACACCACTGGTCTGGAATGCCGTGCAAATACGTCTACAAGTGGACTGTACACTACCAGTTTGTACCATCCATCCCCATCTGACCACCCAGACAGCGACAGCCCTGATGATCCACGGTAACTCGAATCAGGTACAATGGTCCACCACCTAGGACCAGATGAAAAGTCCATATAGAGACAACGTTTCTTGCTAGCATCACCTCCCATTCCCCCTCCTCCATCTCCTCTTCCATCTCCTCCTGCCCCCCCTGGTCTATCTCTTCCCCCTCCTCCTCCACCACCACCACCTGCCAGGTGCCCCAGAAAGGACAGAATACATGCTAACCGCATGACCTGCTGGAACTGTGGAGGGTTTGGGCACAGCCCCCTACAGTGCCCAAGTGATGACACTGACCTTGCACATGGACCACTACAATCCACCACTCCCCCCACTGTCACACACCCCCCAGGCTTCCCAGAAGAACCCCTAGACTGGCCAACAGTTCAGGACATGCCATCTATCCACGTGGACTGAGTGCTGCATAGCAGCTGGTTTCACCACATCACCTCCACTTACACCCATACCACCTAGAAACCCCAACATTGTAGCCACCAGATCCGCCTTAGCAGCCTCCAAGAAAAGAAGAGCTGAAGACAGAACGTTCATGGCTCAGTTGGCCCTCATGAAAGCATCCTTAGTTGACTTATACCACATTGTAGGTGCCCACATGCCAACTACCTCTACTCCCATGATTCCCAAACACCTCTTCACCAACCACGCCCCAGACACCATCAAACCTGTTGGCATAACAGATGTTTCACCCACCTCATCACCACCATCCTCTGACTGCGAATCTGATGATGTTACCAACAATAGCACAATGTGCAGGATCAGCTTCAAGTCCCTTGACGGAACCCAGGAAGGCCACTACCCACTAGGAGAACTCATGGAAATCATGAAACAAATCTGCCAACCACCAACCCTCCCACCCTCCCTCACTCGGGGAAAGGCCCGTTTTGCGCGGATATAGCGAATGGATTGATTCGATGCGTATTTGTATTTTATCGTACCGATCAGATGGCGTCAGGCTTGAGCCATGGTTCGAAAAGAGTGTATCTTTGCGACGGAACCATACCATCCCGTTCCACCCATATATTCGCGGATACAGAAGCTCGACCACTGTTACCTTGATCGCTCATTAAATCGCGAGATGTAATACGCTCTCGTATGTGAAGGAAATTGCTGCTTGTTGGCTCTCTAGGTGGCGATTCTCGCGTTCCTGCAGAGTGTAGCCACTCATTCCAAGATCGGTAGGAAGCATAGACAGAGCTGAATTAGCACTCGGGGAAGTGACAATTTCGCTAAATGTAGGCGAAAGACACGATTTGCAGCGGAACTACAGATAAATGTAGGCGTACAGTGGACGAAATGTCTTGGCTCACCGCAAACCAGCGATCCCGACAGACACCCAGAACTTTTCGTAGACTGAAGCGTGACCAATAACTCCTCGATCGCACGTTAACTACTGAGTTGTAATACGCGAAGAGCTATGCAACTTTCTGTCGCTCGAGGGTCTGTTAGCAACCTTTTCGAGAGGTCATTCTTGCGAACCTGCAAAGCTCTGCCAGCGATTCCGAGATAGAATGAACAATTAGGCAACGAAGTACTAGCGCTAACTACTCGTTGGTGAAATGCTTTCATTCGGGAAAATGGACACCTCAAGTCACCGATGTGCTTTCGCTGCATGCGTCGAAAATGGCGCTGTTAGTTGTAGGGCGAAACCAGGACGATTTTATCACTGTGATGAAAGCCTAAGTCACACTGAAATATTAGTGTGACTTGCGATGACCTGTCAGTGCTCTTACTAATTTTGATAGATGTCTTCGCAGGGTGACCTTTCACCAGCCTTTCACGTACATTTAGCCAAGGCGGATTGGACGCGGCATGGCAAAATGGCCGTACGATTAGAGCCTTTGCAATCTGGCTAAGGTTAGCCACGCCAACCTTCATCCTCTCGTACTCCTACCTCATATTCTTCCCTCCCTCGCCCAAAGCATGTGTTTGTTGCTACTTGATATTTCTGGCGTCCTGCTTTATTCCCTCCTTTCTTTCCAGCTTTATTATCAGTATTACTGCGCAACGCCCTCTTCCGCCTTCCGCGTGGACAAGCGCGAAGTAGTGCGTCAGATTGTTTTTGAAATTTGACAAATGCTCTGGTACTATCTCCTAAACAGATTCCCTTACATCCGTCGTTGCCGCTAATTCTCGCAACCGATCCGTCTATGCTAGACCTGTGTAGGTTGTCAGTGCTGGAGGCATTGTATCTTGCAGCCAGCGGCCCTTGCGTCGTCAACTCCTTAACCAGGAAGCCCGGTCGGCGCTGCTGTACTGCCACCGCATGAATAAGCTGCATAAATTGCAGCATCTCGGCAGCCCACTTGACGTTGCTCTGTACACGGTCAAATATGGTGGTATGTGGAGTCTGCTGTGCCAGGAGCATGACTTCAGCTTGGGATGGCAGCATGATTAGTTGGCACTGTGCAAAGTAGGATGCTGGGACAACTTGCTCCAAACTCTTATGTGAGTCATACTTCCACCTGTTCTCTCCAGGGCCTGAGTAGAGCTTTAAAGGACACGGGCGGGGCCTTACACTCTAGTTGGATCATGCACTGCCCTAGCTGCATGGTGCCCTTGATCATTGTATGAGGAGATCATGCGTGGCAATTATCCCTTGAGACCCTGCATGATAGATGGTGGCAGCACTGTGTCTATTTGGCTGACGCACTAGACCCATTTCCATGGCATGCATCTTCACATTGGGTTCACTCCTAGTGGTTGTGGCAGTCTTGCTTGGCATGTTGCCTCTTGTGTTGTGGTGGATACTGGTTCTCCTTGCTTTGCTGGGTGTTGGGTAGAAGTCCAACCTTGTCTTTATGCCTCGGTCTTCCAGATCCATTCTGCATGGTAAACTCAGGCAAGTGTGGACAATGCAAGGCTGGGGTAGGACCTGAGGTTCAGGTACCTAAGCTTAGGGCAGGTTGGACTTCCAGGGGGATCTCCCTACCAATGCGCAAAAACAACACAAAGGGTGTTATCAGCATGTATAGCGGTGCTCTCACACGTTTTATGACTTGGTGACTACTTATGTACTCCCTTAGAACTATCGGCTCTCCTGAGCCAGCTTCCCGTGGGACTGAGTCATCTTGAGATGACTCAGTGGCAGCTTCCTGTCACCTACGTCTCCGGTCTGATCTGTACCCTGTTAGGTTCCTGTCTACCGCCTCCTTTCACCACAGGTGCCCCTTTATGGGTCTCCTGTGTCTGTAACGTTATCCTTGTCTCCGTGTATAGATTGGTGCGTCTGTTCCGCTGCTTTAATCTACTGTCCACTCTACCGGAGTGATTTCAAGCTGATAGTTTATTGGGCTCCTCATCACTACCACTGCTTTGATAATGCAACTTCCGCGAGGGCCTCCTGCCGGCTTTGTGAAACTTACCAAACTTAATGGTGTTTCATGGGCTCGTGGGATCCGCAGTGTCATTGTGAGCAATGGATGCGACCGAATCCTCCCAACGGGGGTGAAGGTTCCTCTAGATTGGCTAGACGACTGCGCGCCAGCGGCCTCTGCTGCCGGAGAGGAGGGTCCTTCCGCCATCAAGGAAGTACCCCCCCCCGATCAATCCTCCAACTTTACGGTTCCTTCTCTCAATGTTCGACGCCTTTCCTCTGATGTTGAGGATGTCCTGATGAAGCTGTGTTGTGTACAGACACAGATCATCCGTTGTGCATCAGACCCGCAGCCTCCTTTCGTCCCTTTCAATTATGATGAAGACTACTCTACTACTACTGATGATGAGGAGGACTTGAAGAGTGCTACGAGTGCTGACTTCAGTGGCGTGACCCCATCTGCTGCTGCCACTCGTGTCTTTGAGACTTCCGCTGTTTCGCCGGTGTATGAGCCTCCTGATCAGCAGATGCCTAATCGAGAGCTTTCGCCTGTGTATCAGCCTCAGCCTTCGTCGGCGCCTCCCTTTGAGCCTGTTCCCCCGGCTTACCCGGAGGTGGCTAAGCCCACTTTCTTGAAGGGCTTTGCTTCTTTTTCCTCTGCATCTGCCCCCATGGAGCGTGGCCTCCCTGGCTACCACACTCGCTCTCGCGAGGCTGCTGTTTCCTCTGCACGCACCTCTGCTGCTGGTGCCTCCCTGGAACCCCCTCCGCCTCCGCCGGTGGAGCTGCCTCCTGCCCCTGGCCCTCCTCCTATGCTGCATACGCGGTCTTGCGCATCTTGGGAGCATCTGCTCACTGGCGGATCTCCTCCGACTTTGAACCTTCGGGACTACCGCCTGATCAACCAGGATCGACGGGATGGTGAGTCCTTGAACCGCTCTTTGTACGGTCGGATGGATATGCAGGCTACAATGGCAAATGTTAGTGTGAAGCTGAGGCATCGCCGAGTGATGGCTTTCTCTGACCTTGGTACCAGGTGTCGTTCTTTTCTTGGTCCAGTCACTTCTGGGATTCTGTATCCCCCAGATCATGGTGTTTCCTTTGGTGGTACGAGGCGTAGTGATCACGAGAAGCTTGGTTATCAGTTTGTGCGAGTGCCTGTCCCTCTGTGTCCTGTTAGCCCAGATTTCGAGCTGCTTATGAGTGTTGCGAGGTCCATTCCTGTGATTAGGAACATAGACGACCAGCGCGCTCTTGACGCTGGTCTTGCTGCGGAGTATTTCATGGACATTCGTAGGTCCTTGGCTCCTGTCCCTTCTGCGATTGGAGCTGGGTCTAATACCCTCATTCATGGTGAGTCTCGGTTTGATCCTGCACTGTTGGGGTTCAGTGCACTGCCTCTCGAACGTCAGGAGTTCATGTGTTTAACTATGATGCTCGCGAACATGGAGGACGATATGGTCAAGGTATACCAGGACTTTGCCACCCCTCGGGATATCCTTTTGGATATCCGGAAGACGCAGTCTGATGCCCTTGCCTCTAGAGTCCCTCTCATGCGTATCGAACTTCATAATGCGCACATGGGCCCTTCTGACCGTGTCGATGATTTCTTTCGCATGGTTCGCAGTCTGTGCACTGACCTCCGCAGTGCTGGACATCCTGTCACTCAGCGCCACGCCATGGAAACTATTGTGAATGGGATCCGTTTGATCCGATTTGAATCGCTGCGGATCCAGTACGGTATGATGTTGGCTAACAGACAGACTGTAGATTACTGGTCTTGTCTGGAGGCATATCGGTCTCTCGACATTTTGAACATTGCTCTCCCCAGGTCCGACTCCAGGCATCCTGGTTGGTCCCGGGACGCTCCCCAGGTTCCTGCCAATGCTGCGTTTCAGCGTGGGCAGGGATCTGGTTCTCAGGGTTCCGGTTCCAACAAGCGGCGTCTGGATTGCACTTGGGGCCCATGCCTCAGCAAGACGACCCACTCGGAGGATCGCTGTTTCACGAAGCATCCGCACCTGCGTAAGACCAAGCCTGGTGCACCGGTTACCAATCCGGTGCCCATGGCCTTGGCCCTTCCAGGTGTGCTTACTCCGCGGCAGCTGGCCTCCTTGCAGGCTCAGATTGATGGGTATGCTTTGGACAAGAAATAGGAGGTACGCTCTGTCCTTTTCTCTTGCACTGCGAAATTTTCAAATGTCTGCAGCCCGAGCCTGTCTGAGGGTGTCTGGCATGTTGATTCTGGAGCTGGGATGTCAATCACAGGTGATATGTCTTTGTTCACTGTGTTTCATGCTTCTGAGACTGGGCCAGCAGTTAAATTTGGTGATGGTGTGGTTCAACGGTCTGTGGGTCAGGGTTCTATTGTGTTAGGTAGTGATTGGTTACCAACACCAATCACTTTAACCAATGTTCTCTACATCCCACACTGTCCGGTGAACCTCATGTCAGTAAATGCTGTTGCCCATGCTCACAACTGCAAGATTTCTTTTGATAGTCTTAGTTGTACAGCCACACAGGGCTCTTCTGTTCTGTGGTCTTTCCCTGCCTCCAGTGATGGTGTGTACAAGTTTGCATGTAGGCCTTGTCACACCCCTCGTGGCCGTTTGTATGGTGCTGAAGATTATCCAGCTTTTGCTCTTGATGTTGATGAGGATGGTGGAGTTGTGATCCCTACCACTCCTGAATGGTTGTGGCATAGGCGGCTGGGTCACCCTGGCTATGATGCCATGCACAACCTTGTAAGGAAGGGTTTGGTTCAGAACTTACCCCTCACTCTCCAACAGGTGCAAAGACTGTCTAAGATCCCATGTGATGCTTGTCAGAAGGCAAAGGGAAAACGTATCCCTTTTCCTAAAGAAAGCAAAACTAGGATCCGTGCCCCATTACAACGCCTTCACTTGGACATCATGGGGCCATTTAATATTAGGGGCTTGCGTGGGGAGTTTTATGTTCTGTGTCTCACTGACCAATACTCTGGCTATGCTGAGGTCTTGTGCTTGAGAACCAGGGATGAAGCTCCCTTAGCAGTTCAAACTACCATCCTCAGATGGATGACTCAGCTGCATGGATTTGTTTTCAAGTGTCTTAGGTCTGACAGGGCTAAGGAATTTATAGTGAAGTGGTTCGAGGATTGGTTAGAATCGGTTGGTGCTGTGCATGAATTGTCCATGGCTTACACTGCTCAGCAGAATGCGACTGTGGAACGGTACAATGGGGTCCTTCAGAACGTAGCTAGGAGCATTCACTTGGAGTCTAAGCTCACTAAGTCCTTCTGGCCCTATGCCTTCCTCGCCGCGTGTTACCTACGCAACCGGCTGCCTAATCAGGGTGACAAGACTCCTTATGAGTTGTTCTTTGGGGTTCTACCTGATGTATCGTTATTGCGCGTGTTCGGGTGCCCATGCTATGTTACCTTAGTGAATGGGAAGAAGCGCAATAAGCTTGACGAAAGGGCGTTATCTGGTAGACTGGTTGGGTATTCTCTGGTGAGTAAGGGTTATTTTGTTTGGGTTCCGAAGTTGCGCCAGGTGGTAGAGAGTCGTGATGTGCTCTTCTATGAACAGTTTAGCTATAACTGTATCCCTGGGCTCTTTCCCTATGATGGATCTCAGTATTTTTCTCGCACCCCTGCCGCTATCATCGGTAAAGGGCTTGATACTACTGACAATGTCCTGGGCCCTTTACCAACCCCGATTGTTGACCGCTTTACTGGTCATGGGATGACGATGCGTCCCAGGCCAGGTAATGATGGTGCTGTATCGCGTGCGGCGGCATTGGGCCAGGGGGAGTCTGATGTTCCTTCAAGCTCTAATTTATTCGAATCTCAGGGGGTCGCCGGGCCTTCCTCTGCGCCACGTTTCGTCGGTGAAGTCATAGGATTAGGACAGCCTCGGGTCATAGTGGAACCTAGTACAGGTCCACTGCCCACTAGTCGCCACCCCCCGTCCACCTATTCGGATAGCTCGCGGGAGTTGTTGATCACTTCACCCCCTGCTATACCTGGTGGTTTATACCGGACCAGGCATTGCGACGATGTGGCCGTCACAGATGATGTGAGTGATGACCTCGAACACTGGTCCGGGTCAGATACTGCGTATGGCTGGGGTGTTCCAGTGTACCCAGGCTTCGACAATTTAGAGGCAAAGGAGGCCGGCCTTGTTCAACCACGCATGAGTGCTGCGCTGGGGGCTTTATTACCGGTTACTGCTGATACTGCTGATATCCCCGCTGCCCATGTACAAGTACACTGCTTGTACGTGGGGGCTTTTATTTCTACCTCTACTGAACTCTCTTATAAAGCTGCAATGTTACCTACCAACCCTGACAGAGATCTCTGGCTGCAGGCTATGAAGGATGAGATGGCCTCCCTCCATGCTCATGGCACTTGGGTCCTCACTCCACAGCCTCCTAGGCAGAGGATTCTATCTGGCAGATGGTTATTTGTCAAGAAACATGGGGCTGATGGTTCTTTGCGTTTTAAAGCTCGTTTTGTAGTTCGTGGTTTTCTGCAACGTCCTGGGCTGGACTACCATGATGTATATGCCCCCGTCTCCTCCAAAGCAGGTCTTCGTGTGCTCCTTGCTGCCATCACTCATAGAAAAATGTTTGTGAGGCAGCTGGACATCAAGACTGCATTCTTGAATGCCAAGCTGGAACCTGGTCTGGACCTGTTCTGTTACCAGCCTGAGGGCTTTCATGAACTTGGTCCTGACAATGTTCCCCTTGTATGCAAGCTGATTAAATCTCTTTATGGTTTGAAGCAGGCACCCAGGGCTTGGAGCAAAGATGTAAAGCAGGTTTTGGTTGCCCACGGTTTTACCATGTGCAAAGCTGAACCTGCTCTGTATTTCAGGAGGGATTCTACTGGTGGGTGGAGCTATGTCCTGACCTATGTGGACGACTTTATCTGTGCTTTTAGTGAGCTGCATAGGTATGCCTTGCTGATCAAGGCTATGGAAGAAGCTGGGTGGGAAGTCAAGGAAATGGGTGTACCTGTCCAGTTCCTTTCATTGGACATGTCTTGTACACTTGATTCTGACGGCAGGTGTGTTAAGATCGACCTCTCCCAGCACTCCTACATTGTTGAGCTGGTGGAGCAGTTTGGTCTCACTGCTGCTACCAAGCCCAAGTTTTCAGTTCCCATGGCCAAGTTCACTGTCACTGATCCTCCTGGAGAACCTCTGGCCTCTAATAGCCAGTACCTCTCTCTTGTGGGGGCTTTGCTGTACCTGGCTACCTGCACAAGGCCTGATATTTCTTTTGCTGTGAGCTACCTGTCCAGGTTTTCTGCTCAACCCACTGCCCCCCTGTGGGCTGCAGCCAAGCGCTTGCTTTTGTATTTGAGAGAACATTCCCATCTGGGCCTCACTTACACTCACAGCCCTGGTTTCTCTTTTACTGTCTTTAGTGACTCATCCTTTGCTGATGATGGGTCTGACAGGAGATCTCAGACTGGCTATGCTGTGCTTGCTGGAGGCTGCCTTGTGAACTGGATGAGCAAAAGGCAACCCACTGTTGCTGTTAGCTCCAGTGAGGCTGAGTATCAGGCCCTGTCTCAGACTGCCAGGGAGGTGCAATGGTTGAAAAAGTTGAGAATTGATCTAGGGCTGCCTTGTGACCTGGTCACCATTCAGGGTGACAACTTGGGGTCCTTGAGCTGGGCCAATGACTATCAGCTGCTCCCTCGCAACAAGCACATTGATGTCATCCATCACTATATCCAGGAGCTGGTGGAGGATGGCCAGGTGGATGTTGCCTATGTTGACACTAAGGACAACTGTGCTGACCCCTTCACCAAGCCCCTTGATCCTATGGTGTTCTGGCGTTTCATTCGCATGTTTGGAATGACTGCTTCTCCTTAAACCAATTTTTTTTGGTTACATGTATTCTAGAATTTTGGTTACATGTATTCTGGAATTTTTGGTTACATTTTAGGGTTTCTTTGGTTACATTTAGAGTTTCTTTAAGTTATCATTGATTGGCATTAGGTTCCTATTCCCGGATCGGGTTTTCTATACCGTTGTTACCCGACTTTGATATTTAGTTGTCCTCTTATATCCACTTGGCAAATTTTGGTTCTTTGCCTTGCTTCATACCTTCCCTTACACCCTTCGGGTTTCACTTAAAGTTTCTCTCGAATTTTTTTTCCGGAGTTCTTTGATTTTTTTTTTTTTTTTTTTTTTAATTTGTTACATATAGTTCTATGTCACCAGTGCCATAGGTGGAGTAGTACTATTGTATGTCACCTGTGTCATAGGTGGAGTATCAGCATGTATAGCGGTGCTCTCACACGTTTTATGACTTGGTGACTACTTATGTACTCCCTTAGAACTATCGGCTCTCCTGAGCCAGCTTCCCGTGGGACTGAGTCATCTTGAGATGACTCAGTGGCAGCTTCCTGTCACCTACGTCTCCGGTCTGATCTGTACCCTGTTAGGTTCCTGTCTACCGCCTCCTTTCACCACAGGTGCCCCTTTATGGGTCTCCTGTGTCTGTAACGTTATCCTTGTCTCCGTGTATAGATTGGTGCGTCTGTTCCGCTGCTTTAATCTACTGTCCACTCTACCGGAGTGATTTCAAGCTGATAGGTGTCAATAAATGTAACTATGCCCGCCCTCCTTTTTTGCAGGGACCCATGCTCTGTCTGGTAGCGGTCTGAAGGTTGCTTGTAGGTAGGGTTTCAAAACAATGTGGCCTAGGGAATTCTGACTTGATCACATGCCTAAATAGTGTCCACCTGCTTGCATGCCTCCTTTTGTGCATTCATGTCTGTATGCCTGCCTTTCTGTCTTCCTCCCTGGTGACTGATTGGCTGACTATCTGGATGGTGACTGCAGCTTGGAGGTGCTAGGCATAGAGTGTTCGGCCCATGGGAAAGTGGCTTGGTTGCTTGCATGCCTATCTGTTGCACGCATGAATACTTGCTTGTCAGTCTGCTTGAGCGCTTGGCCATTGTTGACACAAGACAAGGGGGCTTTAAACTATCATCAAATAAGAAGTAAAGGGTGCTACTTAATTTAACTATGCCTGCCTGCATTCTGTATTTGCAGGGACCATTGCTCTGTCTTCCTTCCCAGTTCTGATGTTCCACTGTCACATGAGGCTTTTGGACAACAACGTAAGTGATAAGTGAAGCTTGCTTGTAGGTGCGGTTTTGCAACAATTGTGTGGCATAGCGAATTATGTCTTGATTCATGCCTAGGTGGTGCCCACGTGCATGTGTCTATGTTTGTGTCACTGTCTCTGCCATCGTCTCTGTAACTGCATCTGTACTATCCTATGCCTCTGTCTATGTACTGCCCTTCATTGATCTCTAACGCATACCCTGCTCTGCACGTCACTGTCCTGCCCCTTGCCATCCTCCCTGCCCTTCATTGCTCTGTAACGTTAACGCAGGCCATGCCCAGCTAATCACCATCCTACGCCTATCCGTGCTCTCTGCCCTTCCTTGCTCTCTAACGCCTGCCCTGCTCTGCTCATCACTGTCATCTAGCCCTTTGCCATTATCCCTGCCCCTCCTTGCTCTCTAACGCCTTCCCTGCCTTGTTCATCACTGTCTTTTTGCCCCTTTCCATTATCCCTGCCCCTTTTTGCTCTCTAACGCCTGCCCTGACTTGTTCATCACTGTCGTCATGCCCCTTGCCATTATCCCTGCCCCTCTTCGCTCTCTAACGCCTGCCCTGCTCTGCTCAACACTGTCGTCCTGCCCCTCGCCATTATTCCTGCCCCTCTTTGCTCTCTAACGCCTTCCCTTCTCTGCTCATCACTGTCATCTAGCCCCTCGCCAATATCCCTGCCCCTCTTTGCTCTCTAACGCCTGCCCTGCCTTGTTCATCACTGTCGTCCTGCCCCTTGCCATTATCCCTGCCCCTCTTTGCTCTCCAACGCCTGCTTTTCTCTGCTCATCACTGTCGTCTTGCCCCTTGCCTTTATCCCCGCCCCTCTTTGCTCTCTAATGCCTGCTTTTCTCTGCTCATCACTGTCGTCCTGCCCCTTGCCATTATCCCTGCCCCTCTTTACTCTCTAACGCCTGCCCTGCCCTGCTCATCACTGTCGTCCTGTCCTTTGCCATTATCCCTGCCCATCTTTGCTCTCGAACGCCTGCCCTGCTCTGCTCATCACTGTCGTCCTGCCCCTTGCCATTATCCCTGCCCCTTTTTACTCTTGTGAGTACAAACCGGCTGGCAGGGATAATGGCGAGGGGCAGGACGACAGTGATGAGCAGAGCAGGGCAGGCGTTAGAGTGCAAAGAGGCGCAGGGATAATGGCGAGTGGCAAGATGACAGTGGTGAGCAGAGCAGAGCAGGTTTAGAGAGCAAAGAGGGGCAGGGATGATGGCAAGGGACAGGACTCTTAATGAGCAGAGCATAGCAGGTGATAGAGAGCAAAGAGGGCCAGGGATAATGGCAAAGGACAAGACGACAGTGATGAGCAGAGCAGGGCAGGCGTTAGAGAGTAAAAAGGGGCAGGGATAATGTCAAGGGGCAGGACGACAGTGATGAGCAGAGCAGGGCAGGTGTTAGAGAGCAAAGAGGGGCAGGGATAATGGCAAGGGGCAAGACGACAGTGATGAGCAGAGCAGGGCAGGCGTTAGAGAGTAAAAAGGGGCAGGGATAATGTCAAGGGGCAAGACGACAGTGATGAGCAGAGCAGGGCAGGTGTTAGAGAGCAAAGAGGGGCAGGGATAATGGCAAGGGGCAAGACGACAGTGATGAGCAAAGAAAAGCAGGCATTGGAGAGCAAAGAGGGGCAGGGATAATGGCGAGGGGCCAGACGACAGTGATGAGCAGAGCAGGGCGGGCGTTAGAGAGCAAAGATAGAGGGGCAGGGATAAGGGCGAGGGGCAGGACTACAGTGATGAGCCGAGCAGGGCAGGCGTTAGAGAGCAAAGAGGGGCAGGGATATTGGCGAGGGGCAGGACGACAGTGATGAGCAGAGCAGGGCAGGCGTTAGAGAGCAAAGAGGGGCAAGGATAATGGCAAGGTGCAAGACGACAGTGATGAGCAGAGCAGGGCAGGCGTTAAAGATCAAAGAGCGGCGGGGATACTGGCAATTGCCATTATCCATGCTCTTGGTTCTCAAATGCATGCATTACTATGCTCATCACTGTGGTCCTGCCCCTTGCCTTGCTCCCTTCCCTTCCTTCCTCTTCAACGCATGCCCTTCTCTGATCATCACTTTCCAGGCGTACTTTGCTCCCTTCCCTGCTTTGCTCTCTAACACATGCCCTGATCTGCTTATCGCATCCATGCCCCTTACCGTGCTCCCTGCCATTCATTGCTCTATAATGCCTGCTCTGCTCTGTTTAGCACATGCCTGCCCCTTGCCATGCTCCCTGCCATTGGTTGCTATGTAACGCATGCCATGCTCTGCTCATCACCGCACCGTCCTGCCCCTTGCCATTAACCCTGCCCTTGGTTGCTCTCTAACGCATGCCCTGCTCTGCATGTCTTGCAGGGCAAAATGATAGATGGAAATGCTACGGCTGCGATGAAGATTGTTGCCACGAAGGAACTACACATGCTGAAGATGGAAATATAAAATAGAATTAGTGAAGATATATAGATGTATAGCTTTGATTGGTCGTTTCTTCTTGGTGGATATATAGGCCTATGTTTTCATAAGTAGACAAATAGATAGCTGCCTGCAGGCTGCGTATGTACTTGAACTTAATTAGCTACATGGTTCCAGCCAGCAATTTGGCTGCTCGTCGTCTTTTGCTCGTTGTCTATCTATGGTTAATGGATATATAGGGAATGTATGGGCTGTAGTGGATGTACATGTGTAAGGATGCTTACATGGATATCTAAATAGGTAGATCGATAGGTTAATGGATGCATAGTTTATTATGTATGTAATCTATCTTCTCGAATCCTGGTGTAATTGAGAAATGATCCTGGAAAATATTCCTGAAATGCGACCTCTCCGACCACCGTGCCCAAACCGCCCTGCAGGCGAAGTACAGTCGAAATGTCTCAAAAGACAGTACTTTTCGCCTCATTTACGTGCACAAGCCGCCGTGCATGGCGAGGTGCAGGCGAAATGTCTCAGAAGTCTGAGACATTTTGACGACAATCCGCCTTGGCTAAATGTAGGCGAAATGTCTCAGGATTCCGAGCTACAGGCGACGCGGGTATAGGGCTTACCGCCAGAGTCAGAAGTGATTAGTCATTAAATGACTATGACTAATCGCGGACCCCGCGTGCGTTCCGCGCGCATTCCGCTGCGCTCGTACGCATTTAGCGATCTGTCGACTTCCCCGAGTGGAGCTCGAACTGCGTAAATTAGAAATAGCATTCCTCGAAAACATGGTTAGTGTGAAGGCCTGTCGCCTGTTTTGCGACTGCCCCTCCTGTTGCGACAACGAACTGCTACTTCATTGCTTTGTGCGTGTGGCACAACAGGAACATCACGTGATTCGATGACGTGTCAGTTTCGAAGTAAATCTTCAAGGACATTTTCACTAATAAGCCACGCCACCCGAAATTCATGCCTCCTTCCTTGCCTCCTATTAGGTTGGGTTTACCTTGGTTTATGCAGGTTTCATATTGGACATGATCAGACTTGTCTTTCATGCTATTGACGTACATATTTGGTTGGATGCATAGAGATCCTTGTGGTAGACACTCCGAAAAATATCGAATCTGACATATGGGGTCGTGGTACATCCCTATAAATTGTAGATGCTATGAAATGGGGATGCTGGACGGAGAATATCCTCTTAGTAGTAGAGGATGAACAGCACTTCATGGTGGAATGTCACATGTACTCTTAGGATTTTTTGGGGTGAGAACTTTGAAAGCACCCCGAGGGGATTTAACAGTTTATAGACTTGTCAGGGCTCACCCCTTGATTGTAATCTGACATACATGATATGTTGCATGGATATTTTATACTTGTAAAGAGTCCCAATCTCATTCCAGGCGCAATAATTGCGCCAGGCTACATCCTGTGAGCAACGCTATGAACTCAATCCAAACGCAATAATTGCGCCAGGCTACCACCTGTGAGCAACGCTAGGAACTCAAACCAGACGAAATAATTGCGCCAGGCTACATCCTGTGAGCAACGCTATGAACTCAACCCAGACGAAATAATTGCGCCAGACTACATCCTTTAAGGAACGCTATGAACTCAACACAGACGAAATAATTGCGCCAGACTACATCCTTTGAGCAACGCTATGAACTCAACCCAGACGAAATAATTGCGCCAGACTACATCCTTTGAGCAACGCTATGAACTCAACCCAGACGAAATAATTGCGCCAGACTACATCCTTTAAGCAACGCTATGAACTCAACCCAGACGAAATAATTGCGCCAGACTACATCCTTTGAGCAACGCTATGAACTCAACCCAGACGAAATAATTGCGCCAGACTACATCCTTTGAGCAACGCTATGAACTCAACCCAGACGAAATAATTGCGCCAGTCTACATCCTGTGAGCAACGCTATGAACTCAACCCAGACGAAATAATTGCGCCAGACTACATCCTTTGAGCAACGCTATGAACTCAACCCAAACGCAATAATTGCGCCAGATTGAACATACCGGGGCAAACGCAGAATAAACGGTCCACAATCGTCCACGTCCGGATCTTCTAAATCGACGAGGACGCGTCTATTATGCGCTACTATCGCAATGCAACGCATTCAAGTTGGACGTCCGGAAAGCTGCTGTGCGTTCGAATTCCGTCAAAGAGTCCACCCACGTGGCCCTAAGTCACGTGATCACTGAGTCATGGTTGTCAGCTGTAATAATGTCAGCATGAATTGCGTTGCTCTCACGCGTTTTATGACTTGGTGACTACTTCTGTACTCCCTTAGAACTATCGGCCCTGACAGCTTCCCGTAGTGACAGTTTCCCTTAGCCTGAGTCATTGAGTGACTCAGTGACAGGTTCCTGTCAGCTACTTCACCGGTCTTGCCTTTACCCTGATAGTTTCCCGGCTGCCCGGTTTCCTCTGACATTGACTGTATAGTGTCTAACCCTTATCAGGGTATAGCCTACCTTTCTTTCTTCCTCCACTGGTGCCCCTTAATGGGTCTCCTGTGCTTGTAACTTACTCTCGTCTCTGCATATATAGATTGGCGTGCTGCACACACAAAGTCCACTCATCCGGAGTGTTATCAAAGCTAATAGGTTATCCGGCCCCTCATTTCTACCACTGCTTTGAAATGCAACTTCCGCGAGGACCCCCGGCGACATTTGAGAAACTCCATGACAAGAATGGAGAATCCTGGTCGCGCGGGATGCGCAGCGTTATTATAAGTAATGGCTGCGACCGTGTCCTTCCCAAGGAGGACGCGGTTTCTCAAGACGATTGGCTAGACGTCTGTGCACCAGCGACCTCTGCTGGCGGTTATGAGAGTCCTTCCGCCATCATGGAAGTAACCCCCCCCAATCATACCTCTACCTTTGCGCTCCTTCAGCTACCGTCTGTCGTAGACGACTTTGACGTGCAGACTCAAGTCGGCGACTAGCCTGGACATCGGTGGAGATACCCCCGTCTTCGTCTGCTCGCGTCCTTGATGTCGCTAACTCCGGTGTTTGAGGCTCTGCCTGCATACCGGAGGTTGCCAAGCCGACCAAGCTCCCTGCTGATGTCTACGTCGTCTTTGCCCCCCCCCCTTTGCACTCTAGTGGCTATGTGCTACCTTCTGGAGAATTTTTTCGATCAAGCTGGCGGATCGCCGGCACTGCCGTAGGGTTCGCCACAGGAGGACGACCTACGCGTCTGGACCTGGAGATTCTGGAGGTGGTAGGAAGCAGGGGGGTATGGTCAGCACCACTCGGGTGCTGCTCCCTCTACCCCCCATCCGGGTGAGTCGAGCGATAGAGGGGGGGACTTGGGATTGACTGCTCATCGACGGCGGAATATTAGGACCTTTGCATGCCTCGGCTCTGCTCTTCGCATCCTAGCGATAAATTTTCGAATTCTGCCCTTGCGATTTGCGATTTTCTGCCATTGGTGCGATTTTCTGCACCAGGTGCGACTTGCTGCACTGTCATTCTCGTCTCCTTTTTTTTTCCCCCCCATACCTCTAATCTCGACTTCGCCTAACGCTTCCCCACCTTCTGTGATCCCAGGTCTCGCAGCGCCGGACTTCGCCCATGCTACAGGCCGAAGTGGAGGCCGAAGTGGACGCCGTCCTGGCCCTAGTCCAGCGGCCGTGGAGGATCTTTGGCATGATATCTTTGGATATTTTTCTCTCTTAGGCTCCTTGTGACCCCTGGGTGCGTTCTGTGGTTCGACAGAGGTTACTTCTTTGTCTTCCCGTGCCCCTGGTTCCCCCCTTAGGTGTATGCCTTAGCAACGTGCGTTTGGGTTCGAGTGTTTGAGTTCTGATAGGGCTAAGGGGTTTTATAGTAAAGTGGTTTGAGGATTGGCTGATATCGGTTGGGGAGGAGCATGAGTTATCTTTGGCATACACTGCACAGCAGAATGCAACTGTGGAAAGGTACAATGGGGTCTTACAGTCTATAGCTAGGAGCATCCACTTGGAGTCCAAACTTGCTAAGTCTTTCTGGCCCTATGCCTTCCTCGCTGCTTGTTACCTAGTTAATCGCTTGCCCAATCAGGGAGAGAAGACTCCTTACGAGCTTTTCTTTGGGGTTCAGCCTGATGTGTCGATGTTGCGTGTGTTCGGTTGCCCTTGCTACGTTACGCTAGTAAATGGGAAGAAGCGCAACAAGCTGGACGAGCGGGCGCTATGTGGAAGACTGGTTGGGTATTCCCTGGTGAGTAAGGGTTATTTTGTTTGGGTTCCAAAGTTGCGCGAGGTAGTAGAGAGTCGTGATATACTCTTCTATGAGCAGTTTGAGCATAACTGTATACCTGGGTTATCTCCCTATGACGGGTCTCCGTATTACACTTGCATCCCTGCCGCAATCAACGGACATATGCATGTGCCTGCGGTTCATTCCCTTGACCCTTTGCTAACCCCAATTGTCGACCGCTGCCCTGATCATGGGATGCCCTTCCATGGGATAACCTTGCGCCCCAGGTCAGGGGCTGATGGTGCTGTATTGCGTGTGAAGGCATTGGGTCAGCGAGATTCTGCGGTCCTTTCAGATAAAATCTTAGCCGAATCTCAGGGGGTCGCTGGGATCTCCAATACGTCGCTCGTCGGTGAAGCTTTAGGTGTACGACAGCCTTCAATCATAGTGGTATCTGGATCAGGTCCATTGCCTAATAGTCCCCACCCTCCGACCACCTTGAATGACTCGCAGGTGTCGTTCATTCAGACGCCTCCCGTTGTCCCTGGTGGAACACTCGGGTCCCGGCCTGGGGATGATGTAGCCGTTGCTGACTGGGCAAGTGATGATTTAGAACACTGGTCGGGTTCCGATACTGCGTACGGCTGGGGTGTTACAGTCGACTCAGGCTTCGTTGATATAGAGGCAAATAAGGCCGGCCCTGTTCAACCAGGCAGCAGTTCTGCGCTGGGGGCTATACTACCGGTTACTAGCTTGATACTGCGTATGGCTGGGGTGTTACAGTCAACCCAGGATTCATTGTTTTAGGTGCTGATGGTTCTCATACGTAGGTTAACATGGCCCTATGTGTGGGTGCCTATTCCTCAGCACCGCCTAGACTGACTTATAGGGTAGTCTAGATTGGTGGAGCGTTACGACGCTTTGTTTAGGCAGCTTCCTTTCAGCTGTCTTTCTTGGTTTTGGTGGAAGGTGGTACTTAATTCAGACCACCGTTATAGCGTCTTGATGGTTTCTGACTCTTAGTTCCATAGGCAGATGGTTCGTTCGGTGGAGCTCATCATAGATTAGCTATTTCTTTTTACTCCACACTGTTTTTAGATCACCAGCCCCTCATGTGATTGGAACTTTTTGTGGAGTGTAGTAGTTGTTTCCCTTCGGATTTTACTGTGAATTGGTGGGCTGGGTAATCTTGCAGTTGTACTTGCAGATGTACCGCCGCTCACCTCTTTCTTGTTTTCCGAGTGAATTTCAAGCGCCCTTTCAGTCCATCCTTTGCAGTAAATTCTTTGAAGTCCTTTTTATGCGTTTACTATTTGTCAGGTGGACAATAGGTTTTATGTACTATGGTTGTACATCTACCCTTCTATTGTTCATTGAACTGTGTTTCCTTTGTTGGTTACAAGTTTCTTGAAAATTTTAACTTCGCATCCTTTGGATTTTTTCAGTTACTGCAGGTTTGGTTTGCTTGTGGTTAGGCGCTTGGTTTGTCTTGAGTGCATGAGTTCTTTGCGGTGCGATACCCACCTCCTAGAATGTTTTAGTTAGTGCCGTAACTGGGGATTTATGATAATTAACTTTCATAAATCTTCTTACTTCCATCTTTGAGTAAGAAACCAGTTCATCATGGTTTTTTCATCCCAACCTAGTCATGAATTCTATGCTAAGAATAGTTTTTAAGGTAGTGGATTTTTCCATCGACTTTATTTTTCCATTGTAGTCTTTAGTGTCCTCTTGTCTGCGTCCTTTAGGTTTTGATTCTCTCGTGTGCTGCTCTCACACGATATTTCAATCCGTCTCTTTGGTTATCATTGATTGGCGTTAGGTTCCTATACCCGGATCGGGTTTTCTATACCGTTGTTCCCCAACTTTGATATACGTTTTTTCAGTCTTCTCTTTAGGTTACGTTCTCGGTTCTTTTAGTCACCGTTGTTCCCCTTCCTTTGGTATTTGGGATTGATTTCTGTTTTGGCCTCCCTGTGATTTCTGGTTTGGTGCCTCCTATTCTGGATGAATAGTATTTTTGCGCTTACCATGGATGGTTACATTTCCGTTTTGGTCTCAGCTCTGCTCGGTATGACCCAAGTTTTTTTGCTGCTACATTTTCGGAGTACTACAGTGGTTTTTGGTTCATCCTTTCTCATCCTTTTATTTTAGACAAGGCTTTCTTCTGGTTTCCTGATTTTTCCGCCGTTCCTTCATAACTTTGTTTGCTACCAGTTTATAGTTCTATGTCACCAGTGCCATAGGTGGAGTAGTAGTATTGTATGTCACCTGTGTCATAGGTGGAGTGTCAGCATGAATTGCGTTGCTCTCACGCGTTTTATGACTTGGTGACTACTTCTGTACTCCCTTAGAACTATCGGCCCTGACAGCTTCCCGTAGTGACAGTTTCCCTTAGCCTGAGTCATTGAGTGACTCAGTGACAGGTTCCTGTCAGCTACTTCACCGGTCTTGCCTTTACCCTGATAGTTTCCCGGCTGCCCGGTTTCCTCTGACATTGACTGTATAGTGTCTAACCCTTATCAGGGTATAGCCTACCTTTCTTTCTTCCTCCACTGGTGCCCCTTAATGGGTCTCCTGTGCTTGTAACTTACTCTCGTCTCTGCATATATAGATTGGCGTGCTGCACACACAAAGTCCACTCATCCGGAGTGTTATCAAAGCTAATAATGGTCTAGGGCGCGGGGCGCCTTCCGTACACCATTAGTCATTAACCTGATAGGCGCAACTGCGCAACCGAACGGGAACCTTGACGCAACCCCGCGCAAAATAGGTCGTTCCCCGAGTCCTGATCAACATGTTCAGAGTACCTATGTACACTCTGATCACTGCATTCTTTGACCAGTATAGACACCTGAGATCACTCCTCAATGCCATATGGTCAACATCAGACATGCCCAAACACCCAGCCCACATCATAACACCCCTTCACGCCCACACCAGCAGTCTAGCAACCTGTCAGCATGAATTGCAGTGCTCTCACGCGTTTTATGACTTGATGACTACTTATGTACTTCCTTAGAACTATCGGCTCTGCCAGTACTGTGCCAGCTTCCCATAGTGACAGCTTCCCGTAGGCTGTGTCATCCTTCTTGACTCAGTGACAGCTTCCTGTTGGCTGCGTCACCGGTCTAGCCTGTACCCTGTTAGGTTCCAGGCTGCCGCCCCTTTCACCACTGGTGCCCCTTAATGGGTCTCCTGTGCTTGTAACGTTATTCTCGTCTCCGTGTATAGATTGGCGCGTCTGCTTCACGCAAGCATCTCTGTCCACTCTCTGGAGTGTATTCAAGCTGATAGGTTATCGGGCTCACCATGGTACCACTGCTTTGCAATGCACCTTATGCGTCGTCCTCTACTTGGCTTCAACGAGCTTCATTCTGGAAGTTCCGAAGTCCTGACATGACGACAAATTGGCTAGATGTTTGTGCGCCAGCGGCCTCTGCTAATGGTCATGAGGATCCTTCCGCCATCGTGGAAGCCCCCCCCCCCCCCCCCCCCCCCCCCCCCAGTCATTCCTCCATCTTCTCTTCCTTTTCCTCCCCTGCCGTCTGTCGTAGATGACTGTGACGTGCAGACTCAAGTCGGCGACTAGCCTGGACATCGGTGGAGATACCCTGTCTTCGTCTGCTCGCGTCCTTGACGTCGCTAACATTTATCCGGTGTTTGAGGCTCTGCCTGCGGACCCGGAGTTTGCAAAGCCGACCAAGCTCCCTGCTGATGTCTACGTCGTCTGTGCCCCCTTTGCTCTGCCCAGCCGATGGTCGGCTACTGGCATGAGCTTGCGCTCCAGTGGCTCTGTGCTACCTTCTGGAGAATTTTTTCGATCAAGCTGGCGGATCGACGGCACTGCCCTAGGGTTCGCCAGAGGAGGACGACCTACGCGTCTGGACCTGGAGATTCTGGAGGTGGTAGGAAGCAGGGGGGTATGGTCAGCACCCGTAGTGGTGCTGCTCCCTCTACCCCCCAACCGGGTGAGTCGAGCGATAGAGGGGGGGACTTGGGATTGACTGATCATCGACGGCGGGATATTAGGACCTTTACATGCCTCGGCTCTGCTCTTCGCATCCTAGCGATAAATTTTCGAATTCTGCCCTTGCGATTTGCGATTTTCTGCCATTGGTGCGATTTTCTGCACCAGGTGCGACTTGCTGCACTTTCATCCTCGTCTCCTTTTTCCCATACCTCAAATCTCGACTTCGCCCTAACGCTTCCCCACCTTCTGTGATCCCAGGTCTCGCAGCGCCGGACTTCGCCCATGCTACAGGCCGAAGTGGAGGCCGTCCTGGCCCTAGTCCAGCGGCCGTGGAGGTTCTTTGGCATGATATCTTGGTGGATATTTTTTCTCTCTTAGGATCATTGGGACCCCTGGGTGCGTTCCGTGGTTCGACAGAGGTCGCTACTTTGTCTTACCGTGCCCCTGGTTCCCTCTTTAGGTGTATGCATCAGCTACGTGAGTTTGGGTTCAAGTGTTTGAGTTCTGATAGGGCTTAGGAATTTTTAGTTAAGTGGTATAGAGGCATGGTTGATCTCGATTAGTTGTGGCAGTCATGAGTTGTTGATGATGACACTGCTCAGCAGAGTGCTAGTGTGTTATCTTCGCAATCGGCTGTACCACTAGGGAGACAGAACTCCTTTGGAGCTGTTCTTTGGGGTTGCACCTGATGTGTCGTTGTTGCGTTTGTTTGGTTGCCCTTGCTATGCCACCTTAGTATTGGGAAGTAACGCAACAAGCTAGTTAAAAAGGCATTATTTGGTAGACTGGTTGGGTATTCCCTGGTGAGTAAGGGTTATTATGTTTGGGTTCCGATGTTGCGCCAGTTAGTAGTGAGTAGTGATGTACTCTCTATCTCCAGTTAGTCTAAACTGTCTTCCTGGGCTCTCCCATTAGTATGGGTCCCCGTGCCCGCTTGCATCCCTCCTGTCATCAAACAGTGATATGTAACGTGTCGCCGGTAATTCCCTACGCCCTTTAACAACCCCAATTGTTGATGGCTGGCCTGGCTGGGATGTATCCAGATTGCATTCCAGACCAGGGCCTGATCATGCTGTATTGTGTGTGAAGTTTTCGGGCGGGTGGGAGTTGTATATCCAAACTATCATTTACCCGAATCTCAGGGGGTCGCCAGGCCCTCCTCTGTGCCATGTTTTATCGGTGAAGCTTTAGGATTTAGACAGCCTCAGATCATAGTGGAGCCTGTCACAGGTCCATTGCCTAATAGTCGCCAACCTCCGGCCACCTCGGATGGCTCGCAGGTGTTGTTAATCCCTTCGCCTCCTGCCATCCCTGGTGGATTATCCGGGTCAAGCCCATGTGATGATGTAGCCGTTACCAAACGTGTAAGTGATGATCTTGAACACTGGTCTAGCTTGATACTGCGTATGGCTGGGGTGTTACAGTCAACCCAGGATTCATTGTTTTAGGTGCTGCTGGTTCTCATACGTAGGTTAACATGGCCCTATGTGTGTGTGCCTATTCCTCAGCACCGCCTAGTCTGTCTTATAGGGTAGTCTAGATTGGTGGAGCGTTACGACGCTTTGTTTAGGCAGCTTCCTTTCAGCTGTCTTTCTTGGTTTCGGTGGAAGGTGGTAATTAATTCAGACCACCGTTATGGCGTCTTGATGGTTTATGTCTCTTAGTTCCATAGGCAGATGGTTCATTCGGTGGTGATCATCATAGATTAGCTATTTCTTTTTACTCCACACTGTTTTTAGATCACCAGCCCCTCCAGTGAATTTTTTGTGGAGTGTAGTAGTTGTTTCCCTTCGGATTTTACTGTGAATTGGTGGGCTGGGTAATCTTGCAGTTGTACTTGCAGATGTACCGCCGCTCACCTCTTTCTTGTTTTCCGAGTGTATTTCAAGCGCCCTTTCAGTCCATCCTTTGCAGTCAATTCTTTGAAGTCCTTTTTATGCGTTTACTATTTTTCAAGTGGACAATAGGTTTTATGTACTATGGTTGTACATCTAACCTTCTATTGTTCATTGAACTGTGTTTCCTTTGTTGGTTACAAGTTTCTTGACAATTTTAACTTCGCATCCTTTGGATTTTTTCGGTTGCTGTAGGTTTGGTTTGCTTGTGGTTAGGCGCTTGGTGTGTCTTGAATGCATGAGTTCTTTGCGGTGCGATACCCACCTCCTAGAATGTTTTTAGTTAGTGCCGTAGCTGGGGATTTATGATAATTAACTTTCATAAATCTTCTTACTTCCATCTTTGAGTAAGAAACCAGTTCATCATGGTTTTTTCATCCCAACCTAGTCATGAATTCTATGCTAAGAATAGTTTTTAAGGTAGTGGATTTTTCCATCGACTTTATTTTTCCGTCGTAGACTTTAGTGTCCCCTTGTCTGCGTCCTCTTGTCTGCGTCCTTTAGGCTTTGATTCTCTCGTGTGCTGCTCTCACACGATATTTCAATCTGTCTCTTTGGTTATCATTGATTGGCGTTAGGTTCCTATTCCCGGATCGGTTTTTCTATACCGTTGTTCCCCAACTTTGATATTCGGTTTTTCATCCTTTTCTACCTTGGCAAAATTTTGTTTTTGCCTTGTTTCATTCCTTCCTTTAACCCTTTGGGTTTCATTTGAAGTTCTCTCGATTTTTCGGAGTTCTTTGATTTTTATTTTATCTGTTACATATAGTTCTATGTCCCCAGTGCCATAGGTGGAGAAGTAGTATTGTTTGTCACCTGTGTCATAGGTGGACTGTCAGCATGAATTGCAGTGCTCTCACGCGTTTTATGACTTGATGACTACTTATGTACTTCCTTAGAACTATCGGCTCTGCCAGTACTGTGCCAGCTTCCCGTAGTGACAGCTTCCCGTAGGCTGTGTCATCCTTCTTGACTCAGTGACAGCTTCCTGTTGGCTGCGTCACCGGTCTAGCCTGTACCCTGTTAGGTTCCAGGCTGCCGCCCCTTTCACCACTGGTGCCCCTTAATGGGTCTCCTGTGCTTGTAACGTTATTCTCGTCCCCGTGTATAGATTGGCGCGTCTGCTTCACGCAAGCATCTCTGTCCACTCTCTGGAGTGTTTTCAAGCTGGTACAACCCTGGTGTACCAGTATGAAACCTGTGCCCCACACATGAAGGACCAACGCAAATGGACCTTCTGCTTGGATTGCAAGCTGCCCTACCGTAGTTAGTGCCTACTCCCTAGCCACTCACAGGCAGCCTGGCATCCTCATCCACTCACACCAGATCAAAGTAGACAATGAACCCAGCCCGTTCCTCATCTACATTGATGATATTATCCTGCCATGGGACCAACAGGAATACTTCATTCTCAACTCATTTCCACCAGAGTTCCACCCTGACCCTACACCTGAGCTGTGGGATGACTTCCTCCAGTGCATCACCAAGAGGCTCGAAAGAGATGGATTCTGAAAAGTTCCCTGCCCTGCAGAGAACACTGCCTAATAATTTTTGGAATCTTTCCTGCCCTCAAATCTCAAAGTATACACCTTCAGCACAAATTTCTCTACTTTAATAAATATCTGATCATGGGGGGGATCTCCCTCTTTGTGCTCCTGCCCTACTTTAGACTATCTGAGATACAGAACATTGATCCCATTGATTCCCTCTTATTAGCCAAGTTTCCTGATATATCTCATGACCCCTGCATACAGATTCCTGACAGCTACCCAGCTGGAATCCAGTTCCTTTTAAGTTGATAAGCCCTACTGGCTGAACCTTCCTGGCAGCTACACAGCTGGAATCCAGTCTTATCTACATGTTCAGGTCTAGCTGACTAGAACCGCCCCTGTCAGTTTCCCTCTCCTATCAGTACATGCACATGTCCCTCTGAGAAAAGTACTTTCCCATATTGCACCTTTGCAAGCCAGTCCTTATGCCCTTGTGCCCTCAAAAGCATCAGTTATTTCTTTTTTCACTCTAGCATTTCCCTTCTCTTTATACCTCCTAATTCCCGGAATTCTTCTGAATAAAGAATACCAGGAATTGGGGGGGATGTTAAATTTATGTTGTTACAGTCTATAGGTAGCCAAATAGGCTACAGGGACTCGCCCAACATTGATATCAAATCAGGAGGGGATAAATACAAATAGCACTGCTGGACTAAACCCCAAATAATTATTTTACCGGCGGATGTGTGTGATGGTGACGGTTTATGGTTGTACGCAATCATTCATGTGTAGACCAGGGTACTACATTTTGTCATTCTGAATTGCGCTTTTGACTCAACTGAAAACGGGAAATCTGCGCGCTGCGCTCAGATGGGGTTACAATTTTGTGTTAATTGCGCAGTCGGGCTCCAAAACCTTGTGCGCCAGAGCTGAATAGCTTGCATCATGTAGTACCCATACATGTGTAGTACCCATACATGTGTAGACCTAGCAGTGGCGTGCACCGCAGGCGTGTTGTCACCAGGGTTGTTCAGAATGCTGTGCGCGTATAATGTGGGGAGGGTCCGTTGCGTCGCAGACAGGGTACTACCTTTTGTCAAATTGGTCGGAGCTTTGCATTGCAAAAAGCACAAAAACTGCACGCTGCGCCCACAGGGGGTTGGAAAACTGCGCAGTGGGGCTCAAAAAGGCAATGTGTAAACGCGCTGCCGTACGCGCTTTGTAGTACCCTGGTCGTAGACACAGATTTCTGAGGGTTTTGTTGCATCTCGAGAAGTAGATGTTGCCCCCGCCCCCGCCTGGAACAACCCTAGTCGTCACATACCGTACACGTAGTATTAAATGGCAAGATTACAAGTTGGCAAAACCTGTTTTTGTACAAAAACGGCGACTAAAAAAAGCATGGCAAAATTAACATGGCAAAAGTGGTTTATAATACCTGAAAACAGCTTAAGATTATACCTAAAACAGTCGGCAAAGGGTCGTTTTGCCAAATCACATTTCATTGTTACAAGTTGAAAATCACCAGCCAGCCAGGGAGGAAGGAAGGGAGAGTGAGATAGAGAGAGTACTTAACACCCAGCCAAGGGTTGCATTTAATAACCAGTTTTTAGAGTAAAAAACAAGATGTTCCAGTTACTAATTGCAGTCAACCACAGGCTGCTCCACTCTTGCAAGATGCACATCCTCGTCTTGAATATCGTAGAGGCATCCTTCCAAATCTCAGCGTAATTTCTGCACACGTGCTTTGGATTAAGAAACGGTAGGTCGGTAGGTGGGCATACTGCAGAGAGTACAGATTTCAGGAGTTTGTTGGGAACCGACGTTGTTGGAGATACTTGGCAAATATGAGCCAGCTAGCGAGCCACCCAGCCGGCTCAGTTTGTACAATAATTCAGTTTGGCAAAGGGTCGTTTGCCAAGGCATTGGCCTTTTAATACTGCGTGTACGGTAGTCCTAGTTGGACTAGTCTGATCAGGGATTTTTTTGTTTGTAACCAGAGCCTGAAAAAGTCGAAATTGAAACGGGAATTCAAGTCCAAGCTCTAAAAGTCGATATTGTAACCAAGTTCAAGTCCTCGTGAGAATATGTCCGGTATCAATAAGTCTTATAATTGTTATATGTTGTATAATGTTTCGTTTTTTTGTGATTTGAAGTGAATTTTGAAAAAGTAGTTTGCGAAGGACGGACGGACGGACGGACGGACGGACGGACACACAGTTTTGACAGGCTAATCCCTCAATAAAAAAATTGGTTTTTTTTCATTCGGGTAAAATCTGTTTTTTTTCATTCGGGTAAAAGTCACTATTGTAACCAAGTTCAAGTCCAAACCTCTGAGCTGCACATGGCTGCGGCCTAAGGAGTGCTCCGATTTCTGGCTGGAACTCCCAGTCATGGCATCATCTACACTGCAGCAAAAGCTTCCGCTCTACAACTGTGGGATACTGTGATGCAGACCATGCTGCCTGTCTGCTGACACGCGATTCCACCTTGGGGTGGGTGTAAATACGCCATGCTGGAGCTGTCACATACAACAGCACATGCATTTCAGCACCTGCAATTTTACGCAACTACCATCCATAATATGCAGAACAGCATGTGCAGTACAACACATGCATTGCAGTACAACACAGCATGTGCAGTACAACACAGCATGTGCAAGTTTACATGATTACCATTCATACTAAGCAGTATTGCATGTACAGTACAACACATGCATTTCAGCACATGCAAGTTTACATAACAACCATAAATAATATGCATTGCAACAAGTACTGTACATTACTACTGTACATAATATGCATTACAACATGTACCGTAAATAAGATGCATTACAGCCTGCACCGTACATAATATGGATTGCAGCATGTACCGTACAACACATGCATTACAGCATGTCCCGTACAACACATGCATTACAACACGAACCGTATAACACATGCATTACAGCATATACCGTTCAACACATGGAGTGCAGCATGTACCGTACAACACATGCATTACAACATGAACCGTACAACACTTGCATTACAACACGAATCGTACAATACATGCATTACAGCATGTACCGTACAACACATGCATTACAGCATGTACCGTACAACACATGCATTACAGCATGTACCGTACAACACATGCATAACAGCATGTACCGTATATAATATGCATTACAGCATGTAGAGTACAACACATGCATTACAGCATGTACCATACAACACATGCATTACAGCATATACCGTACAACACATGGAGTGCAGCATGTACCGTACAACACATGCATTACAACATGAACCGTACAACACTTGCATTACAACACGAACCGTACAACACATGCATTACAGCATGTACTGTACAACACATGCCTTACAGCATGTACCATACGACATATGCATTACAGCATGCATCGTACAACACATGCATTACAGCATGTTCTGTACAACACGTGCAATACAGCATGTACCGTACAGCACATGCATTACATCATGTACTGTACAACACATGCATTACAGCGTGTACCATACAACACATGCATTACATGTACCATACAACACATGCATTACAGCATGTACCGCACATAACATGCATTTGATTTCATGACATTGTCATCGACAGGCCAGTGTAATTCTAGCATGTGGAATTTTACACGTAGCCCACTAATCTGAGTGTTTTCGGCAGGCCGAATAATAATTATCGCACAATTAAATTATCATCCCTGATGAGATGATGATTTAATTATATTGTAGAATTAAATGATCACCGTAGCACAAACGTAGGGCTCCGTCGGCAAAAAGATTGTTTGGGATTCAGTTCATCAATGCTTTTTCTTTTGAAGCCCTTCCTATCACAGTTGGGCAAGTCCCTTTAGCTTATTTGCCCTACCCCTGGACTGTTACATACATACCTACGTAGCTCACTAATCCTATTGTTGTAGGTAGGCCGGAGCATAGCTAAAGCCTCAAATTGTCAGAATGGTGAACTACAGGCACACGGATGCTATATCGGCATCTAGATCTATAGCATCCGTGTGCCTGTAGTTCACCATTCTGACACAAATCTATTTTTATAACCAATCAAAAGTAATGAGAACGCCTGGTGGGGCATGGTATTATAAGGGCCCGTCTTACGGCAGTAGGGAACGGTCTGCTACTTCACCTGGACAAAGCTACCATGATGGCTGACAGCGGCCACAAACACTAAACGCACCCAGAGGATTTGAACCCAGCACCTTCATAGGTTCAATGAGCTCAACTATTTTACCATTAATTCAAACGGGGCTATAACTAGGAAACAGCAATATGATATCATGTCATCATACGATATCATATGATATCATATGATGCCGGCAGTCTGGTTAGGCTTAAGTTACAAAAAATGTTCAACATCGAATGAAGCAATTTGCATGATATCATACTCGCCTTTGTTCAAAATCATACGATATGCCAGACCTTAGCTATAATAACCAAGCAACTCTTCAAGCTCACAGAATCACCACCTCCAATACCTCCACCAGTAATACCTACCTTTAACGTGTGACCAATCTCCTTCACCTGCCTGCGGTTGGGGTCATGAATGACGCTAGCATCGAGGAGGTGAGTTGACTCGTTGTCAATCTTCACTTCGCTAGATTCGTCTGTGCATTTAATTTGAAACCGGGGTGAATCCAAGCAACTCTTCAAGCTCAAAGAATCAAATCGAACCATGCTGCTGCTGGCATGCATGCTTTGCCACGGTCGTTGCTGGCATCATCCCATTGTGTTCTGTCATGAATGTTTCCTAAATGTAGCTGGGCCTAATGTGTAGGTATAGTTTCGGTTCGTGATGACTATAGAGTGCCCCACGGGCACACGCACGTTGGTGCAAAGTTGCAGGGTCTTGTACAAGCTGATCTTGTTGGCTGACTGAATATCTGGTGTGCATGTTTGCCAGTAGTGCACTTCATAGCTGAGTGTTACCAAGGCTTGATCATCATTTACGTAGGTCGAATCAGATTCCCCCCCTGCCACCACCTTAAACCCATCCGGCAGAGGTGGTGCTTCTGAAGGGCTTGACACTGCGTTAACATCCCCCTCCTCCGGTGGCTCGCTGGTTGGGGCAGGAATGATAATGGCATTGAGGTCGCGAGTCGACTTGTTATGGATCGTCATATGACCAGCTGTGCCTGTCTTAACAGTCTCACAACGAGGTGCATCCAGTGCCTTGTAGACTGCGATACACAAAGCCTCTAGATTGTCACTGTGCCTGCCAAACAAACCCGAGTTGGGTGGAACTTTGAGAATTCTCAGGACTTTCTTCAGATCTTCCCTGTTAGGCATTTCTGTAGGTGCCATCCTATCGATTACTCCCTTTAGTGGCGGAATGAGCGGTACATGGTCATCGATGAGTTTTTTTGCCTTATCTAAATCAATATTGACAGTTTCGGGATGGACCTGCAAGGGATTGCAGAGCACAAGTCATTATAATCACCATCATCATCATCATCATCATCATTAGTATCATCATCATCTATTAATTTCTTGTCCTAGCAATCCAGACCCTCAAATAAAAGTACCTGCCAGGCAGGTTGGTCCATAAGAAGCTCATTAAATTAAGTGAAGCATGCAACTTTAGGTTTTATGATTTAAGGTGAAGCATGCGAGATTGGGGTATATGATTTAGGGTGAAGTATGCGAGTTTAGGGTTCATGATTTGCAGTTGCGCAGGTCCACTGTTCTCAACAGGGTTGTAACTTGAGCAAGCTTTTGCATACTATCTTTGGTGGAGCCCCCCCTTTCTGGGGGGCGGGAGCCCACAGGGGGGGGGGGGCATACAAGGGTGTAACACGTTATGTAACCTAGACCAGGATCCAGGATTTGGATTGGGGGGGAGGGTTGGGGGGGTGGCCAACGACCACACGGGCAATGTACTAGTACATATATCTATATATACATAAACACGAGGGGGGGGGGCAAGAAAACAGATTTCCCACCGCATTTTTGATATGGATTGAGAACCGCGATCAATAGTCGATACAAAAAAGTCATGTCGATACACCTACAGGCGGCCGAGATAGAGGGGGGGGAGGGGGTCCGACCGTTTTCCCAACTTTATTTGTATTTCTTGTAACTTTCTTGCCAGTGCGAATTTGAGCGTTAAGTACACCATCGAGAAGAGCTCGACAAGGTGAGTACGAATCTGCAACTGTTAGTTGGTTACATAGTGTGTAATTGGTGGGTGCCCTGGATGGCACATCCAGGCTGGATGCCAGGCTGGACGCCATGCTGGACGTCACCTACACCTTCGCACCCTGCGTTGCACGAGCGGCAGATAGGCTGAAAATCGCGCGCAACGCGTTCGTTTGCGCGCTCTGAATTCTGGTCCCTGACGAGGTTCCTAAAGCAGTCGAGCCTGGGATCTAGACCCCCCCCCCCCCCCCCCCCCCCCCCCCCCCCTCCCCCGACCACCACCACCACACACACACACCCTCCTCCCCACACCTCACACACTTCATCACCCCCACCCACCCCCACCATACCCGAGCAGACCCTCAGGCTCCAGAACACAATTTGAGTCAATTAAACCATGATATTGATGGTGATAATGACAGATAAACAGATAAATAATGCCTTCAGTCCTTTTCATAACTGGGTAAATTCCTCCAAGGGCGCGGACAACTGAGCTACCCCCAAAAGTTGTAAAAATACTAAAAACTGAATTACTTAGTCCAAACTTGATATTTTTTAGTTTTGGTTGTATGGTTGGAAAGGCCTTGACGAGATGATGCTCATGGACCCCCTTACTAGGTAATACTGTCTGGGTGCCCAGATATGAAGCCTTTGGGGGGGGAGGGGGTGGAAAAATTAAATCCGAACATGCGGTCTGCAAACTTTATTCTTGCCCCCCCCCCTGGCCTGGCATAAACATATTGTAATTTGCCGTCAATGGTTCGCGAAAAAACTTGTCGTTGGTGCTGCTCTCCGAAACTACACAACGGACACGGACATTGTCCTGCTGTACTGTACTTCACTTCACTTCAGACTTCACTTTACAAACCCCCCGCTTCTGCCCTTCTCTGCGCCCCTTCGCATTACTCCCTTTCCACCAAGTAATGGCCCTTGCGCAATTAGCAATCAATTTGATAGCACCCTCTGCTCCAACACCAGGTGTGCAAGAACAAACCGTTGAAATCTCCCAATATTTCCTCGACTTCGACATGGCGCTCCGGCTTGTCATCTACAGCCTCCTGCTTTTTGTTGCCATATTCTTCGCATGCGAATGCTGTTGTATGATCCCCAGTGGTGCCAGCAACCAGGCTCAGCTTCACGTTCAAGCTGCCAGAACAGCACAAAACTCTGCCAGCCAGCATGCCAGTCAGGCTCGCTGAGGAAAAGGAGGAAGCAAACAAATGTCGACGTCTTACCACCGCACGTTCGCAAAGCTGACATGAGGCCAGGTTGGTATTTCTCGCAAGTTAGTTGACTTCCTTGAGATCTCAATGGCCGTTCCATCTCCCTGCGCGATCCCGCCCTTGCATATCTCATCTCATCTCTGCAATCTTCTACCATAGAATCGGGAAACATGTCCCTGCGATATGCTGGATGGGGTATTTGGGGGTCAACGCGACAGATTCCAGGCCCAAATACATGTAAAGAATGTGCTGTTAGCAAGTCGGTTTGTGGTTGCGCGAGGCCAGTGTTCTCCGCGGGATTCAATCGTTCACAAGTTTTGGTGGATTGGATCTGCTTGGTTAAATCACCAGGCCTGCCTTCTTTAACCCCTTAGTCTTCTTCATGATCAAACCTCGCAGCTAAAGTGGCATGGAAGCGGTAGGGAGAAGAAGGGCAGACTGATGAGTGTGTTTATTTTTGTGGGGTTGGGGGCTTGGGGGTGGGCAGGAGGAGGAGGGAGAGATAGGGAGCAGGGGATGTGTGTGTTGTGGTGGTGGTGTGTGTGTGTGTGTGGGGGGGGGGGGGGGGGGGGGGGGAGGAGAGAGGGAAGGGGGACAGATGGAGAGAGGGGAGGGTGAATGGGAAGTAAGGGAGGGGGGGTTGGAGACAGAAAATAGGGAGGAGGCATGGAGGAGGAGAGAGGGAGGGGCAAAGAAAGAGGGGGGAGGGGAGGAGGGACCGCGGGAGGAGTGTGTGTGTGCAAGGGGGCATGGAGGGGTGACATGAGGCTCAGGGCATTTTGCTATACATGCCTCCAGTTATTTTGTGAAAAATTCAAGACAGGGTCATGCACACACCACAAGGGCTACCCTACTAGTACATCCATCCATCTGTCCATCTATCCATCCATACATGCATAGGAGGTATCAAACTTATGTACCTCGTTGTTGCAGAGCAAGCTACAACCTGACCCCATTCTTGCAGAGAAAGGGAGGCTCCAAAGCTGCTTTCACCAGGCGCCAATACGGCCGTGCTCAGGCTACGTAGGCCTTAAGCTTCTGAGATGTCCAGGGGCTCCTCGTAGCACTCAATGCTGGGCTGGGATGTGTGGGGGTGGATGGGATGGGGTTGTTGGGGATGGGGTTGGGGTGGTGGGGTCGTGTAGGGGTGGTGGGTTTGTTGGGGTGGTAGGGTAAGGCTGTGATGGGGTCGTGGGGTCTGGTAGGGTTAGTTGGTGGGGTGGTAGGGTCGGATAGGGTAAGGCTGTGATGGGGTGGTGAGGCGTGGTAGGGTAGGGCTGGGATGGGGGTGGATGGGATGGGGGTGGGGTGTAGGTGTCGGCAGGGGAGGGGGATGGGGCTGGTAGGGTGAGTCATGGGATGGGGTGGGGTTGGTGGGTTGCAGGGGTGGGTTCGGGTTGGTGGGGCTGGTAGGGTTAGTTGGTGGGATGGGGGTGGATGGGATGGGGTTGGTATGGTGGGTTGGGGTTGGGGGGTTGGCCTGTTGGGGTGGGGTGGGGTGGAACTACATGCGGTCAACTATTTCGCACGTCCGCGAAATAACACCCTTTGAGCCCAACAAGCATCGTTTCGAAGTCAGAAAGGGTGCATTATGGGATGTATGGGTCACAGGGGTGCCGAAGTAATGCAGAAAGGGTGACGAATGAAGACCGCCCAAAGTACCAGTGAAAGCCGTTTGCAACGTTCGGGCATAGGCAGCAGCTGCAGCAGGACAGTGCACAACTCATGCCATGCGGGCGACGATCGTATGGCTCTTTGGGCCCACGGTGAACTCCCAGGACCATATCGACAAATCGTACATTAACCTTCCGACGGGCCTTATATGTCCCCCGACCGAAACCGAGCATAGAGGTATCAGCGCCCTGGTATCGACCTTGCGCGTATGCATGCGATAAACGCAGCCATGTACGTGGCATGTGCAGTACAATGGAAGGCGGGTGAATATCACCATGAAGGCGAAGCTCGGGGGAAGAAACGCATTACAGGGGAGGAGGAAGGTGCAGGAAGGAGTTGTCTATTGATAGTGCAAAAGCGAGGACGGAGGGAGGAGCATGCAAAAGACACGCTCTGCCATGGACCGGAACTTTCCTTGCGGGGGGGACAGTGGCAAGGGCAGATGAAGTCATGAAATCAGTCATCTGGCACTGAGGCACCTGCCTTACATACCGGTATATGGAGCCCACGGTCCTAACTAGTTATCGGCAAGCTACAGAACGAGTGCATGCATGCCTACCAGTGGATTGTTGACCTGCGCGAGTTAGCGATGGGGGCCGTCTGCTTGTGACACAGAAAGATCGTGTCGCCGTGCTGGCGAGAAAGCTGTGTGGTACTGCGCTCGTGCTGGTTATCAATTGCGCAGCTAATCAATTGCACAGGTTGTCAACTTCGCAGTTCGAAGGTTGGCAAAAACATGAGCGTGACCGTAACTGATAAGAGGCTGGGCACATCAGATGTGACTGAAGACACCGCCATGCTGTCAGGGTTGGGCTGGATAACTGTTGGAGCACGCTGCTCGTAATACTCGCCTTCCCGCGCCCTTCACTCGCCTTCATTTGATCCCGCTTGAACCTCTGATTGCCATCCCATGATGGGGTTGTCCCCACCCCCATACAAATTCCTCCTCCTTCCCCAACCACTTCCCACCGACCTTCCCAACATCCCTCAATCTCTCTTTGCCCGTCCCTCCCCCTCTCCTGCCCGGACACTTCCCACTCGCAATTTCCGCCGCATCCACAACGACACACGCAGACTCCCCCAGTCCCCACCCGGCCACCCCTCCATCCGTATCCTGAGCACCTTCCCACGCAAGACCTTAAGGTACCGTTACAGTCCAGGGGTCGCCAAATAGGCTACAGGTACTAGCCCAACCATGATACCATCAGGAGGGGCTAATCAGAAAAAGCACTGCTGGACTGAACCCCCAATAATTGTTTTGCCGTCGAATGTACCGTACAAGATGGTGACGGTTTATGGTTGTACGCAATCATCCATGTGTAGACATAGCAGTGGCGTGCACCAAAGGCATGTAGTAACCAGGGTTGTTCAGGATGCTTGTGCACGTCATGCATTGCAGACGTAATGTGGGGAGGGTCCGTTGCGACGTAGACACAGATTTTGGAGGGTTAGTTTGTTGCATTTCGAGAAGCAGATTTTGAAACAGGCTGCGTCTCGAGTAGTAGATTTTGCCCCTTGGACTTATTTTACGTCTGGTCAGGGATTTTCGTCTGCAGTCAGAGCCTCGACAAGGGAAAAATGTAAACGAGGCTGAACTCCAATCTCAAAAAGTCAAAATTATAACAAAAAATTGAACACAAATGGAAGAACAAGTCCTATGCAGCGTCGCAAGCGACGCGGAAAATTGGCGGCTATCGGAACGACAGGTGGCAATGGAATGGAGCGGACTGAGGGCAGTTAGTTATGAAACAGTTGTCTGGCGTGTCAGGCTTCGTCTCGGGGGGGCGGCCAGACAGGCGGAAAGACGGACAACGGGGTGACCCTGGGGGCTCCCGCCCCCCAAAAGGGCAGGCTCCGCCAAAAATGTTGTGTTATTTTGAGAGTATTTGTGCCCATGGAGACGGTTCCTCCTGTGCAAACCACTCTGACCCATGAAGAAAATAAGGGTGTCCGTGACAAGAAGGTTTACTTCTTGGATTGGATTGTTACATGGTTTTACACCATATATTTTTGAGTACAGACTGCAATCACGCGGGTGTGGAAGAATGTTTCAAGACATGTCCAGGTTCAATTGAATTAAATTGAATACTTACATGGGGTTTTAGCCAGCTCTGTGCTGCTCACCATCCTCCGCTTCCAAGTCCCCCCGTGCGATACCTACAGAAACAAGGGAGCACACTCGGCGATGTATACAGTTTAGAGACTTGCCTAGGTTGACTTCTTGAGTCTTGACATTAGACATTCCTCTCGGGGGTTGTCTATTTCAATTTGGGATTGTAAACTCTCTTACCTTTCCTATTCAGCTTGTATCTGTAGTTCTGTACAAAGCAATGTGGCTATTATATTTAGAACTCACAACTTTAAATATAGCAGAGTGAGCACACATAGCCACATAGGTAATATAAACAATCCACCACTCCTACATCGCACTCATGAGTGCAGATGTAGGAGAGATGTAATCGGACTAATCGCTTTCACTTCGCATTCGAATTACATACTGCCTTTTGGATGAGTTGGACCGCCTTATTATGTCTGTTAATATACATTCCTTTGAAGACAGGGTGGCTGCACCCAGCAAGAATATGGCCAGCTCCGTCCTGTGCTTTGCGACAAAGAGGGCAGTTATCATCAGACTATCAGAGGGGGGGCTAGTGCTGGTACCATAGGGGCGTTTGTATCTGTACGCCAGTTTCCTAGTCCATAAGCGTCCCCACCTAGCCTTGTGGATTTGTATTTTTTGCCACCATTTGATGTCGGTGGATTGCCAGAAACGATTACTAGCCTGAGGGAGGAGGAAGGGGTTAGCTTGCTCCCACATGGAGGAGTAAATGCCCGTGGTGTTGGCATGCCCGGTGTGCAGGGGTGTGGGGAGGTTAGCCTTGATACCCTTGGTGAGATTGTTGGCCGGGTGCCGGGGGGGCTGGTCCCCATTAATAGAGTTGGGGGGCTGGACAGACGGCCAATGCATGTTGAGGTGCGCATGTTCCCCTGCTTTAATAGGTCCAATTACATTGTATCCTGTCGTCGCTTCTTTCGCGAGCGTGTCTGCCTCGTCATTCCCTTCGATTCCTGGGGGAGATCGGACCTTAAGCAGGCGTGTGGTAGCAGCAGCGTTGTGTCTGTTGATAATGTGGATGGCGATGTCTTGCAGGAGGTCGCGATGTTTGTTTTCCCGGGTCCTGCTGGGATGGTAAATGTGCAGGTTAATAAGCTGCAAGGAGCATAAGCTGTCGGAGTAGATGGTGAGTTCTTCATCTATTTCGGAGTGTATGAGTGCTTGTTGGATTGCCACGAGTTCGGCGCGATTAATGTCGGCAGTGATGCCCTGTCCGCCAGGGTCTATGCGGAGGCAACGTGCAGCGGCCCTGGGGGAGTATACGCCTGCCCCTAGGCGTAGGACGCCGTCTTTGTCTTAGATGGCACTTCCATCTGTGTATAGAGCGAGGCCTGGTGCTTGTAGGATAGCGTGTGTGCACGGGAGCACGGGGGGTGTTATGGGTGTGGGGTCTATCTGCATGGGGGTGGGTTGTTGTGCCCAGGTCTTAAGGAGGGAGCTAAGTGCCTTGGGTAGGTGGGTGGTAGGAAGGCCCAGTTGGGAGGGGGGGGGACCTGGTCGGGGGATGGAAGTGGCCCCCATGTCCCTCATGGTTTGGGCCCATGTGGTGGGTGGGTTGTGGAGGTACTTGGCATGGCCAGCTGGGTTTGAGATGGCAATGAGTTTGTAGGTTCCTCTGTGTCTCTTGGCAGGGGTGAGTTTGCCCCCCGTCCAGATTAGGGAGGGGGGAGGGGTTTGGCCTGGGAGGCAGAGTGGCTAGTTCCATAGCCCATGGGTGATTTAGGAGGGCGTTATGGGCATACGTGGGTTTGTGTGGGACCAAGAGGATGGTGCACGCGGGAATATCTAGGGTGTGAGCATGTATGGCACTGCCTAGTGCCCATCGAACAGCCTTGTGGGCCTCTTCAGGGTTCTGGCTGGTGAGGTGTGTGTTTCCCCCGTACCAAGGTTGGGTGTAGCAGTGGGGTCCTAAGCCAAACAGTTGGCCAATGGGGGTGGGGGTGTTGCCCATGGGGAGGTGGGGACTCATTAGGAGGGGTGATGTGTCAAGGTCCGTTGTCATCCCCAGGGTGGACATAGCTTTGTGTATGGCAGGGGAGACATTGGAGATGGTAGTGTCTTTGTGCTGTGATAGGAGGGTGGCTACGTCTCCAGCGAAGGTTCCTGTGCTGTGGAGGGTCCAGAGGTGGGGAGAGTGTGCCTTGGTGGTATGGTATCTGTGGTGGAGGAGGTGGAGTTGGGAGAGGGGTATATGACCGACACATTGGCCTGTTGGTGAGTAGATGTAGGTGGTGTCTCCGTTGTTGAGTTGGGGAGGAAGGTGGTGGTACCTGTCATTCAGTGTACCAGCCTGTATGTGGTATTTGCCGGGGGGGTGGATATCCCAGTCTGGGTGGTGGTCTGCCGTGTTAATGATGAGGTTTTGCCTAAGTTCGCTGTACCATTTGGCATCAAACTCTCCTCCCTCCGCCCACTGTCCTTGTTGTTGGAGGTTAGTGAGGTGGAGGTCTTGTCTGGGTGGAATGGAGGGGGGGGGGGGCTTTGGGGGTAGTTTCAGTGTTGTAGGCATGGAGGAGTTCCTGAAACCAGCAGGGTGATTTGTTCCTCTGGGAGATGGACGGGGGACCAAGTAACCACAATGGAGGTGGCAGAGGAATAGGTGTGGGAATGCACGGGGAGGCCAGCATATATGTAACAAGGGAGATGGTGGCACAGAATGGTTCATGGGGCTTTCTGGACCCTCCAATATCTGTGATGGGGGGGTTCTCGAGGTTCGTTAGCCTTCCTCTTTTGGGCTCTGAAGCCCAGGAGGTGGGTCAGGCTGTGTTGGTTTCCATATAGGAGGCGGAGGAGCTTGGCTGGGGTTGGGGGAGCAAGAAGGTCTGGGGTAGAGACAGCATGCACCTGGTCGTCGGGGGAGCTGTTCTTACGGATGGTGTTGTGTTTGTAGTAGGAGGCGTCAGTACATTTGTGGGTGTCATTTCTGATGAATTGCATTCTGGCAGTCCAAGCAATCTTGGGGTCAGTGCTCCAGGCTTGAGCATACTTAGTGGGGTGAAGATAGGACTCTCTGGCCCACCACATGTGTGCATTGGAGGCAGGGATCTCCTCGATATTATGCGTGGGGGGCTGTGTTATGGATGGGGTAAGGATGCCGGCATTGGGGGTAAAGGGTCGGGGCAGTATGGGGGCGGTGTCCCAGTTGTTAAGGTGGTGGCTGATAGTATATGTGGAGAACTTGGTAATGTGCCGTTGGGGGATGCGTATGTGGATGGGGAGGGTCCTCGATGCCAAGGGCAGGGGGCTGTGGCAGGAGTAGGGTTGAGGTGGGCTTCCAGGTGGGGGTGGAGAGCACAGGTGTAGGCTGAGTCTGTTGAGGGCAATTTTATGCCTAGTGGAGACTCTGGTGCCATAGGTGTGCGAGAGGGTATTGGATGGGATGATTGTGGTCCCATCAGGGCTCACAATGTCAGCTAGGGAAGTAATGCCCAAGGGGATGAGGGTTTTGAGAAGGTTGGGGGGAATGGTGTGTTGGGGTGAGTCCGGGAGGGAGTCTTGAAGGGGGTTGAGTAGGGTTTCATCCTCCATATGGATTTGGATGGAGGCTCTTTTGAGGATGTGCATTTGCCTGGCCAAGGTAAAGTATTGGAGTCTGTGGCTGGGCAAGGTAAGAGGATCCATACCCTGGAGCATAGCAGCTTCTTTGTGGAGGAGGGCTGTAGTGAGCCTGCCTAGTTTCCCCGTGTCGTTGAGGGAAAAAAATTGAAAATTTGACTTCCAAGTAAGTCACACTGCGGGGAACAGTTGACCCTACTAAGGACGTGATATTATCGACACCGGTTCGTACGCACATGTCGTTGAGGGACCTAGTGAGGTGGGCTGCTGTAATTTGAGCATAGTCCACCATTAGGGAGGGGATGCCCAATCCTGCCTGTCCCAAGGGGAGGCAGACACTAGCAGTTGGGAATGAGGGGTGTAGGTCACAGCATTTTTTAGCCAGGGTCTGTAACGAGCGTCTTTGTGAGCTCGACTAGTTCTCGTGGAAGAAGAAGGGATAAAAGTTTAGTCGTTTACACATTACAGAGGCAGCGCGCGGCGGTATTTATAGTGCCGCCGAAGGATCTAGAACTTGGGGTTCTAGGGTTTATGCTGCAGAACACGGAACGCGACAGTTGGTCTGCGACACTGTCAGCAACACATCAGATAACTACGACAGTCGAAGGTTCCAGGCTGTCGTCAGATAATGTTATGCTTCGCAATGTCTGGGTGAAGCTTACGTAGTCTGTTATCTCAACAACGTTATGCTTCGCAACGTCTGGGCGAAGCTTACGGTTTGTTACATCCTCCCCGGGGGATTAAAAAATTTGTCCCCAAAAATCATCTCGGGTGGTGTAAAAAAAACCTAATTAAACGTCCATGGCCTAACAACTCTTTATGTCACTTCCTGGTATGGGGATAGTGCATAGTATAGACAGCATAGACGGTTTTTCAGCACCGTCTCATGTCTTGTGTCTCATCCTAGTTTTTCATAATCTATGCCATTTATTTGTCTATCAAGAGTGGCATAGCTATTCTCTTTTAAGTATCTGGTTTATTGAAGGGGTAGCTTAGAAACACTTAGTATGATAGCCTACGTCACATCCATCACATAGGAGCATGCTTGTGTCGATGTATATGTCTCTTTACAGATGTGGCACCAGATGTCTTGCTCCTAAATCTCATGTGTGTGATGATTTTTCTTGGTATATGCTAAATGATGTCCTCGACATCTTTCTGTTCTCCTATAACAGAGATTCAATGCCAAGAATTCCAAGACTAAGCTATCAAGTCTCTTCTATTTGACCAGATACATACGTGGTTTTCTGTGTTTACTCCACCAGTTAAATAATATCTTCCACCTGAAAATATTATTTGTTTTCCATCACCACTTGTGATTTGAAAAGGGCGTGCTCAAATTTTAGGGCTGGAGTAAACTGATATGAATTACTGAGTATGTATCCACGTGCTCAGATATTTCCACTAAAAGGCAACCAAAGATACTTCCTTTGTCATCATAAAAGGATCGTACCTTATTGGTCGTAGCCTCTACACAAATTACCGGCATCTACATATTCAGGTTGGATGCAGATAATAACATTAAATAACCAACTCGAAATTCATGGATTGAATTTCTTGTGTGGCCTGAAAATTGAATTTCGCGGAATCAAGATTTTTCTCACGATCAACAATGAATCTCGTCTTTGGGTACCATAAGTATCATTAGAGAACTTGATTAGTATCCACAGTAGAGATAAAATTGTGAAAATCCAACTGAGTCGTCTTGAGTCACGCTATTTTAAACAAATTCAGCTGACACAAGTTTGCAATCCCAATTGTATATTATATCTGAGATATAAGGTCTTAATAGTTCCTCATGGATTATATTAAGTCTTTCCGTCTGTCCATCTGTTTGGGGTGGCAAGCAGGGTACATGGTCAGCCTTGTACCACAGATTTCAAACACATTATTCCAGAACTCATTTGTGAATCTTGGGTCACGATCAGTAATCAGGGCTTTTTTATAAACCATGATGCTTGAATAATACAGTATCAAAGAACAGCCATGAAGCATCTGTTGCATCCACCTTTTTAGTGGTGAGTGCAAATGCGCCAATTTGCTGAGCTTGTCAACAAATACTAACAATAGCATCAACCCCATTGGACATGGGCAGTTCAACGATAAAGTCCATGCTTACGAGTGACTAGTTCTGGTTTAATAAATTTTACTTTCTACAAGATGCCTGGGAGTGATGTCATCATGAGCACCATTAAGGATGTTTAGCTCTCAAGGTTGAAACTGGCATATACAATTGAGATCTATCTTTTGTACGTACTAGTAGTTTGCTTGATTTTAGAGTAAGCATCCATGTACTCCTATGTCCTTATTTGCATCAAACTCTTTCTCACAAAACACTTTCCGTCTGAAATGATTTAACTGCATTGGTTTCACAAAGATTTAAGTCTGGCCTTCTATAAAGAGCATCAGCTGCAACGTTAAGCCAACTTCATTAGCAACAATGGCAAAATTGTATTCAGCAAGCAAGCGTAATCAGTTTGCTTGATGACTACTCAGATGCGCTACACATATTTTGCGAAACCTTTATCAATCTCCACCATAATTCATATCCCTAGGAGAAAAGTAGTGCCTCACCTTCGTTTAATGCATGAATGGTTCGTTAAATAGCTCGCATTCATGAACTAAATATGAAAGTTCTGGAGATCTTAGTTTCCTGTTCTCATAGGTTATTGTAACCCATTTTACTTCTTGTTTTCAGGTAAAGATCACTCCAATCGCAAAATCGTTTGGGAATGACATTGACAATTGTATGGGCCTTCACCACAAAAGTTGAATCAAAATCAAGTTTGAATATGATGTGTCTTGACATCAATGCAATTTGCAGTGTTTGGAGGACTATTTTCTGGTCTTTGTTCCAAAAACATTTTTGTATGATGATGATGTTCAGCATGCTCAGATTAGTTTTGGAAATATCAGAATGTCATAGTGTGAATCATGACCAAGTCATCCAATTGTTGATCATATCAGTCTTGAACCATGGAGCATCGCAAACGCCAAAATAAGGGACTGTGAGTTCAGAAAGTCCATACCATATTTTGGTATAACCTAATATCCATCTCATTGATCTGGACCTGGTGAGAGCCTGATGAAAGATCATTTTTAGGAAATTCTCTGCTCCTTGTAACCAATCCAGAATCCTATCAATACGCTGAAGTGGATAACCATTTTTGATAGCTCTCGAGTTTAGGGTTCTGCCAATATTCAACACACATCCTATTCTTAGTACCATCTTCCTCTTTACTGGCAAATAAAAAGGCACGGGCTCCGTAAGGATAAAAAATGGGTTGAATGAGCCTTTTTATCGAGTAACTCTCAAAATTGCTCTTTGACTTCGCGCAATTCATCACAACTCAATATAACAATGGGGCGGTTTGTGGGTCAAAACCCAATGCCAATCCTGTCTCATAATTAACAGATCTAGCTCGTAGAAGACCTGCTAATAACCCTTTAGGAAAGACTTTATAATACTCAGCCACCAGCTATCACATAGAACCGGTCTCTATGCTGAGTTTGCCATGCTGAATGATCATTCGTACCTCTTTTCTGATGGGCGTTAATGTGGATCGAGGTACCGCCGAGGAGACCACCGCCACCATCAGACATTTTTGGTGGGACTTCCTCATCAGTCCTCACCAGCGGGACTCTTTTCCGCTTACACAAGGATTTCCCAAACTTCTTTTCGGTGTTGGATTCATGATGGCCGTTTCATGTTTTTCGTAACACTTACTTTTTGTTTCCGCACCCCAACTCTCCGAAGGGATCGCGATGAAGTAAGGAGGCCCTTTTTTCCTGGCGTCCCTAGCCACATACAACTGTTTTCAAATCCCAACTCACCGAAGGGATTGTGATAAAATTAGGGATTGTCTTTGTGGCTCTCTGTACTAAGGCGCCAAGCAGAAATTAATTGCATTAGTCAACTTCATCTCGATATGCTTTCCTTGTTTGCATAACCTCATGCAGAGGGTTTTCCAATTAACTTCGCATAACCTCATGGTTTTTCCAATTAGTTGTAGGATTGTACCGCTCCATCCACAATTTCCATCATGTGTGTGGCTTTATCTAAGTCACTTCAATTTTGAATAGCTATCATAATTCCCATTTTAATATTTTGGCAAGGTAAATATTCCACCATTTTGTGTGGTCCTCTTCGGATATATCATCTCATTCTCCGATTGTTGTGGAGCAAAATGTTTCTTTGATACCATCAAGTTAACAGTTGCTCCTTTGTTGGTGCATGGGAATAGCAGCCAGCTATCCCATCCCCTTACCTTGCAAAATCAGCCATTCAAAAGGACACATCTTTATTTATAAAGGGAACAACTTTATTTGGCCGGCTACCACATGCATTGTGGATGTCTGATGAACAGTCATCTTACATCTCAATAGTCGTACCTGTAAAGTTTCCCATCACCAATATGATAATTATAAGTCCGGGCACTCATTGGTTTTATGTCCGGGTTTCTTGCACAAAAGACATATTACGGGACGCATAGTCTCGCGCTCCGCATAATCTGTTATTGACCGGTTCTCCCGGCTCAGCTAGAGTGTCTTGGGGCACCAGGCCTTCCGCCTGGAAGCTTCCATAGTAGTGCCTTCACCCGTTAGGGCCGGCACCTACCGGCGGCAGTACCCTGAGGTACGGTCGCCCTTCCCTTCTTATACCTAGCCTGCCGCCTGGCATGCTATCACGATTGTAAACGTAGCACCTTCGCCTATCCCTGTGTCAGTCCTCACGAGATAATACTCCGGAAGCTAAAGGTTATCGCTCACCACGCCGTCCCGTGTTCCACTGCAACAGTCTTCCACGCCTGTTACCCTGTCCGTAGATCCCGAGCTCCCGCGCACCTGCAGTGCCTTCCACAGTTGCCGTCGCAACAACCGAAGGAAAAGGATCTCAGTTGCAGAATCTTCTCTGATTGCTAGGCAACCCGCTGGAACACCAGCCCCCCCCCCTTCCCCCCCTGCGTCAAGCCATCAATTCCCTTCTCCCTAATCCCGCCGTCACCTTACCTCTCCGGCCCCGCAAGCCATCTGTACCCCCCCCCCCCCCCCCCCCCCCCCCCTCTTTTCTTCAACTACGAGTCGTCCCAGCCCTTGCAATGAACCCCCCGTCGGCGTCTAACGCCGCAGAGTTCCATCACTGGCTCAAGGACATCTCTCAAGAAGTTAAGGTGATGGAGGAAGAAAGTATAGAGACTCACACCAAAACTAAAATTAGATCTAGCATCTTCATCATGCACAACTTGTCCCCTGCTCTCAAACTACAGTACATGAAGAACTTCAGGCACATAGACTTATTAACTTGGCTCAATGATGTGTATGCAGACTGGTATTTTGAAAACATAGATTCATCAACAGATCTAGTGCCATACCCACAGCTCAACATGCTGAACTTTTCCCCATCCATGAGTGATTCAATATCCCTTGTATCCAAAAGACCCAACCAGCCAGAGCCAGACAAAAGTCACACACAGCCAGAGACAAACGAACAACCATGCACCCAATATGCCCTCAATGCGACACGCAACACCCGCAGCATATACAAAAACTGGATCATGGACACAGGTGCAACCTCCCACATGACTGGAGATGCCAGCCTCCTATATGACATAAAAGACATAGCTCCCATAAAAGTCCATACAGCCTCTGGCCACACTTACATTACAAAGTCTGGCACAGCCCTCATCAGAGGAGAAAATGGGAAACTTCACAATCTTCTCAATGTCCACCTCAACTCAGATAAGAACACACCCAACTTGTTCTCCATGGCATCAGCCATCAAAAATGTGCCCAACATGGAAATTAAGTTAACATCTGACAAAGGCACAATGACCATCAATAACAGAGTCATCATCTCAGGATCCAGAAAGCGGCTTCTGTACCTAGTTCCTGTAGTCAAACATGACCCTACCCTTATCAGAGGATCTGAATACACCACTGCTGTAGCAATGGCAGCTGTCTCCAGAAAAAACCCCATGACAGCTGAACTTCAACACATCAGATTAGGACATCTAGCCTACAGCTCCTTAGCACGAATGGCCTCAGAAGACATGGTCATTGGAAACGACATCACCTCATCTGCATTTCGGAAAATGAGTAAGCCAACCTGTGAGATATGCATTCTATCTAAGATGGACAAGAACCCCTACCCCACATCTCACACCAGAGCTACCAGACCTATGGGAATCATTCACATTGACATGAGTGGAAAGATGAAAGTTCCTAGCCTAAGTGGCAGCCTCTACTTCCAAGGCATTCTGGATGATTACTCCAAATAATCCATTGTTACATTCCACAAAACCAAAGATGCAGTAGCCAAGGCTACAATCACTGAGCTTGAACGGTATGAGGTCCTCACCCAAAACAAAATTGGAACCATTTTTTGCGACAATGGATCAGAATACATTTGCAACAAATTCAAAAATTGGTGCAAAAAGAAAGGAATCACACTCAACTTCACAGTCCCAGGAAACCCCTCTACAAATGGTGCAGCAGAGCGCCTGAACAGAACTCTGCATGACAGGTCCACAGCCCTTCTCCTCTCATCTAAATTCCCCAACAGGTACTGGGCAGAAATGGTCAAAAATGCAAGTATCCTCAGAAACCTCTCACCAACCTCTGAATCCAACAAAACACCATATGAACTATTCCATGGTGTCAAACCTAAGATAGACCACCTCAGAACTATTGGGTGCACAGCATATGTACATGTCCCACCCAAATCAAGGGATTTCAAATTCTCCCCATCCGCCAAGATCACTAGGCTCATTGGATACTCAGACTCCAGAAAAGCCTACAGAGTGGTAGACTCCTCACACAAAATTTTTGATGCCAGAGACATCACCTTCAATGAATTTGAAAACCTGGCAGGTCAAAAAGGATTCCCAAGTGCAGACGCTGTAGTACTAGGAACCTATGAAGATGATATCCCTGTAGAAGTTGATGAAGATGACCCTCCTCTTCTTCCCCCTGCTATCCCCACCCAGTCTGAACTCATAGAAAGAGAGTACATCCTGGCCAGACAAGCTAAATATCAGACCAACCCACAGGTGTGGGGACTACCAGACAACCTCTCTTCTAACCCAGAAACAGTTTACCAGCCGACTTACACTCCACCAGCATCCACTCTCCAACCAGCAGCCAGTACACCTCATAACCACACAGTAGAACAGGGAGATGAACACATACCTCAAGAAATTGAAAATCCCAATAACCCCCCACCTCCACCACACCAGGAGCTACCTCCAGCCACACCTCCTAGCCCTGAGGTTCCACCACCCCCAGAAGTGGACCCATCCCTACTTGAACCTAGACGTAGTGGCAGAGAGAGACACTCCCCTAACTTTCTAGCCTTCCTAGCTGCAGACCAAGTTATCATTCCCAAGAATGAAAGAGAAGCCCTCTCTGGCCCTCGAGCCAAAGAATGGAGGGCAGCTATGAAAGAAGAACTAGCAGCTCTTGCACAGATGAACACCTGGTCCCTCTCAGAACTCCCATCAGGAGCAAAAGCCATAGGAACCAAGTGGGTATTTGACATCAAACAGTCAGTTGATGGAGAAATTGTCAGAAACAAAGCAAGACTAGTTGCCAAAGGGTATGCCCAACGCCCAGGAATGGACTATGATGAAGTTTTTGCACCAGTAGCTAAGCATGCTACCATTCGTTACATCCTCTCAATGGCAGCAAACCCAAAGGCATACCTAGCCCAGTTAGACGTTTCCACAGCCTTCCTCAATGGAACAGTTGAAGAAGAACTGTACTGCACCCAACCACCAGGATTCGAACAGGACCACAGGGTCTGTCGTATGTGGAAATGCCTTTATGGTCTCAAACAAGCCTCCAGACAGTGGTACCTCAAGGTAAAGGACGATATGACAGCTATTGGATTCAAAGAGGTAGACGTAGACCAAGGTCTCTTTGTGCTCCCCAGCCCAACCAACACACCCATTATCTGGGTGCTCCTCTGGGTTGATGACTTCCTTATGCTGTCCTTTGACAAAACCATCCTAGACAAGTACAAAAACACCATCATGACGCTTTACAAGACTAGAGACCTCGGTGACCCCTCAGTTTTTGTTGGCTATGAAATCACAAGGAATGCATCAGCTGGCACCCTCCACATCTGCCAATCAAGGTTCATCCAGGACCTGCTGCGCGCCCACAACATGCTTCCTGAACCCAACAGCACCAGATTCCCTGTGCCCCTTCTACCAGATGCTCCACTGCCCTATGCCAGCAAAGATGCTCCAGACACAGGTCTACCACTTGCCCAAATTGTAGGCTCCCTCAACTACCTGGCAGTTAACACAAGACCTGACATTGCCCAAGCAGTCAACAGATTGGCCAGGCACAGTGCACACCCGTTGCATGACCACATGGAAGCTGCAACAGGTATCCTCAAGTACCTGTCTAACACCCCAGACCATGGCATCACCTACACCTTCTCCAACAAACCCCTCATTGGTTACTGTGACTCTGACCATGCTGCCTGTCCAATCACAAGGAAGTCCACAACAGGTTACGTCTTCCTCAACCAAGGGGGAGCAATCTCATGGGCATCTAAGATCCAGGCATCTGCCACAGCATTGTCCACTACAGAAGCTGAGTTCATGGCAGCTACCTCTGCTGCCCAAGAAGGAATGTGGTTGAGAAAGCTACAACACTCTGCCACCGGCATAGTTCCCCCTCCCCTCCCCATCAATGGTGACAACCAAGCTGCCCTTAGTGCCTGGAACCAAGAGAAGCTGTCATCCAGACTGAAGCACATGGAGACCAGGTTCTACTTCCTCAAAGAACAGTCCAAGAAGGAGGGCATCAAAATGAACTGGATCCCAACTGCTGCCAACGTGTCTGACATGCTCACCAAAGCTCTGCCCAGGACCAAGTTCTGTGACTTCAGAGCAAAGATTGGATGCATTGCCAAACTCAAAATGGACTACCTGTAGAAGCTTTGATCAAGAACCTGTGATATAGCATCACTCATGTCCTTGACCATGGGGAGCTACCTGCCTTCTTGCTTTCCTGCAGCTCCCTGCAGATCCCTTACAATCCATTACTGACCCCATAGTTATCCCCAGCTGTGATCTTGAAATCCTGACTCCTGATACTTTATAGATGATACTGGAAGTATCTCACTATATCCTTCCATCTGGAATGATAGCCATGAGCCAGCGGGGGACGTCTACTTTAGAGTTATTTATTAATGGAAATCAAACAGATTGCTATCAGCCCCCTCTTGATAAACAAAGCCATATGGCTGCACCTTCCTGGCAGCTCCACAGCTGGAATCCAGTCTTATTTTGATAATAGATGACCTGTACTGCCACTGGCCCCTGTTCTCCTCTGAGTGTAATCTCACGTGCCTTACAAGCCAGGCACCATTCTTTGACTCAGTTTGGCCAGTCAGAAGCTTTTTCCCTTGTGCTTCCATATGCACCAGATGTTTATTTTCACTCTAGCCTCCCTTCCCTAGAACCTCCTAATAATTCCAGGGATTCTTGTTATCAAGAATACCAGGAATTGGGGGGGATGTTATTGACCGGTTCTCCCGGCTCAGCTAGAGTGTCTTGGGGCACCAGGCCTTCCGCCTGGAAGCTTCCATAGTAGAGCCTTCACCCGTTAGGGCCGGCACCTACCGGCGGCAGTACCCTGAGGTACTGTCGCCCTTTCCCTTCTGATACCTAGCCTGCCGCCTGGCATGCTATCACGATTGTAAACGTAGCACCTTCGCCTATCCCTGTGTCAGTCCTCACGAGATAATACTCCGGAAGCTAAATAATCACATTAATCAATTATGTTTATTTCGACTTCCATAGGTTCAGGTCGATTATTTCTTCAAGTATACAATTAAACTTTGGGGCATACGCTGTAACCATAATGGTTTGCATAGGCTCAACCATACACATACAGTTTAATTATTGCGGGCTACCGTTAGGGCGTTAACGGCTAAGCACAAATGCCAAAGACGCCTTTAATAAATTTCATCGACTGAAATAGGGAGTAGGGAGCCCTTTTTACTGAGGACATGCAGCCTATAGCATTAGCCTGCATGCTGTTACTCGCGTATAAACGAGGGAGTAAGGTGTACTTCACTAACCTCGTATCCTACTCTGAATTAAACCAAAATACATGCCAAGCTGTTGCAATCAACGCTCTACCCCACTCTCTTCTTTAAGGGTAATGATGCATAACAGTTGTAGCGATCCATGCAACGACATTTGTGGCAACAGCAATTATTGTTGTTGTTGCAACTAAAATGCTTGTAAGAACAATGTGTGCATATCATGAGCATAGGGTTGCAAACTATATGCACTACCACTTTTCTATTCGTTGCGGTGGTACTTGAGGATCGTCGAGATCCTACATGCATGATATTTTATATTTAATTCCAAGAACAATCTTCTAAGGCTTGAAGAATCAAACGCACTCGACGTTGTTAAAATAACTCAACAACCAAATAGAAAAATCACAGATATAGGCCATTCATCCATAACCTGCATCCGTAACATTTCTTTGGTTTAGCTTTCCTTTTCCTGACCACCACTAGCTTACGATGAACATAAGGAGAGGGATAACTTTGGAGTCTCCATTCTAGAGATCCATCTGGAATTTACCAATCTAGACTCCTCATAAATCTCCAACTTCGCCTCATTCTCAACATGCGCGAGCCATCCTACAAACTTTGCAAATATTTGACTCTTGAGCCAACGCACGCACTATCTTTGCAAAAGCCTTTGAAAGCCTATTGCTTTTCATCGCTAGGGGTCACTTCACTCCGCCCTTCTATAGGGTTACTCTACAGTGGTGCGCCCACCCCTAGTCGTGGCTAATCCACCGGTTCAAGCTTGCCTTTTCTCTTCATATAAGATAGAGGGGTCCTCGGCCTGAATCATCGAGGCTGATCCTACAGTCGTCTCGACATTCGTAGTAGCGCTCATGGTGATGTCTCCAGAGGGCCGATTCGCTGTCCAAAGGCAGTAGCTAAGGTGGCGCTGGCTGGCTGTGCCAAGGCGTGGCACGTGTGCGCGTGAATGACTTCGCGCCAAGCGTTGTGCTTCCAGGTTGAAAGCCGTTTCCACGTGACGTGTCAGATCCAGAAAGCTGTCTCCACACAAGGGTTTTCCGCGCTCAAAATCGATCGCGGGAGGAGGGACCAAATGTAACGAGCGTCTTCGTGAGCTCGACTAGTTCTCGTGGAAGAAGAAGGGATAAAAGTTTAGTCGTTTATACGTAACAGAGGCAGCGCGCGGCGGTATTTATAGTGCCGCCGAAGGATCTAGAACTTAGGGTTCTAGGGTTTACGCTGCAGAACACGGAACGCGACAGTTGGTCTGCGACACTGTCAGCAACACATCAGATAACTACGACAGTCGAAGGTTCCAGGCTGTCGTCAGATAACGTTATGCTTCGCAATGTCTGGGCGAAGCTTACGGTTTGTTACAGGGTCCATATGGCCTTGTCTAAGATGCCTATATCCGAGTAGCTGTAGGGTGCTACAGTCATAGGGTAGGTGATGGCAGGTTTAATACACGTGGTGATGAGACTGAGACATTGGAGAGGGGTGGCGCCTTTCGGTTTGGCAGTGGTGAGGATTTGGTGTCCTTTACTATGTATGAGGGCCAGGGCTTGTTTCATAAGGGGTCTTCAGTTTAGGGTGAGGCTAACCGGCACCCCTAGATACTTGTATGGTTCATTAGGGGGAAGGTATGTAGCCCATGTGTCGTTAATGAGGATGGTGTTGTGGAGAAGTTTGGTTAGGGCCTTGTGGTTGGTGGGATCCTTGGGGTGGGAGCCATGCAATATGCCAGTGATCATGCATTTACCCCCGTTAAGAGGAATCCCAGACCAAGTACTGAATTGTTGCACTTTAAGGCATTGTACCTTGAGGTTGTCTGCTGTGTTAGTGACCACACTGGTGTCATCAGCATATCCTAGGCTACCTGTTTTATCTTGGTCAGCATTGGATGTTGAGGTTATGCCTTGCTTGTATCCTCTGCCCCCGGCTTGTAGCCATCTGAGGAGAGGTTCGATGAAGATGATGAAGAGTAGGGGGGAGAGGGTGTCACCTTGCATGGTGCCTCGTGTGATTTGAATGGGTTTGCCTTGGGTGTTGTTGAGTTACATGTGGGTGGTAGCCCCGTTGTAAATTCCTTTCACAGTTTCAATGACATCTACCGGGATTCCAAGGTCATACATAGTTTGGAGCAGCTTTTCATGGACCACCATATTAAAGGCGGATGAGAAGTCAAAGTAGGCAGCAAACAGGTCTCTTTTTGAGTGGGCCGCATCCTCGATGTCATGTGGGAGGTGGGTGAGCTGTCTATGGGTGCTTCTGTTCTGTCTGAATCCCTCTTGGGAGTCACTGAGGACTTGGTATTGGTCCAAGTATTTGGACATCACTGTTGTAACCATGTTAGTCCACAATTTACCCATCGTGTTGTTGAGGCCAATAGGTCTGTAGTGGTTGGCTTGTGTGGGATCTCCTTTCTTGTAAAGCATGATGGTGTTGGAGGTCTTCCAGCAAATTGGGGTGTAGCCGGTGATCCACATAAGCCCAAACATTTTTTGTGTGGTGTGGTGCCAAGACCAGGGGAGGCAGGTTAGTAGTTCATTGGGGATTCCGTCTGGGCCAGCCTGTTTGCTTTTTGCTACGTGTTGGATGCATGTTTGGTAATTAGAGAACTCCATGAGGTAGGGTAGGATGGGGTTGGAGTGTTGGTGGGGTTGGGCCTTGGTTTCTAGGGAGAATGTGTCTAGCAGGGAGGCCCATGGAGGGGGGGCGGTCTGTCTGTCCTGGGGTTGGTATTTGCCGGTGCACGTGTGGTGAGGGGGGGCCATCATGTGTCCCATGTGCTCCCCCAAGATGTCCAGGAGGTCATTAGTGGACGTTTTGTGTTGGCCAGTGGTGGGGTCTTAGAGGGTCTGGGGTGACGTCGGATTATCAGAGGTTTTGAAGATGTTTCTGTGGGCTTGTTTAGGTTTGTTGGATAGTTGGGTCATGAAGGCTGCTTTGCCAGTGGCGGTAGCTGTTTGTCTGCTGTTCGTGAGAAATCTCCGGAGGGCAGGGAGGGCCTCATCGAGGGATATATTGATTGCAGCCAAGAGGGAGGCATGGTCTGAGGCAAGCTGGATATGGGTGAGGGTGTTAGGATGGTTATGGCATGTTTCTAGGAGAGTAGAATGGGCGGTGTGATAGGAGTTGGGGTCGGTGGTTAGGAGTTTCCTGTACGTCTTAAGCTGTTGGATATGGGAGTTGATTTTGGCGTGGGCTTTGCTCTTCTTTCTGTCAAGGAAGTGCCCTGGGATTTGGTTCCTGGTAGGGCAGGTTTCAAACATAGTGGTGAGGGCCATCCTAATAGGTTCCATAATCTGGTTGCTGAGATCGTCGAGGTCTAATCCTTTTGCAAGGAGAGTGTGTTTGACTTGGTGGAGGTGGGATGGAAGGGAATTGTCTCCTATGAGGTTGGTGGCCTGGTCCCACCAGTCCCTGATGGTTTGTGTGTGTTCCATGAAGAAGGTAGTGTGCGTTTCTTCAATGGCCTTTCTAATGGCGTTCATGGAGGCCTTGCTGACGGGGGTGACTAGTTGCTGGGGTCTAGGAGGGGGGTGTCAGTCAAAGTCAGGGGTATGGGAAGGTAAATAGGGGGGATAATTTGGTGAAGGGCCATGTGGTCTAGGTATCCTCCGACCTCCCTGGTCTTTTCACTAGTATGGGGGTGGAGGGGGTTGGGGCAAGGGGAGATGAGGATGTTATCGATTCTGCTGTGCTGCTCGAGGTTGCCTTCCTGGTAGCAATGGAAGGTGGTTGCTCTAGTGAAAGGGTTGGTGGGGTGGAGGTTGAGTTGGGAGCGCATAGATATGTGATGTTGGTCTGTGTGGGAAGTGGCGTGGGTAGATCTATCTGAGGGAAAGAGGGTTGCATTCCAATCCCCTCCACAGAGTGTGGTGTGATTGGGCTTTTTGGTGTGAGTCCCGATGTATGTGTAGGCGGCTTGCCGTTGCTGGGGTTGGTCATGGGGCATGTAGACGCCTATGATGTGTGTAGGAGTTGGGGTGGTTGAGCCGAAGGTGATGTGCACCAGGCAACCAGCCAGGTCTGCATTGACTTCATGGTGGACGGGGGGACCTAATTGCTTGTGGGTGAGGATTATGACCCCTCCTTTACCGTGGTTGTTGTCCGGGGTTTTGGCCACACTACTGTGGTGAAGGGAGTATTGGGGGCGTTCCTTCTTGATGAATTGGATGAAGGAGAGGCAGGAGAGCAGTTTGGTTTCTGTAAGAATAGCCACATCTGGTTTGTGGTCTAGGATGTGATTGAGAATTAGCTCCCAGGAGCTCCTCAGTCCTCTGCAGTTGAGGAGTAGAAAATGTATGTTATCCATGTAGTAGTCTTGGGGTGACTGGGCATGGTGGGTGGGTTGTTGGGCAGGTCCATTATCCTTAGGGGTAAAAGTAATGGTTGGTTTAAAGCATGTTTGTTTGAGCTTCTTAGCCTGTTGGGGGGGGGGGGGGGGGGGGGGGGGGGGGGGTGAGGGCTCCCTTGGAATTGGTGGTGGTAGAGGTGGGGGGGGAAAAAGTTGTGGATTGGTGTTTGTTTGAGTTTAATGTTGGGGCCCAGTTTTTGCAAGTGTTTCAGATGCTTGTTGGGGTGCCTCATATTTTTTGTGGTGGGGGGGTGCTCTGTGTTACCACGTTTTTCCAGGTTGGTGACAGTTGAAGGGGCAGCATCTTCTGTATCGCAGTCCATTTGCGTGTTGGGGGGGGATGTGCGATCGGGCGGGCTGGCGTCCTTCATCATGGTATCTTCCATTTTTTTTTTTTTTTTTTTTAGTTGTGAAAGGAATTTCACCCCAGGAGGTGGGTCTCCCGACACAAACCAGCGACATGGAGGATTCAGTTCGAATGGTGGAGCCACTCCTACAATATGCAAAGTAGGCGCACTTAGGATCCTCCGTGTCGCTGTCTGGGTTGTGGAGGCATGGGTTTTGTAGGAGTTGTAGTAGGGGTTGTGTCTATAGTATCCATCGTCGCAACGTCAAGATGGTATTGGGGGTCCGAAAACCTCATGTCTGCGCTCTCTTTTTTAAGGATGAAGATGTTCCCATATAGGGCCTGCCAGGCTCCCGGTGAGGAGTCCAAGGGGATTGGCGAGAGGTTTTCTGAGTCTATCCAATACCAGATGTTATGGTATTTTTTAGACAACCAGCATGTTTATAGGCGATTGGGAGGGGGGTGGTAAAGTGCAAGATACATTTACTGTGTCCTTGCAGACGTTGGAGGATTTGGTCTTTGCTACTGCCGGGTAGGATCCCAAGGTTGTAGGGTTCATCAGGGATAAGGTCGTGCGGGTTTGGATGTTCCGGATTATAATCAGGTTGTACGATTTTGTGAAGTATTCCCATCTGGGGGCATTCGGTGTGCATGTAGGCCTGCATCAGCATATTAGTAAAATTCCCCCTGCGAGGGATGAAGTGGTTCGGCCAAACACACAGGTCATTACGGGTTGCCTTGAGTATCCGGTGATGTCTCTCCCCAAATTTGAATATTTTTTCTGTGTCGACATATGGTCCACCAAGATAGGCATTGATGGCGTGCACTTGGCAGTGGCATCGAATTTGTTTCTCAATGTATGATAGGATAGCACTCAGGGCGGGGGTTGGGTCTAAGGCAACATCTCCCATGTCGCAGTCCATTCGTGTGTTTGGGGGGGAGGTGCGTTGGGGTGAGCTGGCGTCCTCCATCATGGTATATTCCATGTTGGTTAGCGTAGGCATTGGGTTCGGAGGGGTTGTATCTTTGGTAACAGCCGACACATTTCCAAGCTGGAATTGGGGGTCCAAAAACCTCATGTCTGCGCTCTCATCTTTAAGGATGAGGATTTGCCCATATATGGCCTGCCAGGCGCCCGGTGTGGAGTCCAAGGGGATTGGCGAGAGGTTTTCTGAGTCTATCTAGTACCAGGTGTTATGATATTGTTTGAGACAGCCGGCATGTCCATATGCGGCTGGGAGGGGGGTGGTGAAGTGCAAGATACATTTTTTATATCCTTGTAGACGTTCGAGGATTTGTTTTTTGCTGCTACCAGGTAGGATCCCAAAGTTGTAGGATTCATCAGAGGAAAGGTTGTGGGGATTGGTGTGTTCAGGGTTATAATCGGGTTGTGCAATTTGGTGGAGTATGCCCATCTGGGGGCATTCAGTGTGCATGTAGGCCTGCATCAGCAAATTTGAAAAATTTCCCGCTGAGGTGAAGTGGAGCGGCCTAACACCCAGGTCGCTACGGGTTGCTTTGAGTATTTGGTGGTGTCTCTCCCCAAATTTGAAAATTTTCCCTGCGTTGACATGTGGTCCACCTAGGTAGGCATTTATGGCGTGCACTTGGCAGTGGCTTGAAATTTGTTTCTCAATGTATGGTAGGATAGTGCTTAGGGCCGGGATTGTGGACTGGCCTTGCTGGGGGGGGGGGGGGGGGGCGCTTTCCTCCCCTACATGTCGGGTCCTGGGGGGGCTGGAGATAGGCATTGAATGCGTATTTTTGAATAAGTCTGTCCCTAATACAAGTGGGGGCGAAACGTTCTTTAATTTTTGTCCAGAAAGCCATCCAGTGTAGACATGTAGGAATGATCCAAAGGAGCCACGTATCCCGGAGCAAGGTCAAGTCACCGGCTATAATAGTGGTGTGGTACTGGGAGGTAGTGCCCTCAGTTACAACTTGAGGTCCCACGCTGGGTCTCATATACACACCAAAATGGGCAGAGATACTTCTAAGAACTATTTGGTCTGCCAAGATTTCAATCAAGGTAGCATAAGCGCGGGAAAGAATATCGCAAGGGAGAGTAGGCCAAGTTGGGGCAGTATTTGTTCTCCCTCGAGGTAAATATATAATTCTTATAACTTTTTGGTCCACCCAGGATACAGAAATCAAGAGAAGGGCAGCAGACATAGCAATACATAATATCACATGGTCGTCCAGCCATGATAGCCAGCGCGTTGGTGGGCCAGTGACCAGGGTGTGTCTGGAGGTGCGTTGTTGTTGCGTCTTGGATAGGTGCTGAAGAAGCCAAGGACCTGTAACCCAGCATTGTTGCAAGTTGGATTGGGGTAAGCTTAATATATTGGATCCAGGGGGTCGAGGGGGTGTTAATCGGCATCGGCATTGTTTCCAATGTGATTGGGTAGGGTGATGCCAGCACTGCTTACAGTGGGAAGGTGTCGAGGATGCCTCTCGGCAGAGCTCTTTCAAGCAAGGTTTGGGTAATCTACACTGTTTCGAGTGGGATTGGGTAGGGTGATACCAGCACTGCGTACAGTGGGAAGTTGTCGGGGGTGCCTCTCGGCAGAGCTCTTTCGAGCAAGGTTTGGGTAATCTACACTGTTTCCAGTGGGATTGGGTAGGGTGATACCAGCACTGCTTACAATGGGAAGGTGTCAGGGATGCCTCTCGGCAGAGCTCTTTCAAGCAAGGTTTGGGTAATCTACACTGTTTCCAGTGGGATTGGGTAGGGTGATACCAGCACTGCTTGCAGTGGGAAGGTGTCGGGGGTGCCTCTCGGCAGAGCTCTTTCAAGCAAGGTTTGGGTAATCTACACTGTTTCCAGTGGGATTGGGTAGGGTAATACCAGCACTGCTTACAGTGGGAAGGTGTCGGGGATGCCTCTCGGCAGAGCTCTTTCGAGCAAGGTTAGGGTAATCTACATTGTTTCCAGTGTGATTGGGTAGGGTGATACCAGCACTGCTTACAGTGGGAAGGTGTCGGGGGTGCCTCTCGGCAGAGCTCTTTCGAGCAAGGTTTGGGTAATCTACACTGTTTCCAGTGGGATTGGGTAGGGTGATACCAGCACTGCTTACAGTGGGAAGGTGTCGGGGGTGCCTCTCGGCAGAGCTCTTTCAAGCAAGGTTTGGGTAATCTACACTGTTTCCAGTGGGATTGGGTAGGGTGATACCAGCACTGCTTACAGTGGGAAGGTGTCAGGGGTGCCTCTCGGCAGAGCTCTTTCGAGTAAGGTTTGGGTAATCTACACTGTTTCCAGTGGGATTGGGTAGGGTGATACCAGCACTGCTTACAATGGGAAGGTGTCAGGAGTGCCTCTCGGCAGAGCTCTTTCGAGCAAGGTTTGGGTAATCTACACTGTTTCCATGGTCTAGTGGTACACCTGATTGCTAAAGAACGAATAGTTGGGGGTTCGACTCGCCCTTCGGTCGCTCTTGGCGTTGCAGGTCGTCGTCAACCGCGATGGTAACTTGTCCAATTGAGGTAGGAGACCGCTCCCCACCCGCGAACGACGGGCTTCCTTAACACCACGGCCCACCAGGCGTTATCATTACACTGTTTCCAGTGGGATTGGGTAGGGTGATACCAGCACTGCTAACAGTGGGAAGGTGTCAGGGATGCCTCTCGGCAGAGCTCTTTCAAGCAAGGTTTGGGTAATCTACACTGTTTCCAGTGGGATTGGGTAGGGTGATACCAGCACTGCTTACAGTGGGAAGGTGTCGGGGGTGCCTCTCGGCAGAGCTCTTTCGAGCAAGGTTTGGGTAATCTACATTGTTTCTAGTGGGATTGGGTAGGGTGATACCAGCACTGCTTACAGTGGGAAGGTGTCAGGGATGCCTCTCGGCAGAGCTCTTTCAAGCAAGGTTTGGGTAATCTACACTGTTTCCCGTGGGATTGGGTAGGGTGATACCAGCACTGCTTACAGTGGGAAGGTGTCGGGGGTGCCTCTCGGCAGAGCTCTTTCGAGCAAGGTTTGGGTAATCTACACTGTTTCCAGTGGGATTGGGTAGGGTGATACCAGCACTGCTTACAGTGGGAAGGTGTTGGGGGTGCCTCTCGGCAGAGCTCTTTCAAGCAAGGTTTGGGTAATCTACACTGTTTCCAGTGGGATTGGGTAGGGTGATACCAGCACTGCTTACAGTGGGAAGGTGTCGGGGGTGCCTCTCGGCAGAACTCTTTCGAGCAAGGTTTGGGTAATCTACACTTTTTCCAGTGTGATTGGGTAGGGTGATACCAGCACTGCTTACAGTGGGAAGGTGTCGGGGATGCCTCTCGACAGAGCTCTTTTCAGAGGGATTGGTTAGGGGGAGCCCAGCATTGAGGACAGCAGGAGGAGGTCAGGGGTTCATTTCGGCAAGGAGAGGTGTGATTATTATAATGCGCCCTAGATCTCTCATATCTCTCGCCTGTGTAAACCCTTTCAAAGCAATATATGTAGGGACAGAGAGTGCCACCCGTATAGCTCGTTTCACACACACTGCATGTCTCATCATCTGGGGTTCAGTTCATCAATGCTTTTTTTTTAACCCTTCCAATCACGGTTGGGCGTGTCCCTTTACCCTATTCGGCCTACCCCTGGACTGTAACATACATACATCCATACGCATAAAAATATCAGTGGATTCTACTTGGTCTCTATCCGTGGCACCAATATACTGGTATGAGTCGTTTTAGGTGGTCCGGGCTCCAGATTTGGGACCCTTACATAACTGCAGAGTACTTCAAATGGTCAAATTGGCCAGCGCTTTAGCGCACTTGAAAACAAAAAAACTGCGCTTTGTAGTGCAAAAGCGCAAAAAATGCTCGCTGCGCCCACAGGGGGTTGCAAAAAACTGCGCTAAAAGCGCAGAGGGGGTCAAAAAGTCCGAGTTCAAAAGCTCAAAAGCGCGCGCTTTGAATTACCCTGCATACCTGCAGAAAGTGCAGAGGACCAAAAGAGCCAAAGTGTATCGAATTATGTTTATCTTGAACTGATAACTCTTCACCTATGTCAGTAGCAAACTTACTCCCAACCACAAGGGCTGAGCCGCATATTCGGCGGCGTATTTCATGCACCCATTCTCATAAGAAAGATACGCCCAGCTGACTGCTTCCTTCTCAACCTGGAACTTCACCTAAGGAAACCTCACCTCCTTGACATACAATTCAGGTACAATTTGACGGAATATAGATTAAACATGCCTGCCTGGAGGGGCGTGCTGTTTAGGGGACCCTCCCGTGCACTGTAGCTGTGGAAAGTCACCATGGCAGACATAGTAAGTGTCACCCAGAATATAGATAAGTAACCAGATTGCTGTAGCTTAGCTGAGGCATAGATAGGTGAAGCCTCAATCAAAAGTGATTTTGTAACCAATCAACTCATCAAGCTCGAAGCCTCAAATCCAATCATAATTGCCACGGGCATCCCATATTGTTCCATCATTTAGTGTAGGTGTAGCTTGGGCTCATGATGACCATAGAGCTCCCCGAGGGAACACACACATGGGTGCAAAGTTCCATGGTAACTGATGACGTGTTGGCCTTGTTGCCTTGGACGATGTCTACGTCCTTCCTATGGCTCTTGTCCAATCTTACCCAGTTCACAACATAGGTGAGTGTTACCAAAGCTTGTACACCAGTTTCGCAAATTGAACTGGATTCATCCGCTTGCACCAGCTGCCTCCCGTTTGGCAGTAACGCTGCATTCACCCATCTTGCACCACCTCCAATACCTCCACCAGCCAAGCCTGCTTGTATTTCGAAACCTATCTCCTCCACCTGCTGGGCGGTTGGGTCATGCATGACACCAATAGCAAGGCAGCGAGTTGTCCTGTTGTTGATCCGTATTTTACCAGATTCAAATGTGCTTGTAATTTGAAACCGATGTGGATCCAGTGCCTTGTAGACTGCAACACACAAGAGCTCCAACTTGTCGTTTGAGTTAAATTCAATGCTGAGAATTGTCAAGACATCCATCAGATCCGCATTTGTGGGCTAATGCTTCCTGTTTTTCTGGACCCGTTTAATTACTTCCCCTAGCTGCGGAATGAAGTCTGCACTGTTGACAATGATGCCTTTGACCTTGGCTAGAGTAATCTGAACATTTAGATTCTCGATATCGGCGGGATGAATCTGGGGAGGATTGTAGGGCACAGATATGTGTGTCATTCTCTTGTCTATTTTAAGAGCACTTAAAATAAATAGATTAAAGCTGAAATAAACCAGGAAATAACCCTCAAATAAAAGTGTATGCCAGGCATGTCTATCAGGAACTGTTGAGTGAAGCATGTTATTTACAGTTTGATGGCAACAAGAGCTGATAATTCAGTTATGTGAAGCATGAAGAGTATAGTTTGATGCCAACCAGAGCTGTTGAGTCAGTTATTTGAAGCATGAGGATTAGGGTTTGATGACAACCAGAGCTGTTAATTCAGTTGAGTGAAGCATAAAGATTAGGTTTTGATGACAACCAGAGCTGTTAAGTCAGTTATTTGAAGCATGAGAATTAGGGTTTGATGACAACCAGAGCTGTTAATTCAGTTGAGTGAAGCATGAAGATTAGGGTTTGATGACAACCAGAGCTGTTAAGTCAGTTATTTGAAGCATGAGGATTAGGATTTGATGACAACCAGAGCTGTTAATTCAGTTGAGTGAAGCATGAAGATTAGGGTTTGATGACAACCAGAGCTGTTAAGTCAGTTATTTGAAGCATGAGGATTAGGGTTTGATGACAACCAGAGCTGTTAAGTCAGTTATTTGAAGCATGAGGATTAGGGTTTGATGACAACCAGAGCTGTTAATTCAGTTGAGTGAAGCATGGAGATTAGGGTTTGATGACAACTAGAGCTGTTAATTCAGTTGAGTGAAGCATGAAGATTAGGGTTTGATGAGAACCAGAGCTGTTAGTACAGTTGGGTAAAGCATGAAGATTAGGGTTTGATGACAACCAGAGCTGTTAATTCAGTTGAGTGGAGCATACAGATTAGGGTTTAGTGACAACTATTAAAGAGGAGCTGTCGACCACAGTCCACAATCTGGATGTACATCAAAATAAAGCACAGAAAGCATGTGTAAGATCATGAATGCATTCCTCGAGCCACTTCTAAGTGAACATACAGGGAAAGCTAGATGGCATGGTCTGTAAGGCCTGTCATGGCGTGGCCTGCCTGGAAAGCCTGTTGTAGATCCTTGACTGTACGTAAATGTTTTTATGACGTTACGAATACGTTAAATAATGTTTAATGACACAAAATATCATCCGGCTGTTACGTACATAGTTAACGTTTGCAACGTGTCATAACGTCTAGTTTTGTTTCCATAATGGCAAGCCCTAGCTAGTTGTATGTGTTGGATAACATTGATGAAGATGAGTGTCCTGGATTTCTGTTGGGGAACAGTGATGTATCCAGATCGCCAGTCGCGATCCAACACACATTGTGATTGACTGTATAGTATCATAACAATTTCTAATGCTTATCGAGGGGTGAGGCTGAGGGGTTTAACACCTTGACGTGTCGTAGAGATAAAATAACGTGTCCTAGAGAAAGAATAAATTACACAACGTGGTGCAACGTGTTATAACTTGCTTTAACATGCTTTAACGTCTGTTTCTGTTTCCACAGTGCTGCACTGTCTCCAATTCCCTGCCTCCCAGGTCTTGTCTGGATTCATTTTCTTTTTACAAAAAAAGCCTAAAATGTAGGGTGGGTCTCCGTGTGCTAGCCATAGACTCAAGGATTCATTATAAGTCGTACAGTCTGTGGATGTTATTGAAGTTGCAACCTTGAACTTATCAGCCCATCAGTTTTAAAAACAAATCTGGAATGTTTAATGACCTGCTTGATCTATTATGGGTGAGTGTCAACATTACAGGTTTATAATTGCACATATTCAAAACTAATTGAGTGTGGAAATGGCTTCTTTGGTTTCTAAAATAACCGTCCAATTCCACGGAGCAGTAAAATGCGATAATCACACACGACACATGCACATTTATACAAACCACCAGTATACACTTTTGATGCACAAAGAGTCGGTCTGCAGTCCGGTACGTGAGCTGTATTTTTAATGTATTGAAGTCCCATAAATTCATGAGCAGTGCAGAGTGGTGAAAATGTAAATAGATAAATGACCAAATGAGCAGGAGGATGCCAGGAGCCATAGAAAGTCCGGCACGGGGTATGTCAGGGTATCGGGAAGTTGTTTCTGTTAGGGGATCACGTGATTAATCGATACCCCCGGGTCCGATGCCATTCTGAGGACTTGTCGCAGGGTAACCCCCCCCCCCCCCCCCCCCCCCCCCCCCCCCCCTTGGCCCCGTATGAACTTTTCTCTAACTTCTTCCTCACTGCTCCATTTCGCCTCTGGATAAGCGCAACGACTTCGCCTCGATGCAAGCGTGCTGGTTCCATAGTTTTCAGACACCTGCAATGTAATATAAGTTCCATTTCGAGTTCGAGTTCAAGTTCGAAACCTTGTTTGACAGGTCATCTCCTGCTTATCCTGGTTCGAGTTTGGCATGGATATATCTAATAGAACTGCAGAGCCGAATGGGACCATTGAAGAAACTATTCACGACGAAAGTCCGTCCAAAAGGCAGCATGTGGTGCATGTGGACCTGACTGATAGCCGCCTGGTGTCTGACGACAACGATGACGACGACACATGTCCTATTTGTGCTCGGTCGGCAACTGGATTCGCGCAACCGCAACAGTTTGAGCAGCACAAGAAGTTCTGCTGAGGTGCTCAGGCGAAAATCCCTGCATGTCAGTGTGGGAAGGTCTGGACAGCTGCTGATGCCGTTGAGAGGCACAGAGCATCTTGCTTTGTGTACGAAGCCCTCAAATCCTTTCCTGGACAGCTGAAAATCAGCAAGTTCTTTGGCAGTTGTGATGAGAAAGATGAAACCTCACCAGCCTCGACTATAGTTTCTTGTCTGGTGTGCATGTTGGGGACCAGAGCAAGTTGAAGGCCTGACAAGGGTCTAACCAACCTAACAAAAGCTTATTGTTGTGTCTTCAGAGCATAGCACTTTATGGACCCATACAGACCCATACTACGATTTGAGACATAGCTTTTATTGTAGGCTACAGGCAGCAGCCTCTAGGCAGCTCCCCTGGCTGGAAATTCAGCCCAAACTAAAGCGAGCTAGTGCACCTTACTTGAAGCTGACATAATGATGGTGGGCGCAAGTGGGCGTTACATTTAGACCTTTCGGTGGGCTTCATGTAGCAAGCCCATGCAGTTTTCAGGCCAATACTGGGCAAGTCAGTTATAAAGGATGTTGAAGGAAGGAAAGGAACTATAAAGAGGCTCCGGGAAGCTGAAATATTGAGATATCTAGGTTGCATATTGGATTAATTTGTAATCGTGTTCAAGCCATGTTTTAAAACATTCCACAACATTCTCAGGGTTTAGGTTTTTAATGCAGGGTACTAGAGGAGATGATTTGCCACAACATAGGCTAGGTTTTTATCTAAATTGGCAGGTTTTCCCCCCCCCCCCCCCCCCCCCCCCCTTTTTGACTCTTCCAACTTTTTTGACGGGGTACCAGATATTTTCCGTTTGTCATCCCCCGAAATGAGATATAAAAAACAGATAAATAAAAAGTAGGTACCTGGTTGCTATGTGAACCCTTAACAACGCTGCTGTCATTTTCAGGGATTGAATGGAAGCACCCCATCCTTCTGGACAGAGGGTGGAACCAAAGCTTCTTCGGCTAGGCGCCAAATAAAAGCAGTTGTATGTGCTTCTCAGGTTAACCCCCAAGCTGATGTGAAGTCCAGCAGCTCTTGGCAGCACTGACTACTGTGCTGGATGGGAGGGGGTGGGTTGTGAGTGAGTAGGTGGGGTGGGTTATGTGAGTGGGTTGAGTGGCTTTGGGTGGGTGGGTGGGTGGGTTGGGTTGTGTGAGTGGGCAGGGTGGCTTTGGATGGGTGGGTGTGGTGGGTTATGTGAGTAGGTTGGGTTGCTTTGGGTGGGTGGGTGGGTTGGGTTGGGTGAGTGGGTAAAGTGGCTTTGTAATCATTTGGTTGAAGGTGGCAGCTACAGCAGAAGAGGAGACAACTGGCGAGGGCGACGATCGTATGGTGGCCAAGCCCACTGTGCACTCGGGCGGTGCACTTTCAGCGCCATGTCGACGATTCGTACATGAACCTTCCAGCAGGGGAGTGCGCAACTCATGCGGGGACACGATCGTATGGCTATTTTGGACCACGGTGCTCTCCCCGAGTCCCAGCCCCCGGTCCCAGCCCTAGCAGCGCCATATCTACAATTCGTACATCAACCTTCCGACGGGCCTTATATATGCCACTCCGTGCGAGAACAATGGTAGGGTGTGGTAAGTTTGTTGGTGGGATCGATCGCTGGTGGTTTCGACCTCGGTATCGTCCATGTGATAACTCTAGCCATCTCTACGTGGTACGTATGATGCACAATGGGAAGGGCGATCGAATGAAGAAAATGCGCAGCCATTCCAGA
>JACBWV010000610.1:34565764-34595548 GCA_013435795.1 Chlamydomonas sp. ICE-L | reverse complement strand
ACCAACTAAACTAACCCTCCCTGCCTTCCCAACCCCCCACCCTGAAGACCCCACGACCCAAGGCAAACCCACCACCTCCAGCCCAACCCCACCACCACCCACCCCAACCCACCTACCCTCCATCCACCCCCATACATCCCAGCCACAGCATTTCGACTGCCAGGAAATCCCCTGGACACTTCACAGAAGCCGAGGCCTATCATTAGCCTTGAGCACTACCGTAATGGCGCCTGGTGCGTAAAGCACTTTAGGATCCTCCCTTTTCTATCTCTGCAGGAAATGGGGTCATGTTTAGGCAAGAACAACAGGTCATTAAGTTTGTACCCCCCTAGCATGTATGTATGTATGTATGTTGTATGTATGTATGTATGTATGTATGTTATGTGTTATGTAGTTATGTATGCTCATGCAAGGACATGTATGATATGGTACTACAGATACAACTTGCCCGTGTGGCCCGGAGCCGCCCCCGCCCCACCCGCCCCCCCACACCCCTACCCACACCCCCCCCCCCATCCCATCTAAGCCCTGGGTTCTGGTCTGGGTACGGGTTACGTCCTTGTATGCACTCCCCTACCCCACCCCCACCCCTCATCGTCCCCTAGGCATACACACAGTCAGATATTTCCCCCAACGCATGCCCCCCCTTCCCCCCCTCCCACCCCATCTACACTCTTTCTCTTTCTCCCCCCTCCCCTCACCCTAGCCATTTCCACCCATGGTGGGCCACCCTCGACCCTCCCCCTCCACCCTCTCTTTCCCCAACCACCGGCACACATGCGTTATCCCCTTCTCCTTACCTCATCCCTTCCACTCCAGCTTTGGGCCTAGATCATGCAGAAATACGAAGTGGATATAGAGCAGGCTGCGGATCCAACCTGCCAATAGGTTGCGAAAGCCGACCCCACTGAGAATAACGGGCGTGTGCAATCACAAAGCGACGTACCTGCATCTTCTTCTTTGCGCGGAGCATAGTTGGGTCTGCAGCTGTTGTTTTGACCAGGAAATATCAGCCAGTCCTATATCGAATCGCAACATGCTAAGCAACCGATGTATCAATGCTTGCAACAAAGAAAAGATATTGGGTGAGGGGTGCAAGGGCCATATCCCTTTGGGTAGGTAACGCCAGTGGGGGTTTTGAAGAAATTCAAAAATATCTCACAATAATTGCCTGCCGACCAGACAAAACGATGGCATGACGTTGATGCAGAGGATGATATATGGCGAATTGCGCGCGGCAGCCTGCCTCGCAGCATGAGGTTCACGTCTTGTCTGATTATTAACCTGGTGTTGATTTTCAGGACTGGTTGCATGGTGTGAGCTTTCCGCCTGGCCTGGTTGTAAGTCGCGCGCTGCTGTGGGTTAGCAGCATCTGCTCAACGCCGACGCTGGTTTGCATGGCTCCTTTCCTCGTTGGTCTGAACTCTGAAGAGCTCGCCTTGCGCGCTGAGTGGCTGAATTTTTGTTTCAGGCATGGTACGAAAAGTAGACCACGACAGCGAGACAATTGTAGTACGTGAAGGTTTAAGGTAGGGCTGTGTGTGAAGGTCACGGAGAAGCGAAGGGCATAGGAGAAGCGAAGCGAAGGGCGCAGAAGGTGAGATTCAAAATTTGCGCGCATTCCCCGCAGTCATACAGTACAGTACAGCAAGTGTCCGATGTCCGTCGAGTACTACAATTGTCTGTGCCCCCCTCCCCCCTATGACACGAGGAACGAACAAAAAAATATAGCGATATCCATGTATGTCTACATATATTTAGATGTACACCCACAGACACGCACACTCACACTCCTTCTACCTACCTCTTGAACTTCACTTCAGCTGCGACCCCCCACCTTCTATCACACATGCATACCATTCCAACTCACCCCCAGCCAGACACACAGTATTTGCTACTTTTCCCAACTCATCTCTGCCCCTCACCCCACCCTATTCACACACACTCTCTTTATCCCCCCTTCACCTCCCCACCCTACCCAACCCAACCCAACCCAACCCGCACACACATACACGCATACACACACACCCTCCCAGCCATCCCCACCCAGGGTGGGCCACCCTCAACCCACCCCACCCCACCCCACCCCCCTCCCTTCCCCCAACCACTGACATGCACTCACGTACCCCTGTCTCCCTACCTCATCCCTGTCAATAAAGCTATGGGCTTTGATCATGCAGAACAAGTCATAGGCGGCGTCGCAAGCGATGCAGAAATTTGGCAGAATGATATCAGAGCAACAGGTTGCAACAGAATTGATCGTACCGAAGCCAATTAGTTACTAGACAGTTGCCTTACATGTCAGGCTTTGTGTAGGTCGTACAAACGTCGGTCGGACGCACAAACAGACAAAAAAGTGACCCTACCTGGGGGGCTCACGCCCCCCAGAAAGGGGGGCCCTACCAAAGACAACATGCAAACGCTTGCTCTAATTACGACCCTGATGAGAACACTGGACCTGCGCAACTGCAAATCATAAACCCTAAGCTCACATGATTCACCCTAAATCATAAACCCTAACCTCGCATGCTTCACCCTAAATCATTTAACCTATACTTGCATGCTTCACCCTAAATCATTAACCCTAAACTCGCATGATTCACCCTAAGTCATAAACCCTAAGCTTGCATGCTTCACCCTAAATCATAAACCATTAACCCTAAACACGCATGCTTCACCCTATATCATAAACCCTAAGCTTGCATGCTTCACCCTAAATCATAAACCCTAAACTTGCATGCTTCACCCTAAATTATTAACCCTAAACTCGCATGATTCACCCTAAATCATAATCCCTAAACTCGCATGCTTAATCTTCAATCATAAACCCTAAATTTTCATGCTTCCCCTTAAATCATTAACCCTAAACTCGCATGATTCACCCTAAATCATAAACCCTAAGCTTGCATGCTTCACCCTAAACTCGCTTGCTTCACTTTATTGAATGAGCTCCTTATGGATCAACCTGACTGGCAGGTACTTTTATGTGAAAGTTTAGAGGGTTGCTAGGACAAGAAATAATAATTATGGTGATGATGATGATGATGATAATAATGATGATGATCATGATCATGATCATGATGATAAAGATGATGATGGTGATGATGATGATGATGATGATGATGATAATGACTTGTGCCCTGTAATCCCCTGCAGGTCCATCCCGACAATGTTAAGATCGATTTCGATAAGGCAAAAAAACTCATTGACGACCATGTACCGCTCATTCCGCCACTAGGGGGAGTCATCAATTGGATGGCACATACAGAAATGCCTGACAAGGCAGATCTGAAGAAAGTCCTGAGAATTCTCAAAGTTCCACCCAACTCGGGTTGGCTTTGCAGGCAAGGTGATGATCTGGATGCCTTGTGTATTGCAGTCTACAAGGCACTGAATGCACCTTGCTTTGAGACTGTGGAGTCAGGCACAGCTGGTCACGTAACGATCCATAACAAGTCGACTCGCAACCTGAATGCCGTTATCATTCCTGAACCAACAGCCGATCAGCTACGGGACACGTTCCTAACCCCAGCATGTCCTTCTGCTAGAGAGGCACCACCTCTGCCAGATGGATTTAAGGTGGTGATTTGACTGAGATTATTGGCAATGGTGATCAAACACTGGTAACACTTAGCTATGATGTGCACTACTGGCAAAACACACCAAAGATCAGTACGTACAAGACCCTGAAACTTTGCACCAATGTGTGTGTGCCCGTAGGGAGCTCTATAGTCGTCACGAGCACAAACTATACCTAAACATCAGGCACAGCTGCATTGATAAGTAGGGTTGGTAAGCAAACGTATATTTTCATTTGTATATAAAAATAAGAAAGTGAAGTGCCGGGATGCGTGCTGTACTTTTCGAAGTACAACTCATACGTTTATACTCATACGTTTTGAGAAATAATATACTGCGTATATATATGTATGAGCTTATAAACGGATGAGTATACGTTCATATGTCGGCCCAACCCTATTGATGACACATGAATGACATAACAGAATGAGATGATGACAGCAGCGCCCATGGCAAAGCATGCGTGCCAGCGGCAGCATGGTTTGATTTGATTCTTTGAGCTTGAAGAGTTGCTTGGTTATATCTAGGGACCAGCATATCATATGATTTTGACCAAAGGCGAGTATGATATCATATGATATCATGCAAATTGCATCATATGATATTGCATATAAATGGTAACTTTAGCCTAGCCAGCCAGGCTGCCGGCATCATATGATTTTAGTATGATGGCATTATATCATATGATATCATATTGCCGTTCCCTAGTTATAGCCCCGTTTGAATTAATGGTTGAATGATTGAGCTCATTGAACCGATGAAGGTGCTGGGTTTGAATCCCTATCGGGGTGCTCTAATGTTTGCGGCCGCTGTCAACCACCATGGTAGCTTTGTCCAGGTAAAGTAGCAGCCCGTTCCCTACCGCCGTAAGACGGGGCTCCCTTAATACCACGCCCCACAAGGCATTCTCATAACTTTTTTTGTTTTAGTTGTGAAAAGACTTTCACCCCAGGAGGTGGGTCTCCCGACACAAATCAGCGACCCAGAGGATTCAGTCAGAATGGCGCTGCCCCTCCTACAATATGCAAAGTCATACAAATACACTTGAGGCTTTAGATATGCTTCGGCCTGCCCGAAACACTAGGATTGGTGAGTTACGTATCGACAGGGCCCTGCGTTTGTGCTATTGTGATCATTCAATTCTGCGATATAATTAAATCATCATCTCATAAGGTATGATGATTTAATTGTTGGATTATTTGGCATCCCTAATACACTAAAAATGGTGAGCTACGTATGGACAGGAGCCCTGAGTTTTGCTACTTTGATCATTTAATTCTACAACATAATTAAATCATCATCTCATCAGGTATGATAATTTAATTGTGCGATTATTTTGCCTGCCTAAAACACTCGGATTAGTGGACTACGTGTAAACTTGCACATGTTGGAATTAAAATGGCCTGTCGATGACAATGAAATGAAATCAAATGCAAGTGTTGTACTGTACATGCTGTAATGCATATTATGTACGGTAGTTATGTAAACTTGTACATACTGAAATGCATATGTTGTATACATGGTACATGCTAACATGCTGTAACGAATATTATGTACGGTACTTATGTAAACTTGCACATGCTGAAATGCATGTGTTGTATGGTACATGCTGTTACGCATATTATGTACGGTAGTTATGTAAAATTGCACATGCTGAAAGCATGTGTTGGACTGTACATGCTGTAACACATCTTATGTACGGTATTTAAGTAAGCTTATGCATGCTGAAATGCATGTGTTGTACTGTACATGCTGTAATGCATATTATGTACGGTAGTTATGTAAACTTGTACATGCTGAAATGCATGTGTTGTGCTGTACATGCTATAATGCATATTATGTACGGTACTTATGTAAACTTGTACATGCTGAAATGCATGTGTTGTATGGTACATGCTGTAATGCATATTATGTACGGTAGTTATGTAAACTTGTACATGCTGAAAGCATGTGTTTTACTGTACATGCTGTAACACATCTTATGTACGGTAGTTAAGTAAGCTTATGCATGCTGAAATGCATGTGTTGTATGCATGGTACATGCTTTAATGCATATTACGGTAGTTGTGTGAACTTGCAGATGCTGAAATGCATGTGCCGTTGTGGAGGCCTGAAGACTGGACTTCCATGAGACAGCTCCACCATGGCGTATGAACACCCATCATAAGGTGGATTTGCGTGTCAGCAGACAGGCAGCATGGGTCTGCATCACGGTACCCACAGTTGTAGAGTTCTCCTTTTTTTCTTAACCAACCTACCGAATTAGGGTGTGTCCCAGGACGCAACGCCTGGGGTCCGTTTGAAGTACCCTGCACAGTACACACAGTTTTAGAGGCTTTTGCGGCAGTGTAGGTGATGCGATGACTGGGAGTTCCTGCCAGATGCCAGTGCACTCCTTTGGCTGCAGCGATGTGCAGCTCAGAGGCTTGAACTTGATGAAGTTGGTTACAGTTTGGACATTTTCAGTTCGGACTTGAACTTCGGTTACATTTCTGACTGTTTGTATAATTTTTACAAGGTTCTACATTTTTGACTTTCTGAGGCTCTAGTTCCGGACAAGGTATTACTGACCAGGCTTATAATTAATCCAACTAAAACTACGTGACGACCACGTACGGGTTGTTCCGGGGGCGAGGGGGGGGGGGGGGGGGGGGGGGGGGGGGGGGGGGGACAAAATCTACTTCTCGAGACGCAGCCTGTTTCAAAACCTGTTTGTCGAGATGCAACAAACCCTCACAAACCTGTGTCTATGATATTGTATGTAAATGGTAACTTAAGCATAGTCCGACTGCCGGCATCATATGTATGTATGTTACAGTCCAGGGGTAGGCCCAATAGGCTAAAGGGACTTGCCCAACCGTATAGGACGGAAGGGCTTAAAAAGAAAAAGCACTAATGAACTGAACCCCAAACAATCGTTTAACCGACGGGGGGCCTGAGTTCGTGATACAGTGATAATTTAATTCTACAATAATATTATATCATATTGCCTATCCCTACACAAACATGGATGATCACTTTATCGCGTATGTACATGTCACCATCACGTACATCCGTCGATAAAGCAATTATTTGGGCATCAGTCCAGCAGGGCATTTCTGCTTAGCCCCTCCTGGTATCCTATCATGGTTGGCAAGTTCATGTCGCCTATTTGGCTACCCCTGGACTGTATATTGTTACAGTCCAGGAGTAGCTAAAACCTAAACCCTATCCTAAGTGCGCCTACTTTGCACATTGTAGATAGGACGGGCAACGAACGCCATTCGAACTGACTCCTTAGGGTCGCTGGTCCCCCCCCCCCCCCCCCCCCCCCCCCCCCCTAGGGGTATGTGGAGCGGGCTTGTCTTGGGTCAAATATGGCCTGTCTGTCTATGATTAAGGGCGCCTGGAGGCGCGTCCCGAATGAATGATTCGAATCCTAAATTCAGTGTATTTTAATTAATTGAATTGAATTGTATTTAATGTTGTGATATTTTAATTCGATTTATTCCTTTCCATTTACGGTAATTAAATAAACGTGATTTGAATGCATGTAACTGCTTTAAATTGTATCAATTCTAATAGGATTAAATTTGAACGGTGCCTGGAGGCTTTAAATTAATTGAAGTCCAATGAATCGATTGTTGAATTAGCATTGTTAACTATTAAGTGACGAAAAGAGAGATTTTGAAGGGTTGTTGAATTTTAAGCAGTATTGAACGTTTGTGTAATGTTATAAAATGCAATGTATGTAGATTGACTTGTTTTTAAAGAATTTGATGCAAGAAAAATGAGGCCAATCAGGTATCTGGTTGATTTTACGGAATTTGTACAAGGTATTGCATGTTTCGCCCGCCCAGCCCAGACGTGAACGGTATGTCCCGTCTTCCTGAACGGGTTTTTGGCCAGCGGCAGGTGGCGTGGCTTGCCCCTGCCCCCGGCCCTGCCCCACGCACGGCCCTGAGGTGGGGTCCGAGGGCTAATTATAGCACGAGTGCCCTAGGGGATTGTTTCTTCCATTGTGATGCGTACATGTTTCGCCTTGGTTTTTTGACGACTATTCTGTTCCCAAACCTATGTATACGCACGTGTTTAAGTGCTTCAAATCTGAAATGTTACCTCAATGCACCCTTAAATCAAATTGTTAACCGTTAATTGTAGCTTTTTGGCCCAACCTGAGCTCCTTTTCGTGAATTGCGATGCTCATATTTGCTCTGCTGAGAATTTCCCCGGTATAAATAAGTCTTATAATTCATCAAAAATATAGAATGTTCAACTTTTTGATGTTTTTCATAAAACCTGAAAATTTGGTTTGTGACACACTAACTAACTAACGGACGGACATTTTAATGGGGCTAATCCCTCTTCAAATGAAGGGCGCCTGGAGGCGCGTCCCGAATGAAATGATTCGGATCCTTAATTCAATGTATTTTAATTAATTTAATTGAATTGTATTTAATGTTGTGTTATTTTAATTCGATGTATTCCTTTCCATTTAATTTAATTAAAGTGATTTGAATGCATGTAATTGCTTTAAATTGTACAATTCGAATTGGATTAAATTCGAAGGGCGCCTGGAGGCTTAATTGAATTCCAATGAATCGATTGATGATTTAGCATTGTTAACTACAAGGTGACGAAAAAGAGAGTTGTTGGAGGGTTGTTGATTTTTAAGCAGTATTGAACGTTTCTGTAATGTAATGAAATGCATGTATGTAGATTGACTTTTTTTAGGAATTTGATGCAAGAAAAATGAGGCCAATCACGTGTCTGGTTGATTTTACGGAATTTGTTCAAGGTATTGCATGTTTCGGCCCAGCCCAGACGTGAACGGTATATCCCGTCCTGCTGAACGGGCTTTTGGCCAGCGGCAGGTGGCGTGGCTTGCCACTGCCCCCGCCCGGTGGCCCCCGCCCCCGCCCCTGCCCCGCCCCTGCCCCTCGCACGGCCCTGAGGTGGGGTCCGTGGGCTGATTATAGCACAAGTGCCCGAGGGGAATGTTTCGTCCATTGTGATGCTTACATGTTTCGCCTCCAATTTTTGACGACAATTCTGCTCCCAAACTTATGTTTGCGCACATGTCTAAGTGGTTCAAATTTGAAATGTTAGCTCAAAACACCCTGAAATCAAATTGTTAACCGTTAATTGTAGCTATTTGGCCCAACCTGAGCTCCTTTTCATGAATTGCGATGCTCATATGTGCTCTGGTCAGAATTTGTCCGGTGTAAATAAGTCTTATAATTCATCAAAAATATAGAATGTTCAATTGTTTTGATGTTTTTCATAAAACCTGAAAAATGGTTTGTGACACACGGACGAACGGACATTTTAATGGGTCTAATCCCTCTTCAAAAAATCTGGAGATTTTTTTCATTCGGGTACCATTGCATGTATGGTACAGGGTACCAAATGAAGCACAATTTTGCGCAATACCCTGTACGTATGTATGTTAAAGTCCAGGGGTAGGCCAAATAGGCTAAAGGGACTTGCCCGACCATATAGGAAGGGCTTAAAAAAGAACAAGCACTGATGAACTGAGCCCCAAACAATTGTGTAAACGACGTGGGCCATGAGTTTGTGCTACAGTGGTAATTTAATTCTACCCTAACGCACAAGGCTCTGGAGCCCGGCAAATGAAGTACACTTTTGCGCACTAACGCACAAGGCTCTGGAGCCCGACTGCCCAATTGAAGCAATATGTAAAAACCCTTCTGGGTGCAGCGCGCAGATTTTCGTCTTCAGTTAAGTTAAAAGCGCAACCCAAACGGAGGCAATTGCGCTCTTGAAGCAACCCAAAAGGACCAACTGTAGTACCCTGGGATGGTAGGGTATAATAATCAGGGTACTTCAAGTGGCCAAATTGGCCAGCGCTTTAGCGCACTTGAAAACAAGAAAACTGCGCTTTGTAGTGCAAAAAGTGCAAAATTGCTTGCTGCGCCCACAGGGAGTTGCAGAAAACTGCGCTTAAAGCGCAGAGGGGGTCAAAAAGTCAGCGCTCAAAAGCGCAAAAGCGTGCGCTTTGAATTACCCTGGTAATAATAGCCGCATACAGTATCATCATTGATCACTACTGTTTCTTTTTTGGGCTTCGCGTAGCAGCTTCTAGGCAGCTCCCTTGTCCTATCCTTGAGCCAAACCTGATGCTAGCTAGTGCGTCTGAAAGCTGATGTGACAAGCATTCCAATGCAGCTTCAAGCATTGGGCTGGCTATTGGAGCTGGCGTGAAGCTGCCATGATTAGCCAAAAAATGAAATAGTGTTGATCATCATCAATTCATCATTTTCATAGTTAGCCGCTTTGGCTACCCCTGGACTGTAAAAATACAAACTATACATCAGCCTCAACAGCAGTATCAGCAGCAGTAGCAGTGGCGGTAGCAGCAGCGGCGGCGGCAAGAGCAAGCAGGGGAACAACATCACGGCGTTCTACCACTGCAACAATGCACTTGCATGGGGAACCATGTGATGAACCATGCCCATCAGCCAGCTTCTGCAAACGATCCAGTATGTCCAACTTTGCTTCATCGGCCCCTGGAATCTGGTAAGCATAAGTGGTAGCAGCAGCAGTAGTTCCTGTCGTGTCAGACTCCACCATATCTATCAGATCAGTTGGGTGGCGCCCCCCCACCTGATCACTGGCAGGGACCACAGACATATGTGCAAGATACGCAAGATGCTGATCAGCGCCCTCAGCCAAACAGTCTGTGTGCTCAAGGCTTGCGCACCACTCTGCGAACTCCAGATACTCAACTCCGAAGTTCTGCGCAGCCCACGATTCCTCAACGAATTGCTTCCTCATACTATTATAGTGGCCATGGTTGCGGGGTGATTCAGGCCTGCACTCGCTGTCTACAGCATAAAGAGGTGGAGTTCCTTTACGAGTGGTGGAGGGAATGGTATTATCCCGGTACCATAAGAGGCCTGTGTACCGCTCAGGCTCGTATCCTGGGCTGTCTTCAAGGAACTGCCATGCTCTGCTCCTACCATCTACATCAATGCCTTCCAGCCTAATGGTGCCCTGGCTTGAAGACGCCAAACGAGCAGCAACCAAATATCCTATTAATAGGAGTCTGGAGAACCACATGAGGTTATATGCCGTCTCCTCGTGCAATGAGTGGCTGCCAGCAGTCAGCAAAGGTTTGTTCCCTATGAGAACCGTTTCTATCCAGTCACAGCGATCTGAAGGTGATAAGGCCTGGTATGCCTCCTTGATACCTGCTGGGAACTCGAGGGCCGTGAGTTTGTCCAACCCGAGGGGTCCAAGCTCCCGAGATAAATCACTGAACCGCTTGATTGCCTTCGGTGGCATCTGAACAGCGATGGTATCTGGCTCCACGGCATCAACCAGTGCTCTGACGGCTGACGGAGTTGAAGGATCGTCTTGACTCACGCCGAGGAGGTGGACGTAGCATTCACCATCGTTCAAGATGATAGGCTTGTTGATGGCAATATCTAGCCAAGCTCGATGGGCCGTCTTCCAGAGCTCATCACATGATGTTGGCATGGTGCGTTCGTATAAGGCAGCCCCCACCTTCTTGAGGTCATCCTCTACCCCGTCCCGGGGTATCTGGGGGGAGGGGGGGCGTAGTTGTTGTTGGCTTTGCTGCGCACCCATGGCTTTGCTACCACTTCGTTTCTTCTTGGGGGCGCTTTTTGCCTCGGATCTCTTCTTCTGATTCTTTCCCCAACATACAGATGATGTGGCGTTGTCCAGCAGCTCTATCGGCATTGGGCGGACAGGAGAGAGAAGCGTGCGGTGTTGGGCGCCAAAGTCAGAGCAGTGACGGAAGGAGAGGCGCCCCATACCTCCAAAAGCTCCGTTGCAGTGGGAAGCAGGACGGAAGGCAGACGGCCCATGATGGGGCGAAAACGGCTTGCAAACGGAAAACATGACGAAACGAGGGTTTTTTCGTATCCTTCTTTTAGCTTTTAAGCTCTTGCGATCAGACAAGCCGCCTAAGGGTTTTGTCTGTCCAGGGGGGAACACGCCCGTGGATGCCAAACCTTGGACAGGTAGGCCCGCGCACGCAGATCTTCCCGAGTGAGAGCATGCAGATCTTCCCGAGGGCATCACGGAACGCCAGACGCACGCGCACGAACCTAAACCCTAAACCCTAAACCCCTGCACGTGGTCCCAGATTTACGATTGAAAGAAGTCGACTTTTTTTTTAGTTTACCATGTTTTCCATACATGACTTCCACTCCGTCTGTATGTTTCTTACAGTCGAGGGGTAGGCTAGATAGGCTAAAGGGACTTGCCCAACCGTACAGAAATTGTGTAACACCGTTAACCAGAGAGAGAGAGAGAGAGAGAGAGAGAGAGAGAGAGAGAGAGAGAGAGAGAGAGAGAGAGAGAGAGAGAGAGAGAGAGAGAGACCTGCCCAACCGTGATAGGAAAGGCTTCAACCTGTGATGCTTGGAAGGGGCCTTAGGGAAGCGGGCCACTTGGAGTTGGCAAGACATTGAAGACATTGAAGGCGTTTGAGCCATTGAAGACATTGAAGACATTGAAGACATTGAAGACATTGAAGGCGTTTGAGCCATTGAAGACATTGAAGACATTGAAGGCGTTTGAGCCATTGAAGACATTGAAGGCATTGAAGACATTGAAGGCGTTTGAGCCATTGAAGGAAGACATTGAAGGCATTGAAGGCATTAAAGGCATTGAAGGCATTTTAGAAAGACGTTGGGCCTCTCTAGGGAGAGGTCATGTAGAGTTGAAACCCTGCAGTGGATTTCACCGCATTTAGTTCCACCCTCTAGTGGATTCCACCGCATTTAGTTCCACCCTGTAGTGGATTCCACCGCATTTAGTTCCACCCTGTAGTGGATTCCACCGCATTTAGTTCCACCCTGTAGTGGATTCCACCGCATTTAGTCCCACCGTGTAGTGGATTTCACCGCATTTCGTCCCACCATACGGTATGTGTAGGCAGACGGAGGGGGCGAAAACTGGAAACTAATTACCCCCCTTTTTAGCGACGTCAGCAGGGCATTCAGTTATCAACTGTTTCTCCCACATGATAGCTGAGAAGTCCACGAAAAGTGGCCAAGTCGCAACAAATCAAGCAGGGCCAATTCTTTTCTAAGTACCGGTATATTCAAAATCCTTATTAATTAAAAGTAGTTTTTTAATGTGCTGGAATGGCTCCTCACTCGACTAGTTCCGGGTAATTAGGATGATCGTGATGAGAAGTAAATGCACACACCCAGGAGCGAGTGACACCAGATACGGATGATTAGGAAGCAAATATATCAGGACACGAGCGAACTGTGATGTTCGAGGATTGTTTACATTGTAGACAAGCACACAGCAATGATAACGCCTAGCTAGAGGGGCGTGCTATTACGGGAGCCCTGTCTTCCGGCGGTAGAGAACCTGCAGCTACTTAACCTGGACAGTGCTACCATGGCGGTTGACAGCGACCGCGAACACTTAAGCGCACAAGCACGCAAAGAAGTGTGTAGTGTGTCTCCAAGGGACAGTCACTGAGCAAGCAGCGACATGGCCGTGCTTCACATTACGTATGTAGCACCTCCTCGGCCAAGAATTCAACCTTCATGTATGTCCTGTTTTTTTGCGGAGCCCCCCCTTCTCAGGGGCGGGAGCCCCTAGTGTTACCCATTTGTCCGATCGTCCATCCATCCATCTACCCGTCTGACCGCGATGAAGCCCGACTCGTCAGCCAACAGTCTCGTAACTAACTCACTTCCGTTGCCACCTGTCGCTGCCTCGCTATCACTGTCCGCCATTTTTTAGCGTCGCAGGCGACGCTGCATATAACTTGTCCCTTCTTGCCTTGCTCTTAGGACCTGACACGCACTAAGAGGGCACTTAGGTCGTGCTTGTCATCCTCTACGTCTGTAGTACCTCCTTTGTCAAGAATTCAACCTCCTTGGCCTGTTCGCCCTTCTTGTCTCATTGGTCCTTGTTCGCACTTGGGGACTCATCTCAATGGGCACAGATATTCTCAAAATAAATCCTCTACGTCCGCAGTACCTCCTATGTTAATAATAAAATCTCCTTGTCCTGTCCGCCCTTCTTGTCTCATTGTTCCTTGTTCGCACTTGGGGACTCATTTCAATGGGCACAGATATTCTCAGAATAAATCCTCTACGTCCGCAGTACCTCCTATGTTAATAATAACATCTCCTTGTCCTGTTCGCCCTTCTTGTCCCATTGGTCCTTGTTCGCACTTGGGGACTCATCTCAATGGGCCCAGATACTCCAGGATAAATCCTCTACGTCTAAAGTACCTCCTTTGTCAAGAATTCAACATTCCTGTCCTGGCTGCCCTTCTTGCCTCCAAGGGCCAGCCACTGAGCAAACGGCGTCTATCTTGGTCGTGCTTGTCTTCCTCTACGTCTGTAGTACCTCCTCCGTCAATAATTCAACATTCTCGTCCTGGCTGCCCTGCTTGCCTCCAATGGCCAGCCACCGAGCAACCGACACTTTGGTCGTGCTTGTCTTCCTCTACGTCTGTAGTACCTCCGCAACCAAGAATTTAACCTTCTCTTCCTGTTCGCCCATCTCGTCTAATTGGTTCGCACTTGGGGTCCCATCTCAATGGGCACAGATACTCACAGAATAAATCCTCTACGTCTTTAGTACCTCCTTTGTCAAGAATTCAACCTCCATGGCCTGTTGGCCATTCTTGCTTCCAAGGGCCAGCCACTGAGCAACCGGCACCTTGGTCGTGCCATGCTTGTCTTCCTCTTCGTGTGTAGTACCTCAGCAACCAATAATTCAACATTCTCACCCTAGCCGCCCTGCTTGTCTCCAAGGGCTAGCCACTGAGCAAACGGCGGCTTGGTCGTGCTTGTCTGCCTCTACGTCTGTAGTACCTCCGCAACCAAGAATTCAACCTTTCTGTCCTGGTCGCCCTTCTTGCCTCCAAGGGCCAGCCATCCACTGAGCAATCGGCGTCTTGGTCGTGCTTGTCTGCCTCTACGTCTGTAGTACCTCCGCAACCAAGAATTCAACCTTTCTGTCCTGGTCGCCCTTCTTGCCTCCAAGGGCCAGCCATCCACTGAGCAATTGGCGTCTTGGTCGTGCTTGTCTGCCTCTACGTCTGTAGTACCTCCGCAACCAAGAATTCAACCTTTCTGTCCTGGTCGCCCTTCTTGCCTCCAAGGGCCAGCCATCCACTGAGCAATCGGCGTCTTGGTCGTGCTTGTCTGCCTCTACGTCTGTAGTACCTCCTTTGTCAATAATTCAAACTCCTCGTCCTGGCACGCCCATCTTATCTGTTTATTTGGTCCATGTTCGCACTTGGGGACCCATCTCAATGGGCACAGATATTCTCAGAATAAATCCTCTACGTCCGCAGTACCTCCTTTGTTAATAATAAAATCTCCTTGTCCTGGTCACCCTTCTTTTCTCCATCGGCCTGGCTCTCACGAGGGGACCCACCTCAATGGGCACACATCCTCTCGATATTCATCCTCTACGTCTGTAGGACCTCCTTTGTCAAGTCGTCAACCTCCTTGCCCTGGTCGCCCTTCTTGTCTCCAAGGGCCTGCTACTGGGCGACCGGCACCTCGGCCGTGCGTTTCATCCTCTATGTCTGTAGGACCTCCTTTGACAAGAATAAAACCTTCTTGCCCTGGTTGCCCTTCTTGCTTCCATGGGCCTGTCACTGAGCGACCGGCGACTTGGTCGTGGTGTCATCCTCTTCGTCTGTAGTACCTCCTTTGTCAAGAACTCAACCTTCCTGACCTGGTCGCCCTTCTTGTCTCTAAGGGCCTGCCAATGGACGACCGGCACCTGGGTCGTGGTGTCATCCTCTACGTCTGTAGTACCTCCTTTGTCAAGAACTCAACCTTCTGTCCTGGTCCGCCCTTCTTGTCTCTAAGGGATCCTGGCCACTGGGCGACCGGCACCTCGGGTTAGTGGTGTCATCCTCTACAGTCTCCTATACATACTCTCCTTGTCAAAGAACTCCTCTCAACCTTCTTGCCCTGGTCGCCCTTCTTGCCTCCTAGGGCTTGCCACTGCGCGACCGGCACCCTGGCCACACGCCAGCCAAGATGGGTAGGGAGAAATCAAATTCGACATTAAAAATGGGATGGTGAACATGGGAATTGGGACGGTGGTGGGATGGTTGGTGGTGGTGTGGTGGTGGTGTGTGGTGTGTTTGAGTGTGTGTGTGTGGTGTGTGTGTGTGTGGGTGGGTGGGTGTAGGGGTGTATGGCCTAACCTTCCCCTTCAAACATTGGGAATGGGTATATTATGTATTTGTTGTACAGTCAAGCATATTTTGGGTTATGATACTTGAATGTTGTCACAGTCCTGGGGAATTGTAGATCTACATATTGAGGCCAGCTTCTGGAAATATAACATATATAAATTCAACTCGTGCAGCATACCAGGACTGATACAAATCATCAACATAAATCATCTATACGAATAATAACTCAATAAGAATATAATAATAATAAGAATAATAAATAAATAGATTATACAATAATAAACAATAATAATAATAACAACGAAGAATAATAAATCATAAAATAATAATAAGAAGAGTTAATATAATACTATATAATAATAATTAAAATAATAATAATAATACCGATCAATAATAATAAATAACCGGAATAATATAGAATAAGAATATTATAATGAATAATAATAACTAAAGCCATACATCATCAGTACAAATCTAAAAAAATAATCTATAAAAAGTCATATAATATAATATTAGAAATACTATAGATATAGATATATATCATATAATAAGAAAAAAACAAAAAAATATAATAATAATATAAGAAGAATTATACATAAATCATATTATAAGTACGACAACAATTACCCATTATAATAATAATAAATTAACTCATCTATACCACTCATGAACAAGATCATCTATAGATAGGGATCGGCAAATATGATGTCCAATGGTATATGTCCATAGTATATCCTATGCTGCAAAGCAGGTTGACTGGGTAACGGTGGAAGGGGCACCCTATCATGTGATATAATCATATGACTTTGGTTGATATCATATGATATCATAATCGTCTTGGTCAAAACTTGTATGATATTGGATGATGTATTATGATATCATACTGATTTGGTCAAACATTATTGAATGTTGCCGTGCCCTATATATTACCTAATGTAGAAGCTGAACAGGAAGCAATGTGTAATAGCTATAATAGCTACAAATAGCGACAAATTAGGTATAAAAAGCTAGAAAGAGATACAAATAAGCTAATAAACGCTACAAATATAGCTATAAATCAGCTATAACTAGCTATAATGCTATAAATAGTACACATAGCCTAAAATAAGTACAAAAGCCTATAATAGCTATAAATAGCGACAAACAGCTATAAATAGCTATACATAGCTATAAATAGCTATAAATAGCTTTAAATAGCTTTAAATAGCTATAAATAGCTATAAATAGCGACAAACAGCTATAAATAGCGACAAATTGCTATAAATAGCTCAAAGTAGCTACACTGCTATAAAAATCGCTTACTAGTAGATCTAATTAGAAATACAAATAGCTTAAAATAGCTGTAAGTAGCCTATATAAATAGCCTGTAACTAGCATATCAAATAGCTACAAATAGCTTATTAAAATAGCGAAACAATAGCCTACAATAGGCCTACAATAGGTATAAATAGCTGTAAATAGCTGTAAATGGCTACAAACAGCTACCAAAATCAAGCTACAAACAGCTAAATAGTACAACATAGATTAAATAGCTACAATAGAAAAAAATATAATAGCCCAAATAAGTATAATAGATAAAAATAGCTATAAATAGCTATAAATAGCTACAAATAGCTACAAATGGCTACAAATAGCTATAAATAGCTACACATAGCTATAAATAGCTACAAATAGCTAAAAATAGCTATAAATAGCTATAAATAGCTACAAATAGCTATAAATGGCTATAAATCGCTACAAATAGCTAATTAGACAACTAGTGTAAATGGCTATAAATAGCACAAATAGGAGAAGATAGGTATAACATAGTATTAAATGGGCTAAAAGTACCAAATAGCTCTGAAATAGCTTAACGGCTACACTTAGCATAAATAGCTACAAATAGCTGTAAATGGCTATAAATAGCTACAAATAGCGATAAATAGCTATAAATAGTTATGAATAGCTACAAATAGGTATAAATAGGTATAAATAGCTATAAATAGCTACAAATAGCGACAGATAGCGACAGATAGCTATAAATAGCGACAAATAGCTGTAAGTAGCTAAAAATAGCTGTAAGTAGCTACAAATACCTATAAATAGCTACAAATAGCTGTAAGTAGCTATAAATAGCTATAAATAGCTACAAATAGCTATAAATAGCTACAAATAGCTATACATAGCTATAAATAGCTATAAATAGGTCAAATAGGATAACAGCTTTACGCGATAAATAGCTGTAAATAGCGACAAATAGCTATAAATAGCGACAAATTGCTGTAAATAGCTGTAAGTAGCTACAAATAGATAAATACACAATAGCAACAAATATCTATACATTGGCTACAAATGGCATGCGACCCACTTGCTAGTATAGCATGTAAGTAGCTGATACAAAATAGCTATAAAAGTACAACATAGCACTAAAATAGCTGTAAAATAGCTATAAATAGCTGTAAATAGCTCTTAACTAGTATAAATAGCTAGTAACATAGGTACTGCTCTATACTCGCCATTACATAGCTTTTAAAAACGGGGCCTTTTTAAATAGCAATCATAGCTACACATTAGCAACAATCAGCTATAAATTGCGGACAAATGCTATAATAGCTGACAGTTAGACTACAAATAGGCTATAACTAGCTAAAGTAGCTCAAATAGCTACACAATAGCTATAAATACGACAACATGTGCTATAACTAGCATAAATACTTACCTAGCTCCAACATGTCTATAAATCGTGGCACAAATAGCTCAAATAGGCTACACAAATAGCTGTAACTCAGCCTACAAATCGCTATACTATCGCTATAGAATCGCTAATAAATACCCTAAAACGCATATCAGCTCGCTCCATGCTACCTAGCTCCAAATCGCTCGAAATAGCTATAAATGCTACAACATTAGCTATAACTAGCTATAACATAAATCGCTAGTAAATAGCTATAAATAGCTATAAATAGCTATAAATAGCTACAAATAGCTATAAATAGCTATAAATAGCTATAAATAGCTACAAATAGCTATAAATGGCTGTAAATAGCTACAAATAGCTATAAATAGCTACAAATAGCTGTAAATGGCTACAAATAGCTGTAAATGGCTATAAATAGCTACAAATAGCTATAAATAGCTATGAATAGCTACAAATAGGTATAAATAGCTATAAATAGCTATAAATAGCTATAAATAGCGACAGATAGCTATAAATAGCGACAAATAGCTATAAATAGCTGTAAGTAGCTACAAATAGCTATAAATAGCTATGAATAGCTACAAATAGCTATACATAGCTATAAATAGCTATAAATAGGTACACATAGGTATAACTAGCTTTAAATAGCTATAAATAGCTGTAAATAGCGACAAATAGCTATAAATAGCTGTAAGTAGCTACAAATAGCTGTAAAAAGCTACAAATAGCTATAAATAGCTGTAAATAGCTATAACTAGCTATAAATAGCTATGAATAGCTACAAATAGCTATAGATAGCTATAAATAGCTATAAATAGCTACAAATAGCTATAAATAGCTATAAATAGCTACAAATAGCTACAAACGGAGACTAGATGGCTCCCCAACAGGGTACTACAAAGCGCGCTCGGCAGCGTGATTTCGCGCATGCTTTTTGAGCCCCACTGCGCGTTTCGTTCAGTTTTTTCAACCCCCTGTGGGCGCAGAACGCAGTTTTTGCGCTTTTTGCCCTAGAAAGCGCTGACCAATGCTACGTTTATGCGCTTTAAGCGCTGGCCAATTTGGCAAGAAGTAGTACCCTGCTCCCTAACCAGAATAGCTATGAAAAGGGGGGGCTTCAAAAACGAAAAAACCCTGTAGGTGTGTTCTCACATTCCAGGTAGTGCGGTTCAGAGACAAGTCGACCTTAACGAAAAACATCGAATTTGATGCTGATGCAAGCGCGTGCATATACGAACGAGAAAAAATACGAACGAAAAAAAACACTACACAAATAAATGTGGGTCCAAAATCAAAAAAACGTTTTCGACAAAATTTTCCTACATTTTATTTTGTCTCAACCATCATTCCTAGTTAATTTGGGTCCAATCGGATAAAGTCGCTTTCGTCTCTGAACCGCACTACCAGGGGATGTATAATATATTGAGGCCAGGCTCTGGTAAGATAACATAAAATAAAATAAAATAAAACAAAATAAAATTAATAAATGATATTATAAAAAAATTGCATTCGCCCATGGTCAACATAGTCTTAGTGTTACAAGCACCGTGGACGCACGCTGCTCCAGACTACTTGCACAGCGATACGAATGGGGAGAAGATGAAAACCGACACGTCAAACCATGCACACCCAAACACACACAACAACACAGAACCACATACGCCACCTGGGCACGCATGTCCCATACTTGCAGCCCAGCGCACACACGCTGGGGCAAGCATGACCCCCCGACCGTAAAAAATGCAACCACCACACACCCACCCCCCACACACACCCACACCCAACACACCTCCGCACCTGGGCCCGCTTGTCCCCTCCTTGCAGGCAATACGCTGGGGGGACGCATGCCACACGACATGTAAAACCTGCCCCCACACACCCCAACGTCCCCCACTCACCCACCCAACAACAACACCAACCCCCTCCGCCCCTGGCGCACGGGGGGGGTGTTGACTTCCCCACGTTGCCGCAAACGCTGAGGGGCCGGAACGCATAGAGAACAGACACGTACCCATGCCACACAACAACACACCCCTCACAAACCACACATACGCCCCTGGGCCACGCTGTGCCCGCTTGACCTCGCGATACGATGGGGTGGAAAGCATGATACCCACGACCGTCCCCCCTGCCCACACCAACCACACCCACCACCACAAACACACCTACGCAACTGGGCACGCTGCCTCCCTAATTGCCGCCCACATACGATGGGGAGAAAGGGTAGGAGCCCGCCTTGCCCCCAGGCCCACGTAATACCTGCCACCCCCCAACACCACAAACTGTACGCCCCCAACCCACACATACGCACTGGGCACGCTGCTCCCCTACTTGCAGCGTACAGATGGGGGAAGGACGGAACAGCATGAACCCAGACAAGTAAAACATTGCACCCCAAAACCCACACATAACACACAAACACAACATACGCACTGTGGACACCGCTGCCTCCCTACTTATGCAGCAAACGCGGCGGGAAAGCAGACAAACTAGGACATCGTGTAACATGCACAAAAAAACACACACAAACACACAAACATAACACACAAACACACAACGACCGGTGCACGGCTCCCTACTTGTCAGCAAAGATGGGGGAAGAAACGAAATGAAAACAGACACGGTAAAACATGCACCATCAAAAGCACACCACACAAACACACAAACACACATACGCACCTGGGCACGCTGCTCCCCTACTTGCAGCAATACGATGGGGGAAAGCATGAAAACAGACACAGTAAACAAAAAAAAACATGCACATATCACAAACACACAACAAACACCACCAAAACACACATCCGCACCTGGGCACGTGCTCCCTACTTGGCAGCATATACCGATGGGGGAAGAATGAAAAACAGACACGTAAAACATGCACACAACAAAAAACACACATACAAACCCACAAACACAATACGCACCTGGGCCCGTGCTCCCCTTCTTGCAGCAATGACGATGGGGAAGCATGTTGAACACAGGAACAGGAACACATGCACCACCACCCACCCAAAAAAACAACAAAACACACCCTACACACCTGGCACGCTGCTCCCCTACTTGCAGCAATACGATGGGGGAAAGCATGAAAACAGACACGTAAACATGCACACACAAACACACACAAACACACAAACACACATACGCACCTGGGCACGCTGCTCCCCTACTTGCAGCGATACGATGGGGGAAAGCATGAAAACAGACACGTAAACATGCACACACAAACACACACAAACACACAAACACACATACGCACCTGGGCACGCTGCTCCCCTACTTGCAGCGATGCGAGTGGCTGAGTAGCAATTTTGACAATGCTTGCCAAGCATTAAAACAGACACGTAAACATGCACACACAAACACACACACACACACCTGGGCACGTTGCCCACCTAGTTCCAGCGACGTGAGTGGGTGAGTAGCAATTTTGACAATGCTTACCAGTTACCAAGCATAAAAACATGCACATCCACACACACACATCCACACCAACCCACATCCACACATACTCTCACACACACACACACCTGGGCACGCTGCTCCCCTAGCTGCAGCGATGCGAGTGGGTGAGAAGCGGTTTTGGACAAGGTACTGTAACAAGTAAACATACACATACACATGCACAAAACACATGCAAACAAACATGAATATACACAAACATTAACATACACACACCTAGGCATGCTGTCCCCCTAGTTGCAGCGATACAAATGGGCGAGAAGCGGTTTTGGACAATGCTTGCCAAGCATAAAAATACACACATACACATGCACAGGAAACAAGTTCTATGCAGGGTCGCCGCTAAAAAATGGCGGAGAGTGATCGCGAGGGAGCGACAGGTGGCAACGGAAGCGAGTTAGATACGAGGCCGTTGGCTGACGTGTCGGGCTTCATCGCGGTCAGACGGATGGATGTATTGATGGATGGTTGGATGGATGGATGGATGGATGGATGGATGGATGGATGGATGGATGGATGGATGGATTGATGGATGGATGTATTGATGGATGGATGGATGGATGGATGGATGGATGGATGGATGGACGAACGGACAGATGGGTATTACTGTGGGCTCCCGCCCCCCAGAAGGGGGGGCTCCGCCAAAAAAAGATACCTGGGCACGCTGCCCCCCAAGACGCAGCAATACGAGTGGCAAGGAGCGGTTTTGTATAAGGGACTGTAGCAAGTAAACATACACATACACATGCACATACACATGCACATACACATGCACAAACACATGAACATACACATGCACATACACATGCACACACACTCACACACACACAGCACACCTTGGCACGCTGCTTTCCTAGTTACAGCAATGTGAGTGAGAGAATAGGTCTTGAACAAGGGACTGTAGCAAGTAAACATACACATACACATGCACAAACACATGCAAACAAACATGATCATACACAAACATGAACACACCTAGGCACACTGCTCCCCTACTTGTGGCGATGCGTGTGTGCGAGAAGCCGTTTGGACATGGCTTGTTGCTAAGCATAAAACAGACACATACACATGCACACAGACACACGCACACCTGGGCATGCTGCCCCCCTAGTCAAGGCAATATGAGTGGGCGAGAAGCGGTTTTAAAGGTACTGTAACAAGTAAACATACACATACACATGATCATACACATGCACATACACATGCACATACACATGCACATACACATGCACATACACATGCACATACACATGCACATGCACATACACATGCACATACACATGCACAAACACATGCACATACACATGCACATACACATGCACATGCACATAAACATGCACAAACACATGATCATACACATGCACATGCACATACACATGCACAAACACATGAACATACACATGCACATGCACATACACATGCACATACACATGCACAAACACATGATCATACACATGCACATACACATGCACATACACATGCACATACACATGCACATACACATGCACATACACATGCACATACACATGCACATACACATGCACATACACATGCACATACACATGTACATACACATGCACATACACATGCACATACACATACACATGCACATACACATGCACAAACACATGAACATACACATGCACATACACATGCACCTACAACATTCCTACACTGTCACATCACATGCACAAACACATGATTATACCTGCACATACACATACACCTCACATGCAGAAAACTGCAGCAAACACATGCACATACACATGCACATACACATGCACATACACATGCACATACACATGCACATACACATGCACATACACATGCACATACACATGCACATGCACAAACACATGAACATACACATGCACATACACATGCACATACACATGATCATACACATGCACATACACATGCACATACACATGCACATACACATGCACATACACATGCACATACACATGCACAAACACATGATCATACACATGCACATACACATGCACATACACATGCACAAACACATGCACATACACATGCACATACACATGCACATACACATGCACATACACATGCACATACACATGCACATGCACATACACATGATTATACACATGCACAAACACATGATCATACACATGCACATACACATGCACATACACATGAACATACACATGCACCTACACATGCACATATACATGCACATACACATGCACAAACACATGAACATACACATGCACATACACATGCACATAAACATGCACATACACATGCACATACACATGCACAAACACATGAACATACACATGCACATACACATGCACATACACATGCACAAACACATGCACATACACATGCACAAACACATGAACATACACATGCACATACACATGCACATACACATGCACATACACATACACATGCACAAACACATGATTATACACATGCACATACACATACACATGCACATGCACAAACACATGAACATACACATGCACGTACACATGCACATACACAGTATATGCCATACTATGGAGATATAAAATATTGATATTCTCACCCACCTGTTTGATTCTCTTGTACAACCTATCCTAAATTTTGGCTGTGAGGTGTGGGCTCCTTCTATTCTGAACAACACACTTATCTCAAATGACCATGCTTGTGAGAAATCGCATAGAGGTATACTTAAACAAATGTTGGGTGTTTGCCAATCTACTACATCTAATATAATCATGGAAGAGCTGGGTAGAACCCCGTTGTGTTTTGCTTGGCTTAAACAAGCTTTGCGCTTCTGGAACAAGACCATAGATAAAGAACCTGAGGATCTCATTAGAATGGCTCTTGAGGAATCTTTTGATTCCTACACTGGCTGGGTTCATGACTTACGTTGTGCTCTCCACAAGCTAGGATCCAGTAAAACCTCAACATTTTGGAGGCTGTCGATGTCGAAGGTATTATGTCTGAAGTTTTTGAGTCATGGAGGTTTAAGTACCCAAGTGACACCAATGCAGTCAGAGACATCCCTGATGAGATAAGGGTTGGCTTTAAACGCCTCCGATACCAGAAATGGTTCGCAGCCAACAGCAATGATGAGAATGGCTTGATTCCCTTTACATCTGCCTTACATAAGCAGGATCAGATCCGTTCTATAGCACAGTTTAGAATGGGTTCCCATTGGCTGAACACAGAAAGAATGAGGGTGGTGGATAGAGCACACATCCCTCGTTCAATGAGACACTGTCAAATGTGTGGGTTCCAAAAACCTGAGGATGAAATGCATATGTTTGAGTGCCCTTTTTATAATGATATTCGCCTTCGCTACCAGAAGCTGTTTACAGATATTTATAGGCATGTCCATGAGGATACCGACTTAACCGTATGGAATGTGGAATTCTGCGATTCCACATTCAGAACCTTTATGAATGGAAATGGCACTAAGACTTTCTGGAGCAACCTAGCCAACTATCTTTCTACTTGTAGAAGAGCAAGACAGGAAGCCCTGGACTGCTTAGTGGCACCGTAATTTATTATCCCTTTTTTTTCTTTTCTTCTTGTGACTTCTCATTTGTTAGCTTCTTACCTCCGCCACTGTAAGTGGTTGAGATCTGGGTCCGGCTCTAGGGGGTTTAATACCTACACCACCAAAACGGTGGTTGGGAGCTTGGTTTGTTTGTCCTCGACACACCCTTGATGTAATGGGGTTTTTTGCTTTGTGGGTGCTTTTTCTTTTTGTTTAAAGCACAGAGTCTCAAACACCCTCGCGGTGTCAAGTAGACTTTAACATGTAACGTAATGTAACACATGCACAAACACATGATTATACACATGCACATACACATGCACAAACACATGCACATACACATAAACATGCACAACACACATAAACATACACATGCACATACAGATACACATACACTTGCACATACACATGCACATACACATGCACACACACATACACATGAACATACACATACACATACACATACACAAACACATACACAAACACATGAACATACACATACACATACACATACACATACACATACACATGCACATCACATGAACATACACATGCACATACACATGCACATACACATGCACACACACTCACACAACACACCTTGGCACGCTGCTTTCCTAGTTACAGCAATGTGAGTGAGAGCATAGGTCTTGAACAAGGGACTGTAACAAGTACACATACACATACACAAACACATGCAAACAAACATGAACAAACACACAACTGGGCACGCTGCTCTCCTAGTCGAGGCAAGAAGAGTGGGCGAGAAGCGGTTTTGAACAAGGTACTGTAACAAGTAAACATACACATACACAAACGCATGCAAACAATCATGAACATACACAACCATTAACACACCTAGGCACACTGCTCCTCTAGTTGCAGCGATGCGAGTCGGCGAGAGATGGTTTTGAACAATGCTTGACAAGCATCAAAAGATACACATACACATGCACACAACCCCCCCCCCCCCCCCCCCCCCCCCCTCACACACACACACACATACATAAACACGCACACATACCCACACACACATCCACACACATCCACATCCACACACACACCCACAAAAACACACTCACATACACACACACACACACCTGGGCACGCTGTCCCCCTAGTCGAGGCGATACAAGTGGGTGAGAAGTAGTTTTGAACAAAACTTGCCAAGCATCAAAACATCCACATACACGCACACACTCACTCAAACCCACACACACACATCCACACACACACATCCACACACTCTCACACAAACACACACATCCATACACACACACACCTGGGCATGCTGTCCCCCTAGTCGAGGCTATTCGATTGGGCGAGAAGTGGTTTTGAACAAAGCTTGCCAAGCATCAAAACATCCACATCAACACACATCCACACATCCACACACAAACATCCACATCCACACACACACACCTGGGCACGCTGTCCCCCTAGTCGAGGCAATACAAGTGGGCGAGAAGTGGTTTTGAACAAAGCTGGCCAAGCATCAAAACATCCACATCCACACACACACACACACACCTGGGCACGCTGTCCCCCTAGTCGAGGCAATACGAGTGGGCGAGAAGTGCTTTTGAACAAAGCTTGCCAAGCATCAAAACATCCACATCCACACACACACCCACACACCCACACACGCACACATCCACACACACAAACATCCACATCCACATACACAGATACACACCTGTGCACGCTGTCCCCCTAGTCGAGGCAATTTTAGTGGTCGAGAAGTGGTTTTGAACAATGCTTGCCAAGCATCAAAACATGCAAATACACATGCACAGAAAACACACACACATAAACACACCTGGGCACGCTGTCCCCCTAGTCGAGGCAATTCCAGTGGGCGAGAAGTGGTTTTGAACAATGCTTGCCAAGCATCAAAACATGCAAATACACATCCACATCCACACACACACACACACCTGGGCACGCTGTCCCCCTAGTCGAGGCAATTCCAGTGGGCGAGAAGTGGTTTTGAACAATGCTTGCCAAGCATCAAAACATGCAAATACACATGCACAGAAAACACACACACATAAACACACCTGGGCACGCTGTCCTCCTAGTCGAGGCAATTCCAGTGGGCGAGAAGTGGTTTTGAACAATGCTTGCCAAGCATGCAATCCCAGTGCCAAGGGGGTCCTGCAGATTGCCAGCTGTCGCATCGGAAGCTTCTTCGATCATGACAGCTAGGCGCAGCTGGGGAACAATGACGTCGATATCAGCAGGCTGCACAACTGACATGCCTAACCTGAGAAGAAGCAGGACGATGGAAGAAAAGAGAAGTGATTCTTATCATTAGGAGGGCAATGGGTCTGTAGTTGTCAAGACAGGTAAGAGCAGCTGGGGAGCAGTGTCGTCAATGTCTGCAGGCTGCACAACTGACATGCCTAACCTGAGAAGAAGCAGGACGATGGAAGAAGAGAGAAGTGATTCTTATCATTAGGAGGGCAATGGGTCTGTAGTCGTCATGACAGGTAAGAGCAGCTGGGGAGCAGTGTCGTCAATGTCTGCAGGCTGCACAACTGACATGCCTAACCTGAGAAGAAGCAGGACGATGGAAGAAGAGAGAAGTGATTCTTATCATTAGGAGGGCAATGGGTCTGTAGTTGTCAAGACAGGTAAGAGCAGCTGGGGAGCAGTGTCGTCAATGTCTGCAGGCTGCACAACTGACATACCTAACCTGAGAAGCAGGGCAAAGGAGGAGGGGAGGGTTGCCTTTTGTAATGAGTCATGACAGGAAAGAGCAGCTAGGCGCAGCTGGGGCACGGTGACGTCACTGTATGCAGGCTGCACAATTGACATGACAGCTCAGCACAGCTGGGAAACAGTGGCGTTGATATCAGCAGGCTACACAACTGACATGACAGCTCAGCACAGCTGGGAAACAGTGGCGTTGATATCAGCAGGCTGCACAACTGACATGCCTAACCTGAGAAGGAGGACGGGAGTAAGAAGGGAGGGGTGCTTTTTATAATGAATCATGAGCAGATGCAGATCACTACATCGGCTGTCTTTTGCCGAGTGCCAAGTAGTGTGTGTCGTGCCGACAGTGGTAATCCAAGGCACGCCTCCCTTCCCTCCCATTCCCCCTCTCCCCTCCCCCCACACCCACCCACCCACCCATCCCTCCCACCTACGCACACAATCCCTCCCACCCCACCCCCCCCACACCGCCCCCACCTACACCCCCCCACACCACAAACAGCTCACTTGTGTTTGAGCAGATGTGTGACTTCATTGGCCATCATTTGCCGAGTGTCAAGTAGTGTGTTGTGCTGACAGTGGTACTCCAAGTCCTCCCCCCCCCCCCCCACCCCCCACCCACCCCTCTAACACAACCACCACAACCAGCTCACTTGTGTTTGAGCAGTTGCGTGACTTCATTGGCTGTCTTTTGCCGAGTGTCAAGTGTGTCGTGCCGACAGTGGTACTCCAAATCACGCCCCCCCCCCCCCCCCCCCCCCCCCCCCCCCCCACACACACACACACACCACCTACCCACCCACACACCGACACACACACAGCCCACCACCACTACCTCACCCACCTACCCACACCTCCACCCACCCACACCACAAATAGCTCACTTGTGTTTGAGCAGATGTGTGACTTCATCGGCTGTCCTTTTCCGTGTGTGGAGTAGTGTGGAGTGCCGACAGTGGTACTTAAGTCACGCCCCCCCCCCCCCCCCCCCCACGCCCCCTCTCCCCCCTCCACCCCACCCCCCCCCCACTCACACACTCACCACACCATAAACAGCTCACTTGTTTTGAGCAGATGCGTGACTTCAATGGCTGTCTTTTGCCGTGTGTGGAGTAGTGTGCCGTGCCGACAATGGTACTCAAGGTCCCCCCCCCCCCCCCCCCCCCCCCCAACACACACACACTCACACTCACTCACTCACTCATCCACCCACCACACAACAAACAGCTCACTTGTTTTTGAGCAGATACGAGACTTCAATGGCTGCCTTTTGCCGAATGTCAAGAAGTCTTTTTGTGCCGACAGTGGTACTCAAGGTCAGCCCCCACCACCACCACCACCACCACCACACCACCACCACCACCACACCACACACACACACACACACACACACACACACATACCCCCCCACCCCCACCCCACCCCCACCCCACACACACACAACTTTCCCCCAACTCCACCCACCCACCCACACGCATGCTAAATATCTCACTTGTGTTTGAGCAGATAAGTGACTTCATTGGCTGTCTTTTGCCGTGTGTCAAGAAGTGTGTCGTGCCGACAGTGGTACTCCAAGTCACGCCCCCTTCCCCCCCCCCCCACACACACGCACACCGCCCCCACCTCCACCCACTCCCACGATGACAATCTCACTTG
>JACBWV010000610.1:34548264-34560764 GCA_013435795.1 Chlamydomonas sp. ICE-L | reverse complement strand
GTTGTTTTTTTTATAAATAAATATCCATGCAAACAAATGAAAATTCAAACGCCTTGCCACAGGGCGTGATGTTGAAGGAACCTTCCCGTTCACTTGCACAGGGGAATAGTTACTATGGGGGAATGGTTGCTTGCACTGGGGCCAACCACCACAACAGTAAGTGTGCATGCATCAACAAACAACAGTCCCTTTGCATTCACCATGAAGGGGCCCTCCACACACACGAGGCTTCATGGGCACACACAGGTATGAGTGTTGCTTGCACTTGGAGCAAAACCACCACTCAGTAGGTGGGAATGCATCAGCGTCACAATCAGTCCCGCAAGCACTCCCCATGATCAAGTGCAGCACCACAATGAAGGGGACCCCCCCCCCACAACACGAGGCTCCCATGGCACACAAGTAGGAGGTAGTGTTGCTTGACTGGGGCAACACAATACAGTATGTGTGAATGCATACAGCGTACTCAGTCCCAACAGCACGCACCATATGATCAAGTGCAGACCACAATGAAGGCGGGCCCCCACACCACGATTAGGCTCCATGGCACACAGGAGGTAGTGTCTTGCTTGCACTGGCGCCCGAACCACCACTTACTATGAGTATGTGTGAATGCATGTCAGGACATCAGTCCCAAGTCAATCACATGATCAAGTGCATGCACCACAATGAAGCGGGCCCCCCCACACACACGAGGCTTCATGGCACACAGAAGGTTATTGTTTGCTTGCACTGGGGTCCAACCACCACTTACAGTAGTGTGAATGCATCAGCGTTAAGTAAGTCCCAAGCATCACCATGATTCAAAGTGCAGCACCACAATGAATGGGGCCCCACCACAACACGATCTGGCTTCATGGGCCACACAGAGGTAGTGTTTGCTATGCACTGGTGGCCAACCACAACTGACAGATGGGTGAATGTAATCGGTATCATCAGCCCAAAGCACTCACTGATCAAGGTGACTCAAAAAAAGCACCACAATGAAGGGGCCCTCCACACACACGAGGCTTCATGCCGGTCACACAAAGGTGTGTTGCGTGGCACGGGGCAACCACACCACTTACAGTATGTGTGAAGCATCAGCGTACATCGTCCCAAGCACTCACCATGATGCAAGTGCAGCACACAATGAAGGGCTCCCGCCACACACAGAGGCTTCATGGGCACACAAGTTAGTGTTTGCTTGCACTGGTGAGCCAAACCACCAATACAGTATGTGTGAATGACATCGGCGTACATCAAGTCCCAAAGCACTCACCATGATCAAGTTGCAGCACCACAAGAAGGGGACCCCACCCCACCACACACGAGGGGCCTTCATTGGGCACAAGAGCGTAGTGTTTGCTTGCATGCTCGGGGGCCATACCACCATACAGTATGTGTGTAATAGTATCAGCGTACATCAGTCCCATAAGCACTCAACATCGATCTAGAAGTGCAGCACCACAATGCAAGGCGGCATCCAATTCACACACGAGGCGTCATGGGCACCACATGAGGTTAGTGTTGGCTTGCACTGGGGCCAACCACCACTATCAGTTTGTGTGAATGCTCAGGTACATTCAGTCCCAAGCACTCAACATGACAAAGGGCAGCACCTACAATGAGACGGGCCTCCCCAAAACACACGAGGGTTCATGGGCACACACAGGTATTGTTTGCTTGCTACTGGGGCAACCACCATACAGTATTGTGAATGCCTCAGCGTTAAATCGTCCCAAGAACTCACATGAGTCAAGTGGCCTTAGAGCACCACAAGGAAGGGGCCCCCCCACACCACACGAGTGCTTCATGGGCAAAAGAGTAGTGTTGCTTGCATATGGGGCCCAACCACCACTACAGTATTGTGTGAATTGCATCAGCGTAAGTCAGTCCCAAGCACTCCCCATGGATCAAGGCCAGCACAACAATGAAGGGGCCCTCCACCACACACGAGGCTCAATGGACACACAGTACGTGTTGATTGCACGGGGGCCAACCACCATATCAGTGATGTGTGAATGCACACGTATCATCAGTCCCAGCAATCACCTGATCAAGGCAGCTACACAATGAGAGGGGCCCCACACACACGAGGCTTCATGGGCACACACAGGTAGTGTTTGCTTGCACTGGGGCCAACCACCACTACAGTATGTGTGATGCGTTCTTGTTATCGCGTAACATCAGTCCCAACGACACTCACCATGATCAAGGCAGCACCACAAGATGGTGGGCCACCGTAGCACACCACGAGGCTTCTTCATGGGGCACACAGAGGTGGTGTAGCCTTGCAAGTGGGGCCAACCCCCACTACAGTTATGTGTGATTGCATCAGCGTACATCAGTCCCAAGCACTCACCATGATCAAGTGCAGCACCACAATGAAGGGGCCCCCCACACACACGAGGCTTCATGGGCACACAGAGGTAGTGTTTGCTTGCACTGGGGCCAACCACCACTACAGTATGTGTGAATGCATCAGCTACATCAGTCCAAGCACGCACCATGATCAAGTGCAGCACCACATATGTGAAGGGGCCCACCCACAACCCACACGAGGCTTCATGGGGGCACACAGAGGTGTAGCTGTTGGTGCTGTGCGTACGGTGTGGGTCCAAACCACCACTACAGTATGTGTGAAGCATCAGCGTTACATCCAGTACCCAAGCATCACATGATCAAAGTGCAGCACCACAATGAAGGGGCCCCCCACACACACGAGGCTTCATGGGCACACACAGGTAGTGTTTGCTTGCACTGTGCCAACCACCACTACGTATGGTGATGTGTGAATGATCAGCGACATCATCCCCAGCATCGATCCAGGTGATGCAGTGCAGCACACAATGAAGGGGCCCCCCCACACACACGCAGGGTGGCTTCTATGGGACACACAGATTGTGGTAGGGTAGTGTGCGTTGCAGCTGGGGGTCACGCGCAAAGGACCACCGACGTACCGTGATGTGTGAAAATGCATCAGCGTAGCATGGCTTGTCTCCAAGCACTCACCTATGATTTTCAAGTGCAGCACCGTATACATATGAAGGTGTTCTCCCCCACCACACACGAGGCTTCATGGGCACACACAGGTAGTCGTTTGCTTGCACTGGGCCTGATACCACCCCCCAACTACTGAGTTTATGTGGAGAGTGCATCAAGAGTAGATGCATTGGTTGCCGAAGCAGCTCACCATTGTGATGTGTGCTAGTCACGGTGCTGGTGTTGTGGGGTGGGTGGTGGTGTTTGTGGTTGGGGTGGATATGGGTGGTGGGGTGGGTGGGTTTGTACTGTGGTTGTGTTTGTGGTGGGGTGGTGGTTGGGACGAGGTAGAAGAGTTTGATCAAGAGCAGCACCGCCTAATTGAGGGGCCCCCCACACACACGAGGCTTCATGGGCACACAAGGTAGTGTTTGCTTGCACTGGGGCCAACCACCACTACAGTATGTGTGAATGCATCAGCGTACATCAGTCCCAAGCACTCACCATGATCAAGTGCAGCACCACAATGAAGGGGCCCCCACACACACGAGGCTTCATGGGCACACAGAGGTAGTGTTTGCTTGCACTGGGGCCAACCACCACTACAGTATGTGTGAATGCATCAGCGTACATCAGTCCCAAGCACTCACCATGATCAAGTGCAGCACCACAATGAAGGGGCCCCCCACACACACGAGGCTTCATGGGCACACAGAGGTAGTGTTTGCTTGCACTGGGGCCAACCACCACTACAGTATGTGTGAATGCATCAGCGTACATCAGTCCCAAGCACTCACCATGATCAAGTGCAGCACCACAATGAAGGGGCCCCCCACACACACGAGGCTTCATGGGCACACAGAGGTAGTGTTTGCTTGCACTGGGGCCAACCACCACTACAGTATGTGTGAATGCATCAGCGTACATCAGTCCCAAGCACTCACCATGATCAAGTGCAGCACCACAATGAAGGGCCCTCCACACACACGAGGCTTCATGGGCACACAGAGGTAGTGTTTGCTTGCACTGGGGCCAACCACCACTACAGTATGTGTGAATGCATCAGCGTACATCAGTCCCAAGCACTCACCATGATCAAGTGCAGCACCACAATGAAGGGGCCCCCCACACACACGAGGCTTCATGGGCACACAGAGGTAGTGTTGCTTGCACTGGGGCCAACCACCACTACAGTATGTGTGAATGCATCAGCGTACATCAGTCCCAAGCACTCACCATGATCAAGTGCAGCACCACAATGAAGGGGCCCCCCACACACACGAGGCTTCATGGGCACACAGAGGTAGTGTTTGCTTGCACTGGGCCAACCACCACTACAGTATGTGTGAATGCATCAGCGTACATCAGTCCCAAGCACTCACCATGATCAAGTGCAGCACCACAATGAAGGGGCCCCCCACACACACGAGGCTTCATGGGCACACAGAGGTAGTGTTTGCTTGCACTGGGGCCAACCACCACTACAGTATGTGTGAATGCATCAGCGTACATCAGTCCCAAGCACTCACCATGATCAAGTGCAGCACCACCATGAAGGGCCCTCCACACACACGAGGCTTCATGGGCACACAGAGGTAGTGTTTGCTTGCACTGGGGCCAACCACCACTACAGTATGTGTGAATGCATCAGCGTACATCAGTCCCAAGCACTCACCATGATCAAGTGCAGCACCACAATGAAGGGGCCCTCCACACACACGAGGCTTCATGGGCACACAGAGGTAGTGTTTGCTTGCACTGGGGCCAACCACCACTACAGTATGTGTGAATGCATCAGCGTACATCAGTCCCAAGCACTCACCATGATCAAGTGCAGCACCACAATGAAGGGGCCCCCCACACACACGAGGCTTCATGGGCACACACAGGTAGTGTTTGCTTGCACTGGGGCCAACCACCACTACAGTATGTGTGAATGCATCAGCGTACATCAGTCCCAAGCACTCACCATGATCAAGTGCAGCACCACAATGAAGGGGCCCTCCACACACACGAGGCTTCATGGGCACACAGAGGTAGTGTTTGCTTGCACTGGGGCCAACCACCACTACAGTATGTGTGAATGCATCAGCGTACATCAGTCCCAAGCACTCACCATGATCAAGTGCAGCACCACAATGAAGGGCCCCCCACACACACGAGGCTTCATGGGCACACAGAGGTAGTGTTTGCTTGCACTGGGGCCAACCACCACTACAGTATGTGTGAATGCATCAGCGTACAATCAGTCCCAAGCACTCACCATGATCAAGTGCAGCACCACAATGAAGGGGCCCCCCACACACACGAGGCTTCATGGGCACACAGAGGTAGTGTTTGCTTGCACTGGGGCCAACCACCACTACAGTATGTGTGAATGCATCAGCGTACATCAGTCCCAAGCACTCACCATGATCAAGTGCAGCACCACAATGAAGGGGCCCCCCACACACACGAGGCTTCATGGGCACACAGAGGTAGTGTTTGCTTGCACTGGGGCCAACCACCACTACAGTATGTGTGAATGCATCAGCGTACATCAGTCCCAAGCACTCACCATGATCAAGTGCAGCACCACAATGAAGGGGCCCTCCACACACACGAGGCTTCATGGGCACACAGAGGTAGTGTTTGCTTGCACTGGGGCCAACCACCACTACAGTATGTGTGAATGCATCAGCGTACATCAGTCCCAAGCACTCACCATGATCAAGTGCAGCACCACAATGAAGGGGCCCCTCCACACACACGAGGCTTCATGGGCACACAGAGGGTAGTGTTTGCTTGCACTGGGGCCAACCACCACTACAGTATGTGTGAATGCATCAGCGTACATCAGTCCCAAGCACTCACCATGATCAAGTGCAGCACCACAATGAAGGGGCCCCCCACACACACGAGGCTTCATGGGCACACAGAGGTAGTGTTTGCTTGCACTGGGGCCAACCACCACTACAGTATGTGTGAATGCATCAGCGTACATCAGTCCCAAGCACTCACCATGATCAAGTGCAGCACCACAATGAAGGGGCCCCCCCACACACACGAGGCTTCATTGGGCACACAGAGGTAGGTGTTTGCTTGCACTGGGGCCAACCACCACTACAGTATGTGTGAATGCATCAGCGTACATCAGTCCCAAGCACTCACCATGATCAAGTGCAGCACCACAATGAAGGGGCCCCCCACACACACGAGGCTTCATGGGCACACAGAGGTAGGTGTTGCTTGCACTGGGGCCAACCACCACTACAGTATGTGTGAATGCATCAGCGTACATCAGTCCCAAGCACTCACCATGATCAAGTGCAGCACCACAATGAAGGGGCCCTCCACACACACGAGGCTTCATGGGCACACAGAGGTGGTGGTTGCTTGCACTGGGGCCAACCACCACTACCTATGTGTGATGCATCAGCTACATGAGTCCCAAAAGCACGACCTATCAAGTGCAGCACCAGAAAAAAAAACATGAAGGGCCCCCCCACACACGGAGGCTTCATGGGCACAAAACACAGGTTAGTGTTTCTTACACGGGGCCAACCCCACACAGTAATGTGTGAATGCTCAGCTACATCGTCCAGCACTCACCATGATCAAGTGCAGCACCACAATGAAGGGGCCCTCCACACACACGAGGCTTCATGGGCACACAGAGGTGGTGGTTGCTTGCACTGGGGCCAACCACCACTACAGTATGTGTGAATGCATCAGCGTACATCAGTCCCAAGCACTCACCATGATCAAGTGCAGCACCACAATGAAGGGAACCTCCACACACACGAGGCTTCTTGGCAACGCAGGTAGTGCTTGCTGCAACTGGGGCCCCACCACTACAGTAATTGTGGAAGGCAGCAGCGTACATCAGTCCCAAGCACTCACCATGATCAAGTGCAGCACCACAATGAAATGAAAGGGGACCCCCAAACACAAAGAGGCTTCATGGCACACACAGTAGTGTTTGCTTGCAACTGGGGCCAACCCACCAATAGAAAAAAAAAAAAAAAACAGTATGTGAATGCATCAGCGTACATCAGTCCCAAGCACTCACCATGATCAAGTGCGCACCATCAATGAAGGGGCCCTCACACACCGGGCTCATGGGCACACACCAGGTAGGTGTTTGCTTTTGCACGGGCCCACAACCACTACAGTATGTGTGGAATGCATCAAGCGTACATCATCCCAAGCACTCACCATGATCAAGTGCAGCAAACCACAATGAAGGGCCTACACACACGGAGCTTCATGGCAAACACAGTAGTGTTTTGCTGCACTGGGGGCAACACCCACTAACAGTATGTTGAATGCATCAGCGTACATCAAGACCAAGCACTCACCAGGAGCAAGTGCAGCAGCACCACAATGAAGGGCCCCCCACAACCAACGAGGCTTCATGGGCACACACATTAGTTTTTTGCTTGCACTGGCAACACCACTACAGTATGTGTGAATGCACTATCAGCTACATCAGTACCAAGCACTCACCATTATCAAAGTGCTGCAACACCACAATGAAGGGTCCCCCACCACACGACTTCATGGCCCACAGAGTAGTGTGTTTTTGCTGCACGGGGGACCAAACCACCAAGACAGTATGTGTAGAAATCATAGCGTACATCAGTCCGCAAGCCTCACCATGATCAAAGTGAGCCCACAATTAAGGGCACCCCACAAACACACGAGGCGTCGGGGCACACAGGTAGTGTTTGCTTGCACTGGGGCCAACCACCACTACAGTATGTGTGAATGCATCAAGTGCGTACATCAGTCCCAAGCACTCACCATGATCAAGTGCAGCACCACAATGAAGGGGGCCCCCACACACACGAGGCTTCATGGCACACAGAGATAGGTGTTTGCTTGCACTGGGGCCAACACCACTACAGTATGTGTGAATGCATCAGCGTACATCAGTCCCAAGCACTCACCATGATCAAGGCAGCACCACCATGAAGGGCCCCCCACACACACGAGGCTTCATGGGCACACAGAGGTTGTGTTGGCTTGCCATGGGGCCAAACCACCCAAACAGTATGTGTGAATGCTATCAGCGTACATCAGTCCCAAGCACTCACATGATCAAGTGCAGCACCACAATGAAGGGGCCCCCACACACACGAGGCTCATGGGCACACAGAGGTAGTGTTTGCTTGCACTGGGCCAACCACCACTACAGTATGTGTGAATGCATCAGCGTACATCAGTCCCAAGCACTCACCATGATCAAGTGCAGCACCACAATTGAAGGGGCCCCCACAACCACGAGGCTTCATGGGCACACAGAGGAGTTGTTGCTTGCACTGGGGCAACCACCACTACAGTATGTGTGAATGCACAGCGCGTACATCAGTCCCAAGCACTCACCATGATCAAGTGCAGCACCACATGAAGGGGCCCTCCACACACACGAGGCTTCATGGGCACACACAGGTAGTGTTTGCTTGGCACTGGGGCCAACCACCACTACAGTATGTGTGAATGCATCAGCGTACATCAGTCCAAGCACTCACCATGATCAAGGCAGCACCACCAATGAAGGGGGGCTCCACACACAGAGGCTTCATGGACACACAGGTTGTTTTGCTGCACTGGGGCCAACCACCACTACAGTATGTGTGAAATGCATCAGCGTACATCAGTCCCAAGCATCACCATGATCAAGTGCAGCAACACCATGAAGGGGCCCCACACACACGAGGCTTCGTGGCACACAGGTTAGTGGTTTGCTTGCACTGGGGCCAACCACCAAACAGTAGTGTGAATGCATCAGCGTACATCAGTCCCAAGCACTCACACATGATCAAGTGCAGCACCACAATGAAGGGGCCCCCAACACACACGAGGTCTTCATGGGCACACAGGGTAGTGTTTGCTTGCACTGGGGCCAACACCACTACAGTATGTGTGAATGCATCAGCGTACATCATCCCCAAGCATCCACCATGATCAAGTGGCACACCACAATGAAGGGGCCCCCACACACACGAGGCTTCGTGGACACACAAGGTAGTGTGCTTGCACTGGGCCAACCACACTACAGTATGTGTGAATGCATCAGCGTACATCAGTCCCAGCACTCACCATGATCAAGTGCAGCACCACATGAAGGGGCCCCACACACACGAGGCTTCATGGGCACACAGAGGTGTAGTGTTGCTTGCACTGGGGCCAACCACCACTACAGTATGGTGAATGCATCAGCGTACATCAGTCCCAAGCAACATCACATGATCAGTGCAGCACCACAATGAAGGGGCCTCACACACACGAGGCTTCATGGGCACACAGAGTAGTTTTGCTTGCACTGGGGCCAACCCACCAACTCAGTATGTGTGAATGCACTCAGCGTACATCAGTCCCAAGCACTCACCATGATCAAGTGCAGCACCACATGAAGGGGGCCCTACCACACACACGAGGCTTCATGGGACACACAGAGGTACGTGTTTGCTTGCACTGGGGCCAACCACCACTACAGTATGTGTGAATGCATCAGCGTACATCAGTCCAAGCACTCACCATGATCAAGGTGCAGCACCACAATGAAGGGGCCCCACACAACACCAGGCTTCATGGGCACACAGAGTGTGTTTGCTTGCACTGGGGCCAACCACCACTACAGTATGTGAATGCATCAGCGACACAGTCCCAAGCACTCACCATGATCAAGGCAGCACCACAATGAAGGGGCCCCCACACACACGAGGGTTCACATGGGCACACAGAGTGTGGTTGCCTTGCAACTGGGGCAACCACCACTACATATGTGTGAATGCATCAGGTGACATCAGTCCCAAGCATCCACCATGATCAAAGTGCCAGCACACATGAAGGGGCCCCCCACACACACACGAGGCTTCATGGGCAACCAGAGGTGGTGTTGCTTGCACTGGGGCCAACCACCACTACAGTATGTGTGAATGCATCAGCGTATCAGAATCAAAGCACTCACCATGATCAAGTGCAGCACCACAATGAAGGGGCCCTCCACACACACGAGGCTTCAAGGGCACACAGAGGTAGTGTTTGCTTGCACTGGGGCCAACCACCACTACAGTATGTGTGAATGCATCAGGTACATCAGTCCCAAGCACTCACCATGATAAGTGACGCACCACAATGAAGGGGCCCCCACACACACGAGGCTCATGGGCACACAGGTAGGTGTTGCTTGCACTGGGCCAACCACCACTACAGTATGTGTGAATCATCAGCGTACATCAGTCCCAAGCACTCACCATGATCAAGTGCAGCACCACAATGGGGGCCCCCAACAAACGAGGGCTTCGAGGCACACAGAGGTAGTGTTTGCTTGACTGGGGCCAACCACCACTACAGTATGTGTGAATGATCAGCGTACATCAGTCCCAAGCACTCACCATGATCAAGTGCAGCACAACATGAAGGGGCCCCCCACAACACACGAGGCCGTGGGCACACAAAGGGTAGTGGTTTGCTTGCACTGGGGCCAACCACCACTACAGTATGTGTGAATGCATAGCGTACATCAGTCCCAAGCACTCACCATGATCAAGTGCAGCACCACCATGAAGGGGCCCCCCACACACACGAGGGTTCATGGGCACACAGAGTAGTGTTTGCTTGCACTGGGGCCAACCACCACTACAGTATGTGTGAATGCATCAGCGTACATCAGTCCCAGACTCACCATGATCAAGTGCAGCACCACAATGAAGGGCCCCACCCACACCGAGGCTTCATGGGCACACAAGGTAGTGTTGCTTGCACTTGGGGCCAACCACCACTACAGTATGTGAATGCATCAGCGTACATCAGTCCCAGAGCACTCACCATGATCAAGTGCAGCACCACAATAGGGGCCCCCACACACACACGAGGCTTCATGGGCACCACAGAGGGTGGGTTGCTTGACTGGGCCAACCACCACTAAGTATGTGTGAATGCATCAGGTACATCAGTCCCAAGCACTCACCATGATCAAAGTGAGCACCACAATGAAGGGCCCCACACCAAACGAGGCTTCATGGGCACACCAGAGGTGTGTGCTTGCACTGGGGCCAACCACCACTACAGTATGTGTGAATGCATCAGGTACATCAGTCCCAAGCACTCACCATGATCAAGGTGCAGCACCACAATGAAGGGGCCATACACAAACGAGGCTCATGGGCACACAGAGGTAGTGTTGCTTTGCACTGGGGCCAACCACCACTAACAGTATGTGTGAATGCATCAGCGTACATCAGTCCCCAGCACTCACCATGATCAAGTGCAGAACACACTGAAGGGGGCCCCACACACACGAGGTTCATGGGCACACAGAGGTAGTGGTTGCTTGCACTGGGGCCAACCACCACTACAGTATGTGTGAATGCATCAGCGTACATCAGTCCCAAGCACTCACCATGATCAAGTGCAGCACCACCATGATGGGGCCCTCCACATGAGGATTCTTACCTTCTTCTATATCCTGTACTGTACCTTGTACTGTACCTTGTACTGTACCTTGTACTGTACCTTGTACTGTACCTTGTACTGTACCTTGTACTGTACCTTGTACTATACCATGTACTGTACCTTGTACTGTACCTAGTACTGCACCGTGTACTGTGCCTTGTACTGTACCTTGAACTGCACCGTGTACTGTACCTTGTACTGCACCTTGTACTGTACCTTGTACTGTACCTTGTACTGTACACTGTACTGTACCAGGCCTGCCCATGTAGATTAGCCTAGGTGTCTTTTCACTTTACCAAGTACTCACCATGATCAAGTACAGCACCACCTTGAAGGGGACCTCTTCATGAGGGTTATGACCTTCTTCTATATCATGTACTGTACCTTGTACTGTACCTTGTACTGTACCCTGTACTGTACTCTGTACTGTACCTTGTACTTTACCTTGCACCGTACCCTGTACTGTACCTTGTACTGTACCAGGCCTGCCCATGTAGATTAGCCAAGGTGTTTTTTCACATTACCAAGTACTCACCATGATCAAGTACAGCACCACCATGAAAGGGCCCTCCACATGAGGGTTATTACTTTCTATATCATGCACTGTATCGTGTACTGTACCCTGTATCGTACTGTGTACTGTACCCTGTACTGTACCTTGTACATGAACCTGTACTGTACCTTGTGCTGGACCCTGTACTGTACCAGGCCTGCCCATGTAGATTAGCCTAGGTGTTTTTTCACTTTACCAAGTGCTCACCATGATCAAGTACAGCACCACCATGAAGGGGCCCTCCACACACACGAGGCTTCATGGGCACACAGAGGTAGTGTTTGCTTTTCAATGGGCCAACCACCACTAACAGATGTGTGAATGCATCAGCGACATCAGTCCCAAGCACACCATGATCAAGTGCAGCACCAAATGAAGGGGCCCTCCACACACACGAGGCTTCGTGGACACCAAACGGGTAGTGTTTGCTTGCACTGGGCAAACCACACTACAGTCATGTGTGAATGCATCACCGCCTTACATCAGTCCCAACGCACTCAACCATGATCAAGTGCAGCACACAATGAAGGGGCCCTCCAAC
>JACBWV010000610.1:34418708-34547764 GCA_013435795.1 Chlamydomonas sp. ICE-L | reverse complement strand
GATATGAGATGCTGAGTTGGACGGGCGGCGTTGCATATGTCACCCGCGTCGCGATATTGAGTGCTTGTACGAGGGCTTCTCGGATGTACTTGGTTGGACTAATTTTCAGGTTGGCTTCGTCTGACGAGCGTGTGTATATTCGTTTGCGACGCGCCAGGTCCGGTGAGGAACTCTTGTTGAGCGTGCGCAGGGTTGTTGCGATTGATAGTAGGTACGCGTTCTGAAGGATTGGCTGTGCATTGCACTGGACAATGAGTCTCTTGTTGGCGTAGTGATCGAGTTCCGACATGGGTTCTGTTCCTAGAGCGGCTCTTAACGATGTCTCACGACTGCTCCTAGGGCGATTGCTTTGGGCCTCAAACGTGCGTCCTACATTTGGGAAGAGGTTCGTCTGTGGGACGCTTTTGAGGTCGAGTTGGGATTTGAATCGGGGTGCGTGGTATGAGGAAATCTATGGCTCCTCTCTGGCTGCTTACTCCGGAATTGTGTCTGCGTATGGATGCGTGCCATGATGCGATTTCGCACCTTGTTTTCTCTCTTCTCCGGATATCTTGCTGGAAGATGGTTTGAGGATGGCGCGATCGCTCGAGCCGAGTGCCTCGGAAGAGAGTTTGTGACGGGGCACGGCTCCTTCGTTGATGTGGGTGGACCGTGGCTGTGATTTCACCCGAAGTCATGACTGGAAGACGCTTGTGAGTGGGAACACGTCGCGGGCGTTGTGGAGACGCCACCTATGAATGCCATGTTAGGTGTAGTTTGTCGTCTTCTATTTTCTCTACCGACGTCGCGGGGTAGAGTCGGTTCGGGACGCGTTCCTTTGTGTCACGGACACCTTTTCGCGTCCGTCTATTACCAAAGTATCCGCCCATACGTAGGGCATTCTCCTGTGCTCGTAACTGGTGCGGACTTTAGAGCCTCTTAGAGAGGACGCTTTGAGTAGGCTCATGATGGGTATCGAATCCGAGTGCACGCGTCGAAAGTCTCGTGTCTGTCGTTGTTCGTGGGATAGAGCACGTGGACGTCGCCGAAGTGTCCGCCCTCTACGTTTGGTTTGCTCAACCGGGCTTGTGATGGTAGAGTCGGGGTTGGGTTCTCATGTGCACGTCGTGATCGGGCGGAGTTTTTGTCTCCTCCTACGTACACCTTACGTGTGGTTTGGTTTTCTGGTTGGGGTCTTCGCGCACATTGTGAGTGGGTTCATGCTGCGTACAATCGCTCTTAGAAGCGTTCGTAGTAGGTCATTCGAACGAGTCGATGTACTGTTTGGGGTAGCGAAGTGTTTCTCGTGTTCCTTGAAGAATGCGTCCATGATGGGGGCGGCTGCCGGGTCGGGAGGGTAGTGCATAGTGTATTTTGCTTCGCGCGTCTACATTTTGTGTGTTTTGTATTGTGCGGAAATTTACGAGTTCTTCTTCTGGGGGTTATTGCATTGCGTGTTAAGCGACGCCCGCACAACATGGGGGCCGGTGTTGCAGATGTCCATGATTGCAATCGTTGAGCTTATCGCGACGGTATTAAAGTGCGTTGGCCTGATCGAAATCCTCCTTCTGCTTCGTAGCTGTAACGATGTCTGCACGAGTCTTGTGATTGCATCTGCTCTTCTAGGGTTGAGTGTTTCTTGATGTGTGTTGTGTTGATGATGTTATGCGGTTTGATGGGTTCAGCTGGGGGATGTTTGCGCGTTCCAGTCAGCACTCTTTGGGGTCATACGCGTGAGAACATACCTGAGGCCAATTGCTTATGTTGTTGTTGCTTAGTTGTTGTTGCTTAGTCTTGTTGTGCTTACTGTTGTGGTGCTTTAGGTTGATTGTGTACGTTTGAATAAATAATATGTAATAAAAAAAATGGGGCGGTAGATAAAATGCATCCATCGAACCGGCGTCGCAAACAACAATGGTACGTTACTCACCAGAGAATGAGGAATTCCATCTTGGTCAGGGACGTATGACAATCGACCCGCACTGGTCAAAACCTGATCAAGAGAGTGGAGTAAGATTGGCAGAAGCACATCGAATTCGCAAGAGGGAGTCTGGTGGTTTATCCTCAAGACAGAAGTTCAGGATCCCGGAGCCAAACCGCATCGTAGAGAGCGGGCCAACAAATTCTTGGCGCTCACTACGATGATGCGAAAAAAATACCGCTCTACCCTATCCACTCTAGGATACATTTCACACATGAGACGAGTAAACAACCCCGTCGACAGGAACGTCAAGATAGCAGACACACACCGTCTAAGGCTGTCGCATTGGGGAGTCATCTGCCCAGTAGAGTCACCAGACAGACCCAACGTAGGCCTCCTCACGCACCTAGCCACGCTTGTCACCATATCACTTGCCATACCAGAACCCGTCGTACAAGAAACCATAAGACCCACCATAGACAAATACACGAGACATGTATCAAACAGCACACAATCCCCACAAGCAACCGCGGTGCACTTTAACGACACATGGATAGCGATCACAGACACACCCAAGGACCTAGTCGATGCAGTACAAAAAATGAGGACGGAAGACACCAGACTGAACACACTCGGCGTCACATGGGACGTGTGGAGGAACGACGTGGCAATCCGCACAGATGCAGGAAGATGCTGCAGACCACTAAGAAGAGTACAGGAAGGAAAGGTCGTACCAATCAACAGCGATCCGTCGTGGAACGAATTGATACGCAGCGGAGCGATCGAAGTGATAGACGTCGAAGAAGTAGCTACATGTCTAGTGGTAATGAACGAGGCAGTCGTCAACAATCAAGACCCGATCCCAGGCAGATACACGCACGCAGAGATACACGCAGGAAGCACACTCTCAATGGTAAGCAACACCTACCCACTACTTAACCACAACAACGGGGCGTACAACTCACTATGTCTAGCGCAATTTAAACAAGCGCTAGGCACGACCATGACCTCCATCAGGGACCGGTTCGATACGAACACATTCCTACTACACCACGCCCAACGCCCTCTGGTAAGCACGAGCTTCGCAGACCGACTCTTCGGAGGACGTTTCGCGCACGGCGAGAACGTCGTAGTAGCAATCGCCACATACACAGGATACAACCAAGATGACGCCATCATCATCAATCTAGACGACGTGCAGCGCGGCCGACTAGCACTCACAGTATTCGAAACCATCCGGTACGAGGAGTCAGAGGAGGAACCAGAGGACCCAAACATTCAAAAAACAAAAAAACAAATTGTGTTTGCGAACCCACAGCGGCTAGTGTCACGCGGGTACGCCCTATCAACCACCACCAAAACAACCACAAAAGAATACAAAAACCTCGACGAACATGGAATGCCAAAGATCAACAAATGCTAAGAGAAGGAGACGCAGTTGTAGGAATGGTCAAGGTACCATCGACCGCAGCAAAGGAAGACGTCTTCACGGACGCATCTCAACGTCTACAATCCAGAGAATCCGACCTTCCCACGTATGTAGACGGCGTCCACTTGCAAAACATAGATCAGAACACAGCAAAAGACAACGCACTACCACAACTTAGAGCATGCAAAGTACGTCTCTGCCAGATGCGCAGCCCCGAACTCGGAGACAAACTAAGCTCGCGTTACGGCCAGAAAGGGGTGGTGGGAATGATTCTACCCGCCGTGGACAGGCCGTTCTGCGCAGAGGACGGTATCGTACCCGACATCATCATCAACCCCAATGCATTCCCCAACCGTAGGACAGTCTCGCATCTACTGGAAGCCGTGCTAGCGCGCGAGGGAGCAGTCAAAGGAGCTCGCATGAACGCCGACACATTCAGAGGCGAAGACATCGGAGCCGTGCTGACCCAACTGGGTCTGCGTGAAAACGGACACGGGAACATGCTCATGCACAACGGACGATCCGGAGAAGAGGCGAAAACACGAATCTTTGTAGGCGTGAATTACTACGGTCGCTTGAAACACATGGTAGAGGACAAGTACCAGTCGCGTGCACGAGGAGCAGTCGACGCCACAACACGTCAGCCAACGAAGTCCAAGGGACAGAGCGGAGGGCTGCGCATCGGAGACATGGAGCAGAACGCACTCGTCGCACACGGCCTCGCATCGTTCACACGCAAAGCGTTCATGCAGCGCAGCGATCACCACTCAACTAAGGTCAATGCCAAGTCAGGAACGCCGGCGGAATGGTGGGCCGCAGCACGCGAAGACCCAGAAGGACCCGACGAGGAGGCAACTGTTGAAACACCTTACACGTTCACCCTCATGCAGCACGAACTCAGAGCATTGGGGGTGGAGGCAGCGCTTCTCACATCCACTGATGAATTTTATTTATAGCTCAGTGGCGTTGGGTTGTTTGAGTTTTTCCGTGTATAATTCGTACGAATCAATGTCGAGCAGTTGCAACGCCTTGTCGATCAAATTTTCCCGCATGCTATCTGGAAGCTCCAGACACGAGGACGGGTTGCACCAACAGATGTTTACGAACAACCGCCCGCTCTCCGGGACGTCTCCTGCACTCCTCGATAAGCGTGCACAGTCGCTCAAACTCTTCGTAGTCCAAGAATGTAGTGTGACATGAAGCAAATAGGAACGCCGTTACAACATGCCAACGCGGCTTCCGTTTTGCTTGCCAGATAGCGGTATAAAGAATTTCCCAATTTATTCGATAACAACAACAACTGCGAAGACCATAAGACCGTCAGGAGTATCGGGAGAGATATGGCGTCTGCAAACCCCGCTTGGACGGATGCCAACGTCGTCTCAGCCCGCGAGGCATTTTGCAATTGCAAGGCGTTTGTTTCCGGGTGGTCAAACTACGAAGACGTCAGGCTCGTGGCGTCTCTCAAAAACGCAAAGTCGCTTGCGCAGGTCAACGAGCTGGAGCGTACTTACATCGCGTACATGCAAGCATTGGAGCCCTTCCAACCCAAGCGTTCAGAGGTGGATGAGCAGAAGGAAAAGCTCATGGAGAGCATTAACGATGAGGATGCGGGATCACTGATGAAATGGTATATGAAGGGATTGATGGACAGCATGCCGGATGCAAAATATGTGCCCATGATGTACGTGGTGCCCCAGTCAGGCACATACTGGGTCAAGGGCGTGCCGTTTGCTCGCGAACAGGCGGGCCGCGCCCGCACCAACATGTACTTGAATGGGGCGACCGTTGTTGTATTTGTTGCCGTTGTTGCTGCATTTATCTACAAAAAGTGCTGTCAAATTAAGTATGAAGTCTGAAGTGTACCGAAATGAATTGGTGATCCGTGAACCAGTCGATTCTGAATTGGGCCATTTGTAAATGGTGCGGGAAAAAAAAACGGTAATCTACTACAATGTACGTTGAATCTAACATAGTTTTCTTTTCTCAAGGAATTCAGCGATATCAGAGGGGGTCTTCGGTTGCTCAATGCCTTCGAGAGTTTTTTCTGATAATTGTTTAACGGCAATGTCCGGAGTAGTGTTGATACTTGTATTCAACAGACAGAAGTTTGTCGAACCCTTATCAAGCGGGTGAATTACAATTGAGAATTTAGATTGGAGCTGAGATAAGAATATGTCCGCAATTTCAGAGTTGAATCTGAAAGATTTAATCGTACCTGATTCCATTCCAATGTTGACTCGGCGGTTCCGTGAGAATGCATTTTTGTTTTGGTCATGTCCGCCAAGTCTCTTGTAGAGAGTGGATTCGGGATTCCCGGTGGTTAATCTCCGCGTCGGGATAAACCATGCATCTGCCTTATCCATACTCCTCACGGTGACGTACATGGTAATGTACACCACAATCGTCTTGATCCACATTCCATAAGGAGCAGGAGGAGCAGGATGAGTAGGAGGAGCATCAGGAACAGGAGGAACCAGAGGATCAGCAGCAGTAGGATCAGCATCATCATCAAAGATATTCGAGAAATCAATCATTTCCTCATCAGCAGCCTGAGCAGCATCATCATCAAAGATCTTCGAGAAATCAATCATTTCCTCATCAGCAGCCGGAGCAGCATCAGGAACAGGAGGAACCAGAGGAGCAGCATCGTGAGCAGCTTGCGCAGCTTGAGCAGCTTTATCAGCATACAGTACACTTAGTAAATAGTTCACTCGCCAAGGATCAGCAGCAGTAGGATCAGCATCAGGAACAGGAGGAACCAGAGGAGCAGCATCGTGAGCAGCTTGCGCAGCTTGAGCAGCTTTATCAGCATACAGTACACTTAGTAAATAGTTCACTCGCCAAGGATCAGCAGCAGTAGGATCAGCATCAGGAACAGGAGGAACCAGAGGAGCAGCATCGTGAGCAGCTTGAGCATCGTGAGAATCAGGATCAGGAACATACATGTCCGGTTGGTGGTACTGAACAGGGGACCTTGATCTTGATCTTCTTGCGCTTTGAGCTTCTTCGAAGTTGGAGTGGCTTCCAGAACCGCGTAGGTTTCTAATAGTGTCTGGGCCTAGGCTTCCAAAACTGTATCGGATTGACAAACTGTCTGGGTTTTCGAGATTTAATAATAACGAATAGTCAGACATTGTTGTTGTTGTAGCGTTGTCATTTGGATACTACCGATTTTCATTCAATTTTTTACATCATGTAAACGTCAAGTTTCTGCACTACACCGAAGAAATACCAACGAAAGCCGCACGGGACAGACCAGAATGGCCCTCTCGTGTTTCGCCGAGACGCGCCGAGAGGTTCCTCGAAAAACCCATACTGATATGGGGACACAGACGGTTGAACGGTTTACCACAGAGGCGACTCGGAATATCTTCGAGAACCTCTTCAACCTGCTGCACCCCCCAACGTTGCCCAAACGCAACGATCTGCAGTCTGGATGATTATAAGGTGTGTCCCACTTTATTTGAGAACAACTGTACAACATGGAAAGGCCGGATATCTCAAGACAATGCGGAAGCGGAACAATATCATTCTGCAAAAGCCTTTCTTTACCGAAGTATATAGATGAGCTAGGTATTTCGAGATGTTCTGTCTGCAAATGCAGAGGCCCGATGATTGACTATTCGCAACAATTAGTGTTGAAAATATCAAAACGGGAAAAACATTGAGGACCGAAGTAATAATCGAGGATGTTGGCCCCCTTCGTGGTGTGACATGGTGGACGAGGACTTGCGTGTCGGCGACACTACGACAATAAAGAGTTTCACCGGGCGCACCACGATCACACCTGATGTTGGGTTGCCTTTTAGTTGCACGGTAAAATCCGGCTTGGTTATTCGTGCGGGAAGCTCTTGGTACAGTCAACGGAATACTAAAATGATACCGCTTCGTGTACGGCACACCTTACAGTGTAACCTAATGGTGTAGAAATCCACGGGGCAGTGGAACACCAAAACGATTTTGAATCAACAAATTGCAAGATGTTATAACGAGAATATCGTGGTTCTTTTTTAGATCACGGCTCTCCATCATGCAGACTCCATATCGTTCTTTTGTCGGTAATTTCGAAAGTGTCCATTGAAGGACCAGCCGCACTTCAGCGATCAACTCTTCCCCGGTACCGTGGCCCAAAAGAACACGGGGTCTTTGTTGATGTGCAATGCGTCATGAAAGGAGGTTTCTTTGCTGGACGGGCCATTTTGTAGGACCATCCACTCGTACACTATAACGTCTGTCGACGCATTATAACGTGTATTGGGATGTTTCATTTTACTGTTCCGCCGTCTGTAGGATCGATTCCACGTAGATCCGATCAACAGTCCATGTGATTCCGCTCATGTACTTTCCATTACACTCATATTCCCATACGTCGGTCAAACGCCCAATGAGTTGTAAAGTGCATTTCGGAGATACTGTATTGTCCCATGCCATATTGTAAATTGTTCCGTTTCTTGTCACCAATTGTTCAGGCAGGTGCCCTACGTTGATGGTGCGATCAGTGGGAGAAGGTGCCACGTGGGTACAATCAGGGATGGCAAATGGCAGCAACATATTCTCAGCGGCTCGGATCTCTGATAATTGTCCATCATCAATCACCGATGCAGTGCCCCTGTTCAAGTTCTCTACATCAACCACTGCAACAACAATTGGAAAATGCTCATGAAGCAAATCCGGTCTATCATGCACGATGTATACGCATTTCATTTTACACAATTAAAAACAAAAAAAAACATAGCATGTAAACGATCATGGGCGGCTTTGAGAACTGAAGGAGAACACGATTACGACTACAAACAGCGAAGCGAACGTAACTGGGATGTTAATTAAATGAGTCTCGATATTCTCTAATTATTCCGTCGTCGACTGTAGCCGGATGTTGAGCATTTCGGTTCGAACCCACTTTATTTCCCACGTTATTTGATAACAATGACAAGGAGTGATAATAACAACAACCTCGCATCTAATGGGTACATGAAGGACGCTTTAGCGGTTGTCGCGTTCCTTATCGCATTGGTTGTGATCGTTGGGAGACCTCGCTCATGGTGGTGTTCGCCCACACAGAGAAACTTGATCATCCTCGTTCTCGTCGTGTGCGGGTCCATAGACCTTTTCTTCACACTGAACCCAGAGTGGCACAACCGACCGTTCACGGGGGCCGACGCACCAAGCGCATGCATCTGTTTCCAGGCCATATCGATGATAGCAGGTATAGTGTACGCCGTATTAAGCTGAGTGGATGGTCTGTCTCTATCAACGAGAACCTGGACGACTACGACGGCGTGACACCCGCATTAGATGCAAAGTATCTTGACAAACTCGATGTTCCGCTCTAGCAACATGCCCGATCTTGGGGATGTCATGAAACGCAACCCTGACCTCATGCGACAGTTCACAAAGGCGACCATGAACAACCCTAATGCTAAGTCAATGAAGTCACCGACCTCCTCCCCCCCCACGTACGGGAGGCGGAGGCGGGATCATAGGCGCGATCGGATCCATGTTCGGATGTCTGCATATGCGGACTCTCCAAATTGCCTTTGAAATTACAGATAATCATGACCCCCCCAAACAACCTCTAAAACATATGTCTGCATATGCGGACTCTCCAAATTGCCTTTGAAATTACAGATAATCATGACCCCCCCAAATAACCTCTAAAACATATGTCTGCATATGCGGACTCTCCAAATTGCCTTTGAAATTACAGAGAATCATGACCCCCCCAAACAACCGAGAAGTGTCTTATCGATAAAGAGAGTTGTGTTTGTCCGGATTGCCAAAAGACGTGTAAGACCCCAGATGGTGTAAGGATGCACATTATTGACAAACACATCAACATCTGATGTGAGCGCTCAGCCACCTGTAGAAGATGTCTAGTTCGCTTTCATAACCATTATTTTGTCGACGCTCTTAACGTTTTAACATTTTAACGGTTTAACATTAAAATTTGTGTGTTTTCATAAAAACACGGATGTGAATTCTCCAATCTCTATTTGTACCCCACTCTTCGAACGATGTTAACATGTTAACACGTTAATTGGAAGTCTAAAATCTACCCCCTTCTCGCAATAGAGGAGAAGAGACGATTACTGATTACTTGAGTGCGGCTTGTCCTTCAATGGGCACTCTCGAACGTGTACCGACAAAGGGAGTCTGGTGGATGGAGGGGTGTGATCTAAAACAACCCACGGTACTCGTTCATCTTGCAATTTTGCTGGACCCCACTACTTGATTCCTCAAATGACCCCGCGCTTCACAACCTTCTTCTTCTCCTCCTCCGTAGAGACTGCCACCTGCGAGGTCTCTTTCCACTCGGTTCCCTGTTTGCCCAAAAATAACGCCTTGACCAACTTAGTGCTGAATACTGAAGATGTCTCGTGTCCATAGTGGGACACTTTCCACCGACTCTTGAGGTCCCCGATCCACACCGCGTCCGAAGACGCCCCCGTCACCTCAACCACTTCCTCTAGCCATTCAGCCAGGGTGGTTGCACTGTCCGCAATACCAGACTTCCACTCGGTCATCGAGACCGGCAGGGTGTCGAAGATGCTGAAGCGCCCCGGTCGACGAAAGTGCTCGATGAGCAGCTGTGCCAGCGCAGACCTCCAGGTTGGTAGGATGTCGGCTAGGTCGTCGCGGCGCTCAAACTCGTGCTCGCGCTGTGGGTCGGGGTGTATCAAGAAATTTGAGCGCATTGGGACAATGACCATCCGCTTGACGAATGCGTTGTCTCCTCCGTCGAACTTGGGACAATCGCCTTCGTTGAAGATCATTACTACACCAGCCTGCCACATGAAGTCGAAAGAGTTCCCGGTGCCACACGAGCGCCCGCAAACACGCACACCTTCCCCCCCCGCAATGCGCTTGATCAACGCCTTGTCCGACGCGATGTTGGGTTTCATTTCTTCGGCCACCATTAGCCTCACGCCCTTCATTGGCTTGAGACCCGCGTCATGGTCATCGCGGCTCCGGGCGAACGAACCCTTTGTCAGGAACTTTGTCCCATTACTGCTCCCGTACTCGCCAAAAAAGGTTCCCATAAGGGCCATGAGAGTGCTCTTGCCGTTGTCCCCGGATGTCTTATCGGTGAAGGCTAGGAATTTCTTCTCCTTGCGTCGACCTGATAGGAGCCCCGCAAAGAAGGCAAGCAGGACGTCACGCTCCTCGTCAACAGGCATTACCTTCCTTAAAAAGTCATCTAGCTCCTCTTTGCATCGTTGGAGGTGGTTGTTGTCCTCTCCCTGGTAATCCCACTTTGCGCACCTACTAATGTTGTCGGTCATCTCGACTTTTCGGAACACTACTGTGTCCCTCGACGAGCTGTCGAAGACGCCGTTGTTGACTGCAAAGAGATCCGGGTTGATATCGAGGTTATCAGCGAATTTCTCGTCAAGGACGAGAGATGCAACGGATTGAAGGAACGCCGAACGTCCTCTAATTGTGTCGACAAACCCCCGAATCTTCTTGTTATTCTTCTCTGCAAGGAACTTGAATTTAAACTCGTTTGCGATTGAGTTGCTTATCCTGGCATTGCTGCAGTTCGACCAGCGATTGGTAGCGGGTCGCAGTAATACATGTCGCCTACACATTCTTTCTTCTTGACCTCTGGCACAAACTTGATTCGGCTGAAGAATTCTGGGGCAGCCTCCAGGAACTTCTCCGCAAGCATCATCTCTGTGATGGAGGACGACGAATCATCATCATCATCATCGTCCGCTCCATTCCCCCCCACCACGTGGATGTTGATGGTGCCGTTGTTGACAAGGAAAATGTTCTGAGTGATACCGTACATGTTCTTCGCGTGGGACTCTTGCGCCTTGAAGATCATGTTGTGGATTGCGGTGATGACGTGCTTGTCTCGGATCTCGCTGCATGTGTTGCACGCGAAGGATTGCACGTTTACATATTGGTTGTCACTTCCAATATTCATGAATGCGATGTGCACGTCTGTGCTCTTCACAATAGCACTGTTAATTGATTTGCCATCCATGGTCCGCAGCTCGCATTTGTAGGGCCCTTTGTCGCTAGGCACGTTCTTGATGAACCCCGGGTCTTCGTGGAGCGGGAACTTGTCGATCAGCGATCCATAATATTTGTCATCGACCTCCACAATGTATTGGTTCTTGTGGATGGCTCCTTTCGCCCCGTTTTCCAGATTGAACTCAATGCTCTCTTTGACGACATCCAACATCATTTTGTCATTTGGTCATCCTCCTTGGCAAGGAAGCAGAGGGTCCCAAGAGTGATATGTTGCGGCTTAAGCTTGACCCACACCTTTTCGTGCGTGGTGTAACAGAACTTTGAGGGGCACTTTTTTGCAAAAGCCTTCCAGATCTCGAGGCGCTGAGTGTCTGTGCCGATGTCGACGGTGTTCTTAAGCGCCATCCCGACCTTCAGCCATGAATCGTATCCGCTGGCTCTGTGTGCATCGAGTATGCCCACGAGATTGTGGAGGGAGTCCACATCCCATCCAGGATGCGAGGCGAATGCCTTTTTAGGCTCATCCAAGTGGTGGTGGTTCTTGCACGGGTCGTCGTCACCACCACGGATCACCATTTCCTCATGGCCGTGTTTGGTGTATGGGCTGTGGCCCCCCTTCGGATGCACACGGATGCTCAGATTCTGCACGAGTGTATCGAGATCCATTTGCTGTACGTCACGTTTCGCGAACGAGCCTGCGGCAATATCGAATTGGTACCAGGCAGTGACTTTCCACGGGTGGGCCTCATCCGGTTTCTTCGATCCGTACAAGAACCACCTGCCGCCCCGTTTGATCACGCTTTCGTCATATATCTTTCCGGGATCCATTTCGGCCAGTCCAGGAATGCAAATGGTGCTCGAGAACGCCATGTGTTCGGTCACATCGTTGACGAAGTGCTCTCTGATGGCGAGTTGGATCTTTGGGTGTGTGATGACATTTGGCATGAACACGTGTAGACCATCTTTGTACACCCCTAAGTGTTTCTTGTCGAGTCTTGGATTTGGCTTCTCGAGGATCACTACGTCCATGTGCTGCTGGTCGACAAAGTACTTTGTGGCCGCCACGAGCGCGTCCATGAAATTCTCGATATGCTTCTGTGTGTAGATGCGCTCTGGGGTCGTCTGTCGCATGTCCAGATCAACGATGACGGGCGAGGTGTCTGTGTGGGCCTCGACGATAGACATGGGTTGACCCTCATCCCTGAGTGCGTGCACGTAGGCCTCGCGGAACGCCTGTGCCTGAGGTCCGCCATCAGGGATCGCGAACGAACCGAACATGGGGTCCCCCATGGCACCGTGGGTTGCCTCGGTGGGGGCAAGGAAGTTCTTGACATGTGAAGAACATCGAGGGATGACATATCGGGTGTAATGCCGTTATCGTTTTCACTTTATACTGAATCGATTGATTCGCCCTTCACGTATGTTCTTCGCGAAGCTCACTCCCCTGCACATCCAATCACACCCCCATCCACCTAAGATTCGCACCGCAAGTCGGCAGAAACCGCTGCCATCGACCTCCAACATCCAGAGGAAAAATGAGGACACTAAACCCTAAACCAGCATTTGAATACTCAGCTTAATCAATTGTAACTTGTAAACCATTGTAACCACTGAGAAAAATGAGATTCTTTGTTTTTCACATGGTCAAATGAGAAATGAGAAAAGAGATTCTTTGTTTTTCACATGGTCAAATGAGAAAATGAGAAAATGAGATTCTTTGTTTTTCACATGGTCAAATGGGTTACAAGTTACTCAGTTACACACACATTGATTGAATCCGAAAATGATAACATTGTCTAGCATACAGTTGTTCTCAAATAAAGTGGGACACACCGCACGGAATAACAGGGGACTCACTCGCACGTCCACACGAAAACTGAGGAAACGATGTGATAATGGTTTTATTTGGAATTTTAAAAAAAGAGGGGAGTACTTGTCTCATACCCATGCGCTGCCTTGATCAGGCGTGATATATCCAAAGCCACCATCTACCTGGTCAGGAAACGTGTAATCTGAATCAATGTTAGGGAATCCAGTCACAGTGTCATCATATGCGGAATCATCATATGCGTAATCAGCATGTGCGGAATCATCATATGCGTAATCATCATCGTCATCAGATGATGAGGACTTGATGGCACCGAACCAGTACAAATCTCGGAGTTCTCCGTTCATTAGGACTGTATCGGGCGCTTCAATGTCAAGCCACGCGAGGGTGCGAGTGGTGTTGACACCTAGCGCAAAATATGGTTCGGATACGGGTGTAGAACAGGGTAAGGAGCATTCAAGGTCAAGCAACGCAAGAGCATTTCCATGTCTCCATGCACCACGGCGCCATAGAAAAGGGTTCAAATAGTTGGCAACATATACTCTCCCTCCTCCGTCATATCCACTCAGATCGAGCGCAGAGATCAGTTCGTTCGAAGACTTACTGCAAGATGATACAGATGATCCAGAGAAGGAGACGCTGCGAGACACTCTTGTTTCCCGGCAGGACAGACGCATGCGCAATATATCAAGTGCACCCATCGCGAGACGCGGTGACACTTTCGATACATTCAGTTGTGACAACCGTCTACGAAAGTAGTGAGAGTGTCCAGAGTCCATACCTCCGTAATAGGCAGCAGTATCAAAGCGAAGCTTGAGTGCCACCAATAGAAGGTCGTGATCACCAGACACGTCAAATGTGTCCTCACATTCATGATATGATATGTTCAGTGGTCTGACAGACTGTGTGAAATTCATTAGAAATTGTTGGAGTTTAGGGTTTTAATTGGTTTGAGTTATTCATTGTTTCCGGACTAATCCAATTCATTTTTTTTTTGTATCCATGAAATGGATAAGATACAAGATACAAGATACAAGCAGGCGTCTGATTGACATTTTTTTGATATTTTGTGGCAGAGGCATTCAGCGTGCGCGTCTCTCACACAACACTTTTGGAGTGCAGGGACTGCAGATCGTTGATTTTGCGAAACGGTTGAAGAGGTTCTCGAAAATATTCCGAGTAGCCTCTTTGGTACCATCGGCAAACAACGGACCCCCTATTTTTTGTTTTATTCAACAAGCGGCAGAACCCTTTTCACATCCCCACAGCGGAGCGACCGAGCCACTCGTGGATGTAGCCGGTCTCTACATGTGGACTGTGACAAACAGGCGGAAAGCGTGAGAGAAGAAGGGGGATGTCACGGCGGTAGCTTGTCCACTCCTATCGATCGATCGTCCGTCCGTACATTCATGACACACGGATTCTAGTCACTCCTTGTCATATGTGTGACATGGTGGATCTCGCTTGGACCTAGTAAAAACGCTCTATCATCACGATATCAAGCTCGCGACCAGCATCTTGGTTGAGTCAAGCCTTCCCTTGTGTATCATCCATGGCGCACCACACCCAACACGTCGTGTACGCCCTCGTCGAGCGCGAGTTCCTGGGCAAGTCCCCGTTGGTCGTCAAGGTCGGCCGGACCAGCCAGCCGTTCTGCAAGAGGCTCTCGCAGTACCCCAATGGATCCCAGCTCATTTTTGCCATCCATGTTCGAGATGCACAAGCGTGCGTGGATGCAGAGGCGACACTGCTCAGGTACATGCGCGGTGGTTACGATTCCAGAATCCAGCCACGAAGAGATGTGGGTGCCGAGTACTTCGAGGTGGGCGAAGCCACCGTTTACAATGGTATGTTAGCGGCCGTTTTGAAGTACGCATGGTATGGCGACGACAGCGGTGGCAAACAGGAGGAGTGTGACACTACACGTGATGACTCCGTGGAATCCGCCGTTGAATCTGAGGGATCCGTGGAATCCGTGAAATCTGAGGAGACGGACCAGGAGCGTATGGATCGTGAGACGTACGTCTCACGTGTGGTGACTGTGATTTTTGACAACGTCGTTCAGGCTAACATCGAGCGTTACAATACGGTGCACGCCTTTGTCGAGGCCAATGCAACAGAGCTGTCTGGTGTGGTGTTGGATCAGGGAGCATTTGTCGATCGGGTATTGTCGAAACTACCCGCCGCCCTCAGGTCGAGCTTCACCACCAAGAAAGTGGTATCATCGCTCAAGGATCTGGGCATCCAACCCATCCAGTACATTTTTGACGGCCTGCTGCCTCGTCGTGCCCTGCGGTTCCCAGACTTCACTCACCACAAGAAGGTCATCCGCTTCCTGGATGAGCGGTGCATTGCCACCAACCCCGGCGATCTGCGGTCGCAGATCGCCACGACCCCGGGCATGTACAACGCTTACGTCACGTTCTGCGAGGAGGAGGGGCTACAGGCGACTGTTGCTGACGTTGTCGAGCTGGCTCAGGTCGTCAAGGAGTGCGGGCTGGACACGAGGTACACCCTGCAAAAAGCTACCTCCGAAGTCAACCCGCTTATTGAGTGGCTCAACAGTGTGGTGGAGGTTACGGGTGACTCGCGCGATGCTATATGGGTTGGCGACCTCAAAGCGCTGTGGAAGGAGACACATGTTGGCGCAGAGGCCAATGTCTTAAACCACAAATTGGTCAAGGCATACGTTGCCACCAAGGCGGGGGCGGGGTGGAAGAGGATTGGCCATATCAAGACGGGTGGTGGGTCATTTGTGAAGAATGGGGTGGTCAAGGGGTGCACATTGAGGTGCGTAGTATAAGTCAACCCGCTTATTGAGTGGCTCAACAGTGTGGTGGAGGTTACGGGTGACTCGCGCGATGCTATATGGGTTGGCGCTTTGCTTCCCCTCCCAAGCGTTTCAGAGAGAAGCCGATTCGAGCATATTTTATAGCACCTTTCCAAGCTGCAATTCATATAAAGGTGTTCCGCTTTGTTGAAGAAGACACCACCAATGACAATGTCCGAATCAAGGATACCTGATATTCCCAATGTATTGGTGGATGTAATATTGTCCCAGATATGCGGTTGCGTTGTGGAATCATTGAGACGCCTGCCCACAGGCTCCCCTTTGAAGACGGTTCGTGCGGCATTGCGCCCGCTTGTGAGCGTATGTATGTTGAGTCAGGAGAGCGCGACCTTTGTCGGCGAGGACATATGGGAAACTGTTTTCCAATTGGTCTGCAGGATCTTCAGCAGAAAAGTGTGTGGAGGTGATGTGAAAAGCTCGTATCGAAACGCGGTAATGCTGATCCTCGGACGCGGATGTGAGTGGTGTGACGCTCACCCGAATACTTTCAAAGTGTATTGGCAGTTTGGCATACGCATTTGTCAGACATGTCTACGGGAAAACACTATTTGCGATTTTGCTGTCAAGAATGACCTGAAGGGGTTGGGTCCAGAGGTTGTTTCGTATATTTGTCGGGGACTGCCCTCCATCACAATTGGCATGTACAAACGATACGTCGACCTCACCTACGACCTCACATTTCTCTGGAGCGCCGATGTGTATGCGCGTGCACGGGAGTTCCTTCGAAAGGATGCGGGCTGTTTCGGCGACAGTTCTTCTTATTCTTGCTACACCGAGCTTTGCGAACTCGCAACAGCAAAAGTAATCGCGGACAAGGAGGCTGCACGACTCTTGTGCGTCTCCATGCGGAAGGCATCGTTGGATGAATTGGATGACCACATCATGTCGTCTCAAGATCTTGCACATGTGTTCAAGTGCTGCGCAAGTGTTGTGCCCAAGGGTCAGCTGCGCGACAAGCTGGTGCCCAATGGTCAGTTGCGCGACAACCTGGTGGTGTCATGCACAACAGACGATATTCTTGGGGTTACGCACGCTCTGCTCAACCGCAAGCTTACCGGCTTCATTATTAAATTATGCATCGATCTCAAAGACCTGCCCCTCGATGTCATAATTGCACATGCTGGCTCGATATCTGTTGCCGTGATGGCTGACGTTGCTTCCGCGGTGGGCGATTTCCCCAAGCTGACGCATGCCGTGTTTTCACGCAATTATGGAGATGACATTAAGCAGGCATGTATCGCTTCACAAGATGCTGAAATTCGCAAGCAAGTGCACTGCATGGTTGCGAATATCGTGAAAAGAATATGGGTGCGTGATTGGGACTCGATGTTCCGCGGTGTGTTCGAGGTACGCGGATGCAAGTGGTCTCGTTATCGTGACCTATTTCACAAGCTAAGTGTCGCGCATCGACGTATTATCTTGGATCAACCCAGTGCACACGGTGTGTGTTGCAGACAATGTAATAAGGAGTTCAAAACAGTTTCGGACTTGATCCATCATGTCAAGGGTTCTCTGGTTCACCACCCCCATACGGGCGTGTGATATTGAGAGGCACTGCAGACATCAGCTTGACACCATTATGTTTTTAAGGGGAAATTGGGATGTTTCATTTTACTGTTCCACCGACTGTATAGCCAGTTGTTGCGGATCCAGCGATTGGTATCCAAACCAAAGCGGAACATTGACATGGCATCTATCACACTGCGACCACGGCGGATCCTGTCGAGTCACATGGAGACTTCATGATCAGCTCGTGCGTTTCCTTTTCCGCGTGGTCTTCATGCAGGATGCGTTTGATTTCTTCGTGTATTTTGGCGTACTTGATTTTGGACATGTCCGGGTACGACGACCGAGGAGGACATTATTTAATTTTATTCTCCAAAGTATTTAGAATATGTTCAACGAAACATTTGACGCAAGCACAGCACTGTCAAGTATTTTCTTATGGGTTTTGTTCGGACACCTGTCCAAACTATTAAACTGTGATTTGCAACGCATTATGGTTTCGCATCCATTTGTTGTGCATATGATTGGAATCGCTACATTTTTCTTCCTTTTTACAATATTGGACCCAAGCAACAAAAACCACATATCGATTGTATGGTTCAAGACTATATTTGTATACACAATATTCATTATAATGACCAAGTCAAAGTGGTACTTTATTGCACCAATATTAGGACTTTTGTTGATAGACCAAACACTAAAAAAGCACGAAGCCATCCAAACAGAACGCGGTGATGATACAGATAAATTACAAAAAATACAAAAAGATATCAGCAATATATTAGTCATAATTATGCTATCTTTGATTTTCATCGGAGCCGCGCATTATATGTATCTGCAACGCATAGAATACAAAAACGATTTTTCGATGACCAAATTTTTCTTTGGAGTAACAACTTGCAAAACTACAACACCGACGTACAAAACAAAATTGTCATAAAACGCAGAAAAACAATTCATTCAATCTTTGTAACCGATACAAATATAGTCTAGTCTTCAGTTATAGTCGGTGACTATTGAACCCAATAATTGGGTAGATCAGCTAAAGGCGATTTTTTTTTGTGCCCTTCATCCCGCATTTCAGTATTTAAGCGGATAACAAGGTAAGCTACCTACAGACCCAGGTGTGACGGTCGGTTGAGCGCTCACTCTCTCTCTCTCTCTCTCTAGAAAGTGTGTTTTAGGGGGACCGAATTGTGCGGTCCATCCACGTCGTCAGAAGCAAAATAAGGTTCTTGGCAACGTTCACGTCTCTGTTCCAGGTTGCACCACAGCGCACATTGGATGCGCTTTTGACACTGGACATGTATGACTTTACAGGTTTCCGCCGACTGTATGTTTCTTCAACTGAATCCCTCTGCCCCGGAGCGTGGCCTGCGATTCCCATTCAAAAAAGCCTCAGTGGTGTCAAGCTGATGTCTTCTTGGATGGACGATGATAATACGCATGACACACACGTTCTGGTATGTCGTCTTGTGGACGATTGATTGAGTCTTGGAGTTGTGCGCGCGCCTATCACTCTTCTTCACGTGCGTGCTTGGTGTCAGGCAATGAATGATCTGTGGAAGACGACGACGTCTTGCGAGCTCCCACGGTTTCCGCCATCTTTGTCTGTCGTCAACTGAGGCACGTGCGTGTGCTTGCATTCATGCGATCGATGTGTCTAAAGTGTTTAATGCGCCGAGATTATGAGAATCGCAAGCGTTCCAGTGATAGGCCCAAGCGTTCTAGTGAGAATAGCAAGTGTTCCAGTGATACGCCCAAGTTACAGTGGTGTAGGTGAGCAAGAAACAGAATCCATCCGCTCTGCAGTGCCCGCGATACCCCTTCAGAAACCGAGAAGGTTTTGTCGAGCAGGAGTTAGTTGCTCTGTAAATAATAACTAATACACGGGGTGTAGACAGCAATTCTTTAGGGTCTCGTTATAGTCTGGATCTGTGTGAACCGATAACTGAATGGTTCCATCTACCGGTTCACAATCAAAATACATGTAAAGTATGTTCATACTTTCTACTGTTGTAGAACTGATGGAGTTGATAACATCCACTAAGCATTGTTGACGAACGGCGGTCTTTGTTTTCTGTGTTTTTCCATCACCAACACTGTATGCATGCGGATTGTACCGAATGAAATACAATGGCAGTGTGTTTCCATCGAAGGCTAGGGACGCTTGAATGTCAGCCATCCTTTTCATGTCACAAGCAACCGAGTATCCACCGAATTTATGTTGATTCTCATCGACCTCTAGCAATATAGCAACCCCGTCTTTGACAATCAAGAAATCTATCCTTGCGAATGTAAATCCCACACAGCTAAAGTTTACATGGTGTTCTCTGTCGGAATCAATGCCATTATCTTGTAACAACTTGGCAACCTTCTGCTCTTCCCTTTTCATCCGCTGTTGATAGTCAGCTGTATGCGTCATTTTGTGTTTTTTTCAAATCATGAAGTGTAGCAAATTCAGCTACACATTCCTCACATTTATATGGTTTTTCTCCTGTATGCGTCATGATGTGTCTCTTCAAAGAACTACTATGGGCAAATTCAGCTGCACATTCCTCACATTTATATGGTTTTTCTCCTGTATGAGTCATTACGTGTCTCTTCAAATCAGTAAATGTAGCAAATTCAGCTACACATTCCTCACAGTTATATGGTTTTTCTCCTGTATGAGTCATTACGTGTCTCTTCAAATCATTAAATGTAGCAAATTCAGCTACACATTCCTCACATTTATATGGTTTTACTCCTGCATGCGTCATGATGTGTCTCTTGAATGAACTGCTATGGGCAAATTCAGCTGCACATTCCTCACATTTATATGGTTTTTCTCCTGTATGCGTCATGATGTGTCTCTTCAAATCAGTACTTTGAGAAAATGCAGCTACACATCCATGATTTTCACATTTAAATGGTTTTTCTCCTGTATGTGTCCTCATGTGTTTTTTCAAATCACCACACATTACACATGCAACTAAACATCCCTTAAATGTACATGGGGTTTTTCTCCTGTATGCGTCATGATGTGTCTCTTCAAGCAAGCATTAGTAGATAATTCAGCGTTGCATCCAAAACCTTGACATACGAATTTCCTTGATGACATCTGTATCCTATAGAAAGAACTGGTGCTGCGAATAATGTGTATTTTAAGTGTCCTGGTAATGGTTACAATCATACCATTACAAGGTAATATTGTTTATACTTCATTCAAGCCCCTCGCGTCTAACAATAATGGACGAATTATTCTAGAAACATCATTGGCCTGACTGTGTGATACTTGATCCCTGAACATCATGTTCAACTTCGTTCCCAAGTTCACCACCACCGGCTCTTACCCCGGCATCCAACGTAGAGTCCGTGTTCTGCGCTGGATACAAAGTGAATCATTGGGCAAAACAACACGCAAATATACAAAAGTTTGTATGGATATCTTTTACAAGGGGCACTTTTCTGTCCCGCTGACTGTAGCAGCTTAAGAACGTTCAGTATTTCTTTTCTGTCCCGCTGAATGTAGCAGCTTAAGAACGTTCAGTATTTCTTTTCTGTCCCGCTGACTGTAGCAGCGTAAAAACGTTCGAGGAACATCTCAATAGCCACCAAACCCATACCCACAGAAACGAATCCACTCGAGAGTCAGAGATTCCAGGTGCTCCCGCACATATACGAAACTTTGTCTGGATATCTTTTACAAGGGGCACTATTTAGTATTTTCTGTTCCGCTGACTGTAGCAGCGTAAGAACGTGTGAGGAACATCTCAACGGCCACCAAACCCATACCCACAGAAACGAATCCACTCGAGAGTCAGAGATTCCAGGTGCTCCCGCACATATACGAAACTTTGTCTGGATATCTTTTACAAGGGGCACTATTTAGTATTTTCTGTTCCACTGACTGTAGCAGCGTAAGAACGTGTGAGGAACATCTCAACGGCCACCAAACCCATACCCTTAAGCCCACAGAAACTAATCCACTCCAGAGTCAGAGATTCCAGGTGCTCCCGCACATACAACAGCCCCTCCAAGAATACCTCCGAGTATGCCTCAGGAGGTTCGTCCTGCCTCGCGAGCTGCATCTTAAATGTTATGTCGTCCACAAGAGGGTGACGCTTGAAGTAGCCGACGAAACTCACACGGGACCTGCCACTGCGCCGAATCCAAAGGTCATACGCGAGCCCATGTATTAAATTTCCCAATGTATGGTCCAAACCAGGAAAAAGAATGCTCCTCGCGCCACCCGGGACGGTTGAGTCCTCAAACGAGACGCGCTCGGCACGGACGTCTTCCGAGAGAGCAATGATGGCTCGGACAAGGAAGCGGAACCCTAGAAAAACGAGGTAGTAAGGGGACAGGCTCGGGTTCACGCTCTCAACGAAAAAATCGAACTTGTCGGGAACCGAGTCGTCGTCCAAAACAGGCTCCTTGTAACGAAAATAGCAAGAGCAGACTGGAGAATATCTCGCATGCTCCCCACCGGAGCCAAGCCTCGCAGTCGCCGTGATGTTCACAGCCTCACCGACGCCGCCACACATGATGTTAGGGCGCAAGACAGTAAGTAACACACTGTCACCCGACCGCTGGTCAACAGGAAACAGACGCTTCAAACGCTCCGTCTGGTACGAGACGCCTGCCGCGTCACGAACTACAAAGTCTCCGCTCACCACATCCAACACCTCATTCCCGGTGTTCTGCACGGCCAAGGTGCATTGGTAGTCGCCAGGGGCGAAGTTCTCCAACTCGTTGGGAGTCAGACACAAAGGCACAAGCGACACACGGAGAGCCAACATCTCGTTGTGCATCACGGACGTGTTCTCAAGTACGCACACACCACCACCACCGCCCCCACGAGGAACCAAAGTGTCGAACGCCGCGGTCTCCACACAAGCGATGATCGCACGACGCAACGAATTCACGATGCACAAGTCGACGCCAGAAACTGAGAAGGACCCTCCGTCATCTCCGATGTTACCAGGTATGAAGTGATCCGTACCGACTGAGGGAGAAGGGATCACAGGAGCCAGAACGTCTCCTACACGAATCAACATTTCTAAAGCTACAGCAGGAATAATACACAACAATATCTACATCATCGAAGAAAACATTTATACTCGGTTTCAAAAACCAAATCGAAACAATCGCCAAGGAAACAATGGGCGTTCCTGCCTCCCGGCGATTTTTTTGAATTTTCCAAGCAGAAGTTAGAGCCGTACGAACGACTCACTCGCCAACCAGAGATTTAGCTCTCCGCGGAATTGCGATTCCGACCAGACCAGGCTCCGAAACCAGTCAAAATCCCTCCGGGAGGCAGGAACAAATGTACTGGTGCAAATTGTCTTTCTTACATTAAGGAATTCAAGTTTCATCAAGTTTTGTTACCAATCTTGTCAATACAACAGATATTGTCTTCAGGAGATTGACACAAAACATTCAAGGACTGTAAAGACACAGAAGTTACACTCAGACCGGTCAATAATGTTACAGTATATTGAATCAATTCCAATTCTCAATGTACAACTTGGACCGACGGTCGATTGTTGTACACATGTACACATTGCTGCAAAGTTTGAGGAGAGTGGCTATACTTGCGAATGTAAGCCACATGACAGTCTCGAGGTGGATCTCAAACCCCACTAAAAAAGTGTACAAACGGAATAAACCTACAAAATCGGATGTGGTCATAGAGTTCTTAAAGGCGTCATTAAAAATAGATCCATTCGCATCTCTTGCTGGTCTTTGTCATAAGGTAAAGGATGCTTTCGGATTTGAGGTCACAAAAGAGTTGATTCGCGTTGTGATTAAAGGCTTGGGCTCACAAAGAAAAAAGCAAAGTTCTTCTCCAGGCCTGATAACTTATATGAGAAAACCACGTCATTCATAAGCCAAAGGGAACGGTTAAAACAGGAAGGGAGGACTTTTGTATCGATCGACGAAACTTCATTTGGAAGACATACGAGAGACGTGTTTGGCTACTCACCAAAGGGAGAGCTACTGGTTGTACCGAGGTCGAGACCTAGGGTGACGACAATGTCGGCACTTTGTCTTATTCAACAAGGCAAAGGAGACATTTATTTTAACATCAGGCAAGGGTCTTTCAACACGCATACTTTTGTTGAGTTTTTAGAAAATTTGGACTGTCCAACTGACACAGTAATTATACTTGACAACGTGGCGTTTCACCACTCCAAGAAGGTCAAAACACTTGCAGCTTCAAGGGGGTGGGAGCTCCTATACACTCCTCCCTACTCACCTTGGTTCAACCCAATAGAAGGGGTGTTCTCCATCGTCAAACACGATTTCTATAAAAGCCAAGATGTGTATAAGGCTTTGAGTTCTGTTAAAGAGAAACACGTAGAGGCTTTTTTTCAAAAGTCATTGAATACAATTTCTGGACCTTGATACAAGGAAATAGCGACATTGGCTACTAAATGGAGACGATAGTCAATAAAGAGCCTCCGGACAAGCGTACGCGACCGGACCGGGCGGCCAAAATTAAGGACAGGAAAAACGGCGAGGAGAACGTGGTCAAGTGTACACTGAGTCGGATCATAGCGGATAAGGACAACAAGGACGTTATCATCAAGGTGATTAAGGAGCGGGTCGACAGCGTATCCAAGAGGACTTATCTTGCCGGTGTTGCGGTGAACCGGATCTTAAAAGAAGTCTTCGAAGGGGTACCAGATGCGCAACTGCACACTGTAAGTGTCCCTAGCGTCGACCAGAACTTCATTCGGCAGCTTATGGTGGGGTCGAGACAGGCGCACATGGAGACGAGGGACGCCACAGTCGAAAGGTTCTTTCACAACAACTATTGGTTTAGGGAGAAGATTGAGGGGCGCGAGGTAATTGTGAAAAAGAAGAAACAATACGTGGGTGCCATCGCTCGCTACGATGGCGATCGAAACCTGTACAGCCACGCGTCGAAGAAGTACCTGACCAACTTCAATAACCACTACAGAGTCCATCTCTCCACATGGATCAAGAAGTTCGTTTACTCGAAGGAAAACAGGATCTTGGCCAAGGAGATCAAAGATGAGCACGGCATTGACGAGACCGTATTCCACCGATACCTCCTCTACGATATCCACTCTTGGGGAGTAAAGGAAGACCTCATAGCGATACATTCGCTCCTACCGGAGCGAACAAAGATGTTGCTTAAGATTCAGCACTCGATCCTCGGACGGGACGAGATCAACCGACAGTGGCTCAAGAGCGTTTCCAACAGCGCCAAGATGATCCGGTACAACGTCTTTATCAATCGATACCTCGAGGCCACAGAGGACGAGGGCTACGCCAAGCTGGTCAACATCGCTCCCATCCCAACAGTCAAGCACGCCTTCATCACGATAGACACCGACGGCCTACTGGGCGTCCTCAAGGACGTGGGTCTCATCGAGAGTCTCGAAAAGACGCTGACGAACAAGGAGCACTGGGAGTCGGTCTTCGATGTGGAAAACATCCGTTCTAATGGGAAAGGTGTGTTTACATGCACCATAGACACTGACGGCGTCATGGCTTGTACCCACTTTCTTAGGGCCGAGAAGAAAAAGATTTCAATCAAGGACGACGGAACGGCGATTAAGAAGCAGACCAAGACGCTCCGCGAGTTTTCCGAGTCCGACCCCAATGTGGTGGTCGTTGCAAACGACCCTGGCCGCTGCAACATTGCCTTTTTGACTTGGAAGAAAAATAAGGTCGAAGAAAAAGATAAGGGGGGTAGGAAGAGGAAGAGGCACTGCGAGTTCAGGAGCAAGAGACTCACGCGGGAGCGGTACTACGTTGAGAGCGGGGTCTTCAAATCGAGAGGGCCGACCAAGAAGTGGTTGTCCAACATCCAGGATTGCCTTGACGACCTGAAGGACAACAGTCCCAAGCGCACATCTCTAGTGTCGTTTGACGCTTACGTGACTGTCATGGTCAACCATTGGGATTCTCGATGGGGGGAGATGTCCAAGTCGCGGTGGGGCGCGCAGCGCCTGCGGCTCTACGGTGGCAAGAAACGTGTCTTAGCACGCTTCTTCAACGAGGTCCAGGAGGATGTCGGTGAGAGGAAAACAATTGTCGTCGCATACGGTTCTGCTAAGTTTGCCCATGGTGGCAAGGGTGAACTTTCTGTCCCTACTACGAGCGCGTTCAAGGCGTTTAGCGACCGTTTCAAGGGGCGAGTTGCCGTCATTGACGAATTCCGTACCACAAAGATCTGGCACAAGGACAGCACCACCGTCCTCCAGAGTGTGCAGTCCGAAAAAGAAGGGCGCACGGTTCGAGGCTTGCTATGGTGCAGTTCCACCATGGAGAACAGCAAGTTGTTTGTAAACCGCGACCTAAATGCAGCCATTAACATCCACAATTGCTTTACAATGTACCCAATCCGCCCCGGAATTCTTGCGAGGCCAAAGAAATATTGCAAACTGGAAGTTGTGGTAGGACGCAAAATTGATTACAAGCTGACAGGTTCTTTACAGAACGCAGTGTCGAGCAAAGTGTAGAAGATAAACACATACAAGAGGACTTTGGGAGGACTTGGGATATTATGTAACATAATTCCCTTGTCCGAGTGTACATCTTCAAAGTAGCCTGAAAAGTCAAAGTGCTGGCTCACATCGTGCGCATCAATAATCATTTTCAAAGAGTTCCTGCCTCAGAATCAAATATTTCTGCTACATCTGGAATTATTGGGCACACGCAGCGATATTTTCGCTTGAGCAAACTGAACACATTGCTGAAAAGTTTGAGGAGAGTGGATAAATACTTGCTCTACGGTGGCAAGAAACGTGTCTTGCCTAACACAAGACCCAGCTGCTGTCAAGATTCACAATGGCCCTGTACTCGGGGCCAGCCGCCTCTGGATCCATCAAAAGCAAGCAGACATCGGCGTGACCGGCCTTCGCAGCCGCCCACAAGGCCCAGCTGTTGACAGAGTTCGCCCGGGCCCTGAACTCAATTCCAGCCACCTCTGGATCCATGAGCAGCTTGCAGACATCTGCGTGACCTGCCTTGGCAGCCGCCCACAAAGCCCTGCTGTCGCTAGAGTTCGCCAGGGCCCTGAACTCAAGTCCAGCCACCACTGGATCCATCAGCAGCTTGCAGACATCTGCTTGACCTGCCTTGGCAGACGCCCCCAAGGCCCTGCTGTTGATATTGTTCGCCTGGCCCTGTACTTGAGTCCAGCCACTGCTAGATCCATCAGCAGCTTGCAGACATCTGCGTGGCCTTCTTTGGCAGCCGCCCACAAGGCCCAGCTGTCGCTAGAGTTCGCCCGGGCCCTGTACTTGAGTCCAGCCACTGCTAGATCCATCAGCAGCTTGCAGACATCTGCGTGGCCTGCATTGGCCGCCGCCCCCAAGGCCCTGCTGTTGGCATTGGTAGCCCGGGTCCAGTACTCAAGTCCAGCCACCTCTGGATCCATGAGCAGCTTGCAGACATCTGCGTGACCTTCCTTAGCAGCCGCCCACAAGGCCCTGCTGTCGCTAGAGTTCGCCAGGGCCCTGAACTCAAGTCCAGCCACCCCTGGATCCATCAGCAGCTTGCAGACATCTGCGTGACCTTCCTTTGCAGCCGCCCACAAGGCCCTGCTGTTGTTAGAGTTCCCCAGGGCCCTGAACTCAAGTCCAGCCACCTCTGGATCCATGAGCAGCTTGCAGACATCTGCGTGACCTGCCTTGGCAGCCGCCCACAAGGCCCTGCTGTCGAAAATGTTCGCCTGGGCCCTGAACTCAAGTCCTGCCACGGCTGGATCCATGAGCAGCTTGCAGACATCTGCGTGACCTTCCTTGGTAGCCGCCCACAATGCCCAGCTGTCGCTAGAGTTCGCCCGGGCCCTATACTCAAGTCCAGCCACCTCTGGATCCATGAGCAGCTTGCAGACATCTGCGTGACCTTCCTTGGCAGCCGCCCACAATGCCCAGCTGTCGCTAGAGTTCGCCCGGGCCCTATACTCAAGTCCAGCCACCTCTGGATCCATGAGCAGCTTGCAGACATCTGCGTGACCTTCCTTTGCAGCCGCCCACAAGGCCCTGCTGTCGCTAGAGTTCGCTAGGGCCCTGAACTCAAGTCCAGCCACCCCTGGATCCATCAGCAGCTTGCAGACATCTGCGTGACCTTCCTTTGCAGCCGCCCACAAGGCCCTGCTGTCGTTAGAGTTCGCCAGGGCCCCGAACTCAAGTCCAGCCACCTCTAGATCCATGAGCAGCTTGCAGACATCTGCGTGACCTGCCTTGGCAGCCGCCCACAAGGCCCTGCTGTCGAAAGTGTTCGCCCGGGCCCTGAACTCAAGTCCAGCCACCGCTGGATCCATGAGCAGCTTGTAGACATCTGCGTGACCTTCCTTGGTAGCCGCCCACAATGCCCAGCTGTCGCTAGAGTTTGCCCGGGCCCTATACTCAAGTCCAGCCACCTCTGGATCCATGAGCAGCTTGCAGACATCTGCGTGACCTTCCTTGGCAGCCGCCCACAATGCCCAGCTGTCGCTAGAGTTCGCCCGGGCCCTATACTCAAGTCCAGCCACCTCTGGATCCATGAGCAGCTTGCAGACATCTGCGTGACCTTCCTTTGCAGTCACCCACAATGCCCAGCTGTCGCTAGAGTTCGCCCTGGCCCTGAACTCAATTCCAGCCACCGCTGGATCCATTAGCAGCTTGCAGACATCTGCGTGACCTGCCTTGGCACCCACATAGAGAAGCTTGTTTTCATTTTGGTTCGCCCTCAATTGTAGGGTCCCCTTAACCTGTACAAGAGGATTGGACACCAAGCATACTGCTAGAAGGTCGGCGCGCCCCCCTTTCGCCATCATCTCTCCAACTCGCTGTGGTGGTTGGATCAGTCCGGTAAGGGGCCATCCAGAAAATCTTTTGTGCAGAGTTTTACACACTAATACAATCTTGGGGTTGGAAGAGAATAGGGCAATACGATCAAGAATGTCATAGGGACACGTTAGGAGTGGAAACGATGATCGCGTGTGCGAATGCATGTTCATGAACATGTGTGTACATGCATGCAAGCGCACAGGATGGTATAAATAAATAATGAGTTGGGATAAACCCTATAAACCCTTGGTTGCACTTGCCTGGCGGTATCTGCAAGCGGTACAGAATGGGTGTTCCTGCCTCACGGCGGATTTTTTGAATTTTCTACTCTACTGAATTTAGATCCTCAGGCGGTTTCAAGATGGCTTTCGAAGCCCAACACTCATCCTCGATCGCTTCAACACGAAGATAGTTCTCAGCGGCCCGCACCAAATCAACGTTGCCTTCCAATTGGGCAATAGTGTTCCGATCGGTTGCGAATTTGATTTGCTTTTCCCTCTCCTGCTCCAACTGATGTATTCTGCGTTCAAGTACTTCTTTCTTGTGCATGAAATGGTAATTGATGTATCCAATCTCCTTTTTAAGCTTTTCATCGTAGTCGACAGCGCCATCATCTTTTAATGGTATTCGTTTGATGCTACGACGCAAGTAATGAGGAGGAGGAGCAGCTGTAGCGGTAGCGGAGTGATCGTTCATGTTTGAAACAATGCTTATTCCAAGCATGATGCATTTTGTTTTTATACACCATCACCAAAACCGCTCGATCTCCCAAGCATTGATCTCGTCAGCACGCAATTTATGATGAAGGGACGTCCACCAAGACAATGGCTTTTCTTGAGAAAGGCGCACGGCGTCCACAAGGTACTGCGCCCCCGCAGCAAACACATAACTGTCCACCTTACATTCGCATCCGAAGGCCTCAACCCAAACCCGCTCAAGGTCCAGACGTTGAGGGTGCGAGAGCCCTCTCCGCATGACACGCGACTCGCTCATCAGGTTGCAAAACAATGGCTCAGGGTTCGATGCCATCGGATGAGCGGTAGGCGCAAGCAATGCCACAAGCTTTGATGAAAACACATCTAGATTCCTCTCCATGCCGCCATGCGGCGTCCCAAAATGGTCCCAAGGATCACCCTGCAAGAAGGCCACACGGTTCACAGGCATGTCGCCAGCACGCAAACGCGCCACCGTGTAATGCAACCACGTATCTGCCTCACGACCCACATTATCCAGATGCTCGAAAAAGACATCGACATCACTACACTTTTTACCCAAGACATCGAACAAACGTTGCTTTGCATCTTCGGCAGTACCCTTGTGGAACACAAATATCCGGTACCGCTCGCCTGCAGGACGCTCCAAAAACGCAAAAGCAAGCGCGGATACCCATCGTTCCACCCCCGGTTCGTTGTACCAAGCAACCACAACGTCTGAGACCGAGCGAGAAGATGACGATGATAGCATGTCTTTCATTTCCATGGGAAATGTGTTCGTAATATTATGTCTCATTACTTTTCACATGTCGCACTCCGAACGCCCCACAAAAAACAAACTAAAAAGTGGTCGACGGCAAGACTGTCTGAATATTCGGAGCTACAAAAAAGTAATGGGCGTTCCTTCCTCCCGGCAGATTTTTTTAAATTTCTACTCAGAATTTAGAGCATCCGGAACGACTCGCTAGCTTGAGATATCAGCACCGAGGAATCACAAATCCGCTCCAGACCATGTTTCGCAACCAGTCAAAATCGGCCGGGATGCAGGAACGCCCATTGTATGCTGCACAAGCTGATAAAGGCAATTGTTGCAAGCGCATACAGCTAGGGACATTTGAAAGTGGGACACCTTGTCGTACATGAGCAGTGACACAACCACGATGTACAACGCTTCCCAGGGAGGAGCCAATCATGAGGCTTCCACCAATCATCAGTTGCGCAAGTTTAACATGGCTTCGATTGGAAGCAACAATATCGTCGTGATGATTGGCAAACGCGACACCAGAAAATCCGTGTTGTTGAAGGACTTGTTGTACCACCACCGCGACGTGCCTACAGGGACCATGATCTCGCCCACCAAACAGGTCGGAAACATGTTTCCAACCATGTTCATTCATGATGAATTTAAACACGACATCGTCGACGACATCCTCAAGCGCCAGAAGAAGATTGTCAAGTTGTCGCACACGCAACCTGGTATCGACCCTCGCGCCTTTTTCATACTTGATCAATGCATGTACGATGAAAGCTGGTCCAATGACTTCAACATCAGGTCCATCTTCATGAACAATCGTCAATTCTATCTCATGTTTATCATCGTCATGCAGTATGCGGAAGATCTACGATATGTATGCAGGATTGTTCCCGACGTTTGACATGTTTTGCCAAGTGATGGACCAATGTACCGAGGGTTTTGAATGCCTCGTCATCCACAACAGCTCAAATAACTCCAATCTAGAGGACCGGGTGTTTAGGTACAAGACATGAAATAAATTCAGTCCAATCTCCTTCGTTGAATAACAGAACAACGCCTGCCTGCCACACGATTTCCCCGTTTTGCATGAGCTCCCTTCGATACGCACCCCCTCTCCCCCTGCAATTCGCTTGATACGTGTGTGTTCGATGTGTCAACGAGGATTCAGCTCCTAGCGATTCACCAAATATTCCAACAACCTGCTCAGAATACCGGGGTGGCAATATTACTCAAGGCGAGGGGGGCTTTTTGCCACGACATTCTTTGCGCCAACCTTCTTTGCCACGACCTTCTTTGCCGCAACATTCTTTGCCACGACATTCTTTGCCACGACCTTCTTTGCCATGACCTTTATGTTCGCACCACCAAGTTGATTATTTCCCTTAGCCAATTCATCTTTTTGTTTCTATTGCAGTTTGATTCACCTTCCTTTGTCTCCTAGCAGCTATTGCAGTTTGTTCCATTTGTTTAATTCTATCATGTTCGTTCATTCCTGTTTCTGTTTTTTTTTGAAAAAAATCAAACATTTTATTGACTTATTATTTTTTACAAAGATAAAAAATCAACACAGTTTTGTGTGTGGATGGTTGTTGTTGGTTGCCGAATGTGTAAAGAGCTCCTGCACAGTCAAAAAAAAAAAAGTAGGATCATGTAGCAGCATCCAGAGTGGAACCATTGCACACAAACATAGATTGCTGCTGCTGTCTGCAAATCCTTAGAATTTGAATGCCGAAGTAAGCAATGGCATATGACCGGTTAACCTCGATGATCCACTTATCCCCAAGCTTGATACTATTCGCATTCAATTTGCCGGTTACATTCACATTTCCGTTGGCGTTGATGTCTCTCGTGGACGTGGGCCCGTTGAGTTGCGTAGCCCCTCCAGACCACAATCGCCCGGCAGCCAGCCCCCCGTAGTGCCCAGTCCCATCTTTATTGAATAGTCGCAACCAGTCGTCATTGCCATGCTTGTCACCCACACCGCTTAAAGTCCACTTATCCCCAAGCTTGATCCTATTCGCATTCAAGTTGCCAGTTAAATTCTTTTTTTCTAGCCCGTGCATGCCTTTGCATCAATCATGATGTAGCAAAAATGTTAACGCTTTAACGAGCACAATGTGAGACAGCAGGAGCGAAGACACTTCTGAATGGGTTTGATCGGTTACAAAGATTGATGGTCAACTTGTCAAAATCCCAAGGTGTCCATTTTCATCAGATCAAATCACAAACGTAGCGGCCGTCGCGAAGGGGTGCCGATTGTACAGAACACACACTTGTATTGGCTTCTTTTCCAACAGTCTTCGCATCTTGCAGCTTTGCATTCCTTGCATGAAGACCCCTTCGTGTGCAGATTTGCGCATTGAGGGCAACACCAGTTAGCACCCGCGGCACCCTCATTTTCGTCATCATGCGTCAAGTCCACTTCCACTGCTTTCTGCCCACGTTTGGCACGTTGCACAGTCAGAGGCACAACACTACTAGGGCCAGCTATGGAGTCGCGGCAAAGAGGGCACGAATTCAGTCTTGGAAAGCAGTCTCCGCACACGAGGTGATCGCAGGGAAGGGCGAGCGCTGCAACATGATTGTTTAGGCAGCAAGGACACTCCCACAAAGGGCGCTCGATCTCAACCACCTCGACCTCATTCTCAATGGGAATACTGGGAGCCTCCTCTTCATCTGTAGTCACAGGAATAAAATGAAAACCCGCGTCAGATGGAAATGTAAAACGACATCGCAGTTGTACATTATATTGAAAGCAAACAATTGCATCTACCTTCGTCCTCTGACGACAACGATATATAGCCTGTCAAGTCCATGACATCTCCCATCAGAGATCGATTCCGACGACAGACAATATAGGAGACCTATCGTAAATTTAACAATAAAACAAACAAATCACATTACTCGTACTCGATGCGCAAGCGGTACTAGATGCGCAAGCGGTACTAGACGCGCAAGCGGTACTCGATGCGCAAGGGGTACTCGATGTACTTGGATGTACTTGGATGTACTTGGATGTACTTGAGGTACTTGGATGTATTTGAGGTGCAATGGGCGGTCCTGCATTCCGGCCGATTTTGACTGGTTGCGAAACATGGTCTGGAGCGGATTTGTGATTCCTCGGTGCTGATATCTCAAGCTAGCGAGTCGTTCCGGATGTTACTGTGCACAGACGAGGATCCAGCAGTCCCGTTGAGCGAAGGAGTCGATCGATGATCAGCATCAGCAGAAGAAGATGCAGTCCCATTGAGCGAAGGAGTCATCGATGATCATCAGCATCAGCAGTATCAAGAAGCAGAAACGGCAGCAGGAAAAACGTTTTGCTGACATGATTCCTATGTGGGCGTCTCTGCGTGAAAATGGAGCAGCGTTGACATCTCGGTTTACCTGTCAAATTACGCTACGTTTTCCGATGAGTGGTGGAGGCTGGTTGGTGTGACCATGTCCATCTGCCTCCACACTACACACGGCTGCGGCTTTCTCAGAATCCTCCTCGTCCATCTGACTCCACATGCAAACGGCGGAAACCTGTCGCCTCCTTCTCGTCCATCTGACTCCAAACGCAAACGGCGGAAACGTGTCGCATCCTTCTCGTCCATCTGACTCCAAACGCAAACGGCGGAAACATGTCGCCTCCTTCTCGTGCAGTGCGTGCAAGCGTACAGTCACTAATGCGGTCAACAAGGATTTGCAATCATCAGACAAACATCCTCATGTCGCTCGGTGGCTTTGCAAATTGAGCAATATAATTGGGTGTTCCTCCGATGTTTATTTATATTTATTTATTTTGTTTTGGGGATTCCAACATTTTTATGTGTTTTTCGTCAATAATACAATGGCAAGATCCGGTTGTCTTAGAAGAATTCCCTGTCAACATCTTGGGACATGAGTTGGTGTATGCGTAATAAGAACATGCATCCTTGCAGTTTGCTCTGTTCATGTAAGGAAGTTTAATTAAGTTCTTGCTCGGTTTACACTGTTCGCCCTCAAACATCTCGAACATGGGCAGAGATAACTTGGGTGTTGATCGGCTGCATTCGTATTCTCCGAAAGCGGCATTCTAATATTTTGTGCATGCAATTTGCAACCTTCACCATTCACTGTCAATCCCGGTCTTCTCACTGTAACCGGTTCAGTGGAAAACCAATACGATTTTAAATCAACAAATTACTATGAATTATGTCGCCGCCTTACACCCTGTTATTGGGATGTTTCATTTTACTGTTCCACTGACTGTACATCTAAACATGGTCAACCTCTATTTCTTACGCTTCACGCTATCTTTTTTCTGTAACAAACTCTCAACCTGCTCCACGGTCATTAGTTTGTTCTTATACATAACCATTACCTTCCCACTAGGAGTTATTTCACGCACAACGCGGGTGCATTTATCGAAATCTATCTTGTCACCCACTTGGTAAGCGCCCCCCCCGCCACCACCTCTCCACAATGTACCACTGGATCTTCCTGTGCTAAATTTGGGGTCCGTCTTGAAAACCGAGGCATTTCGTCGATCTTTGCGGCCACCACCACCCGTAAGGGTCTTAATGCTGCTTCCAATATCAAACATGACTATTTATAAAGAGTGCGCACATTTTTATTACACACAGCATGAGACCGTTGAATTTGAGAACAACTGTAGAAAATAAAAAACTATAAATAATAATAAATAAATAATAAATAATAAATAGTAAAACTATACAATAATAAAACTATAAATAATAAAAAGATCATGGTCGATGTGTACACAGCCTTCGCGATTATTTTGTTAGCCGTAATCGATTTTGTATCCATGACGCCCCCGACAAGGGAGGGTCTCGTCGCAACCGACGAGTCCATGCGAAAAATGTTCGTCGACACCTACAACGTCGTAGACAACGGCATGCACGGGCTAGAAAAAAAGAATCTAACTGGCAACTTGAATGCGAATAGGATCAAGCTTGGGGATAAGTGGACTTTAAGCGGTGTGGGTAACAAGCATGGCAATGACGACTGGTTGCGACTATTCAATAAAGATGGGACTGGGTACTACGGGGGGCTGGCTGCCGGGCGATTGTGGTCTGGAGGGGCTACGCAACTCAACGGGCCCACGTCCACGAGAGACATCAACGCCAACGGAAATGTGAATGTAACCGGGGCAGTCAATGCCATCGGGAACCTGTGCGTGCAGAACGAATGCCTCAACAAAACGGATTTACAACAGATGAAAACAAATAATGCGACGGTGAAAAAAGATTTCTCAACGGGACTGAATATCACCAATGGTGACCCAGGTCCACTGATTCAAAAAATGTACGGGAATAACCAGGCAGACCGGTATGGATTATCACAAGAACCTAATGGGACCTCTCACGTATATGCCGCCAACTCATACGGACCCAGCACAGTCAACTTGTCTTTCGCGACTGGGGTAAATAGTTACAATACGGTCCTCACAGCCAAAAAGACGGGACAATCAATGTAACGGGAGCCGACGCCAAGCTCTGCATTGACGGGGTATGTCTTACCAAGGGCGACATCGCCAATTTCAAGGCCGCGACGGATTCCATCGCTCAATTACAAAAGACATAGTTGGATGTTTCATTTAACTGTTCCGCCGACTGTAGACCCCTATGGAGAATTCATTGTCTTTCTTACTACATGTCCCACGGACCCCCGGATGTGTAATAAGAAATTCATAGGTTCGAGGATATACGGGTACGCTGAGTATCTAAGTTAGATCAACTAAGATCAGCTTAAATTCAACGGAACATTGTACGTTACAATAAACCCTGTGGACAAACGGAATCAGAATCACCGTAATTTTGCCACTCGCGTGTTCCACGAGCGGCTCACAATGGAGAAGTAATCCATAGATTATAATTAATTATATATAATCCATATATTAAATTTAACAATCTAATATCTAATATCTAATATCTAATATCTAATATCTAATATCTAATATCTAATATCTATTATCTAATATCTAATATCTTATAAATGCTAATATCAAGGGAAGCGAAGAGGGAACGCTGCTGCGAGCTCGGTGTAGACATCGATGACCCAGGCCTCCCAGTGGTGCTTGATGCGCAGGACTGGAAGCGCTGACAATAGCTCCTTGCAGCTCTCGACCTCCTCCTCCAGCAGCGGTCCGGTCTCCTGGTGAGCAACGCTGTTGTTGCGTCTATCCAGGAGCTTGTCAAATCGCTCAGAAAACTCAGGAGGCGACAGGCTTGCCTTGGTTGCCAGCCATGTGACCTCGAGAGTTGAAACCTTGTTGGAACTACGTGAGCTGCTGGTGGTTTCAAAGACAGCGCCAGTTGCAGCCTTTATGACAGTTGCTGCACAGGCGCAGAGCTGAATTCTGCCCGATGCCGTGGCTGCTTTCAGCAACAGCGCCAGCTCGTCCGCTTGCTTCTCAACCTTGGCTGAAATAGCAGCTACGGCATCTGCCTTGACAGTAGCAAACAACGGCTCCTTGGAAACACAACGTGTGGAGGTGAGATTCAGCAGGTCTCCTTGCGTGTTGCGAACCTCAAAGTCCCATGGCGGAGGCACATTTGAATTCGAAGCCAGCATGTAGAGACTGTCCTGGAGATTGTCGACAGGCTTGAACGTCTGCTTGGCAAGCCGGATGCTGGATGTTGACAATACAATGGTGGTCATTCTATACAGTTGTTCTCAAATAAAGTACACTCCAGAAAGCGGTTTCATTTTAGTATTCCGTCGAGTGTAGAAGCGTGCAAGAAATACGTGATCAACTCCGAGTGGATTGAAGCCCTCATGGGATACCCTACAGGTTGGACTGGTACTTGATACACCAGGCTGTTGTCTTGCCATTTTGCGCACCCATGGGGTGATGGGGTGATGCATTTAAAATTCAAACTATTGATAAACAAGATGCCTAAAATACGCACACTAGACCTGTTCAGTGGCATAGGCGGGCATGCGCTCGCATTGCGTGACGTCGCCAAGCCCGTCGCATATTGCGAGATCGACCCGTTTGCTAAATCGGTGTTGTTGGCGCGCATGGCGGACGGGCAGCTGCCGAAGGCACCGGTGTTTGATGACGTGCGCACATTGAACGGTAAGCAGCTGCGGGACAGGCCAACGATGATCACAGCGAGCTTCCCATGCCAGGACGTGTCAATTGTCCGGCCCGGAAAAAAGCTTGGCATCAAAGGCAACAAATCTGGATTGTATTTCCAGATCCTGCGGCTGGTGGACGAGTTGGCAGACATTGACACTGTCCTCATGGAGAACTCCCCCAACATCCGCAATGTTGCTGATGGGCTCAAACGCATCGCGAGCGATTTCAGAAAGCGGGGGTTCAAGGTGATTTTGGGGACATTCGCAGCTTCAGACGTGGGTGCGCGGCACATTCGTCGGAGGTGGTACTGCCTGGCTGTTCGTCCTGGAGCTGCGTCGCCCAAGATACTGTCGAGCATGTCGCACCCTTACGTTCACAACTTTGTGCGACTGGAGCGGTCACTCCCTAGGCTTGCGCAAAAGACTGATGGCTACACTGAACGGATACAAGCCCTTGGTAACGCCGTCGTTCCCCAGGTCGTAACACTGGCATTGCGGGTTCTGAGTAATCACGCACTATATGGCGGGGACAAAATGGTGACAGACCTCGATAGAGAATGGGACGATGATACCGTCAATCGAGTCAAGTATCCACTCCTCGAGATTCCCGACAAGCGCGTAACGAGTATGTGGCCGACCCCGGTGCATTCCAAAGGAGCATTTTACGTTACAATAAACCCTGTGGACAAATGGAATCAGAATCACCATAATTTTGCCACTCGCGTGTTCCACGATCGGCTCACAATGGAGAAGTATGGGGACGATATCATATCGTTGCGTGGGACACACACCGTGAACCCGACGTGGACAGAAGCCCTCATGGGCTTTCCCAAAAACTGGACCAAGTCATGACATCATCACATGATCTGGTTGCGACGAATGATCTTGATGCAGTACTCGATACAGGACTGCTGCAGCTTCGGAATATCAACGACACGGTACGAGCCCGAACGCTGCCTCATCTTGGTCACAGCTTTGTTGAGATTCAACTCCGATATGTTGAAGGTGACGCAAAACCACTTCACAGGTGGGACTCCAGTCTTGTCGTATAAGCTGCCGAGATAAATGACTGATGCCACGATAGCCGATGGGCTTTGTCGTCGTGTCGATGATCCCGCATTACAGATGCTCGCGTACGCCTTCTTGCCTGACAAGATAACTTCCCTCAGGATGACCTTCGATGGTTCGAACAGATATTGGAAACAATTTTCGAGACTTGTTTCTATTTCATTCACAAGTCGGTTGTACACTTTGGTTACTTTGTCCTCAGTATTGCGAAAAACATACTTCTTCAAGTTGAGTCGAGGCGTAGATGATGTCATCTATCTAATCTAATCTATCTAATATTACTATCTAATATTACTATGAGTCTTCTGTGTAAGACAACCTCTTTATACTATTTTTCATGTTGTGTGGGGGGCAAAGCGGATTTTCGTAATGCGGGTTGGGGGGGCCGCCCAATGAATGTACATCCCATCGACTATGCGTGAGACGGCCGCTGATTCGGGGACGCGACAAAACATTATTTTTTGTTTCTTCCGCTTACTTTTTCGCTCCTGCATTTAGGTTCGTCTTCTTCGGGTAGTGGGAACATCTCGGCATGGCAAACACGTTTTGGCAGTGCCTCGGCCGTCGTGCGTTTCTGGACGAACGTGTGGAATGTGTTCCTCAGCATGCGGATGTAACGCACATATGTCGATAAGAATGCGTCAATACCGATGCGTGGACAGTTCGTGTCGTGCTCCTGGTTGTGCACATAGTTTTGGAACACGAGAATTCCGCTCGGATGGAGGAGTCGCATTGCGTGTACGCCGCTCTCGAGAGCATGCACCGAATCTTTTGCGTCTACGTAAACGATATCGTACGTTCCTCCTGAGGCCAAAGAATTAGCAAGGGATGCCAGTGACGTTTCTGGGGGCAGCACTGTTGAATTGCCTGCTTTATCCACAACTTTTTGGAGCGGACCCTGCCTTCATATGCGCCTACGAGTAGCGCATGCACGCCATTGTTGCGGTAGGATGCCTTGCCCCTCCATTTCGGGTCAAGCAGAATACTCTCCCATGCGGGTATGTGATCCGTGAACCAGTCGATTCTGAATTGGGCCATTTGTAAATGGGGCGGAAAAAAATGTTGAGAACAACTTTGTAATGGCGGCGGCGTCTTTCTACCGAAAAAAAAGGCTTCCAATGTAAATCGTTGCACATGTTCCTGGCATCGGCTGCTATCTTCTTCGTCCTATGTCTGTTATCGTACGACAAGATGCTCCCCAAATTTTCGAGCAATCTGTATCGCCGTCTGAAGATCCATGTGTCCGACCCAGACAACAACACAACGTTGACACCTTTGTATTTTTTGGCTCTAAGCATTCACGGTAATATGACGGCGGCTTTTGCTTTGTCATTGGGAGTTATATTTTGCTCCACCTTCTGCATTATTACATTAGTTGTGTCCAAGTACATGATGCCAAAGGTACGCACCCGGTTATTGAATATCTTAGATCTTCGCCGGTTATTCTCCATATTGTCATCAAGCCATCGTGATCTCCACATTGCGATGGTAGTTGTGTTGGTCAGTGTTATTCTTGTCGGGACAATGGTATTCATAAGAGACACCGATTGCAATAGCAAGGACGAGGAAACATTGGCGAAGATACAATACCAGGTACTGTTTACAAATATCAATGCTGCATTCATGGCGCTTATTGTTTTACTGATGTACACAATCATGAACATCAACACGAGTTGATGCGATAATCTGGAATCAGGGTTTCATCATCACAGTGGACGCGAAATAACAAACACACTGCATGAATGCATCTGCCAAGTCGTCCTTCTTTTTCTCCTCCAAGAACTCTGACATAATCGAGTGATCCTTGATCACATCGTGAAGAAGAATGCACGTTCGAACGACGGCGTCCCCCTTGTTCAGTGCATACTTCCTCCGTTGCTCCGGCAATGAACTTCCACGTCCACGGCCACATTGCCCCCTGCTGCTTTCAACAGTTCCACTAGGTCCGCCTCTATTGCCACGGTTGTCGTCCTCTAGAGGGGCATCGGAGTCGATTGACCTATCAATCACAACTGGTACTGTTGCAAAGCGTTCTAGCAGCTCGCTCAGAGGTGGTAAGGAATCCATTGAAACGGGTAAGCAATCCGTCTTCAGCTTTATTACAGGACTCACAAACACGACGCGTCCGACTTGCTTCCTCAATACGAACTCGCTGAAGTACTGGCACAAAAACATTTGAACGGCCATCATGATCATGCTGCGACGCTTGGGTTGTCTCTCGATAAGGATGTAGTCGATGTTCTCTCCTTGGCCACCTTCTCTCAATTTGGTTCCAAACCGCTTCTCCATTTCGGCTGTCAACACGAGGGCACACCTTTCAGGGAAATTGGATACAGATGAACCTCCGAGATCAATCACCTCCCATTCAGTGACCTTTCCGGACGCTATCAAATTTTCCGAAAACGACATTCGACAGAAAGCGAGGTTCCTCGTTCCCACGTCAAACGATAGAAATGAATGAGGCATGGTGAACTCTTATGGTTTGATTTAACAGGACTCCGTATGTAGGCGAACAACTCCTTAAGTACCCTCCCTCCCTCCTGAATAACACAATCAGTGTTTAAGCGGTCCTTTGTTATCTACTTTGTGGATGCGGCGCAAGCTGGAATACTTCCCCCGACATCTAGAGATCCATCCACGCGTGCAAAAGTACGTTTACCAACTCTCAAGTTCGAGTTGCAGTTGCTGTTGGCGGTGACATGTTTTCCATGGGGGCGCTGATGCGTGTGGTGCGGGTCGAACGAGAACTACGCGGAATCCGATGGGGCGTTGGCGATCCGCTCGTTCGTGCGACCCATGTGCACCCGCATTGGATGTTGCGGTTGACCCACATAATCGAGGTAGAAATCGCGAAAGACGTTATCCGGGCAAAGAAGCGACCAAGGTGATGCTGAAGCGGTGGTCTCTTGCATAGCCTCGTTCCTAGCATTATCACGCGCCACTAGGAGACGTGTGCACAATTCCTGTTGAGCATCGCTCCGCATCGAATATCCCTCCCACTCACACGCCACCTGCAGTGCTCAGTGCTCAGTGCTCAGTGCTCAGTGCTCAGTGCTCTCGTTCAGGAGCGTCTGCGTTAAGCTTGCTACACGTAGGCGGACCTCATCTGGACGACCATCATTGAGAGTCATGAACCCGCACGACGGCACTACACGTGTGTGGCTGTCAAATGCTATTGCAATGATATGACCGTGCAAGCTGACTTCGCTACGTCCGTCAAGCAGCCTCAACAGTGGGCGGAACGCGCGCCACTCCGTGTCTGGTGTAAGATCCGTAAGGGCGGCACGCAAGGCGGTGATATCCTCGATGAACGCGGACGTGCACATGACAGAGACATCGCACTCTTCTGCAACATGATGATTGTCGGATGGCGGTGATAAGGCATTCATGAAGTGATCCAGAGCGCACCCTCCCACCATTACGCACCTCGAAGATCGGGATGCAAAGAAGGAGCGAGCAAGGGCGCGCGCACGAAATACTAGAAGATGATCGTCATTGCATGAGGCGGGTCCATTCATGGGTGGGTTTGGGTGTTCTTGTTCGAAAATTCGTAGCCCTGATTCTACCCAATTCGTTTCCGACGTGAAGTTCTGCTCGATGAGTAGCATGCGTCTCACCACGTACTCTAGGCGCCAATGAGAATTGAACGGGTCGCAGAGCATGTTCATGATGTCCAGCTTAGCAAAGTGCGGATGTACAACCTTGACAACATCGGTCATCGTGGATGATGTGGGAACCGCTTCCACACATGGAATCTTGTGGTAGATGGACTCAGGCACGAACGTCACATCGCACATGCGTACGAATTCGATGCTGATCGTGAAGGTGCTGTCATGCTGCGCCTCCTTGCCTTGAACAAACTCGTGATTCCTAGACAACGTCATACACAGCTCAGCAACGTCCTCAAGAGGCGTGGGGCTGTAGAACTCCACGTCTATGTAGTCGTCATCCTCGTTGTAGAGCCCTTCTTTGTCTGACGCCACGAACAGAGTGTGTATAGCATAGCCCCCGTATATTATGCGACCGCGTTCTCGAGCAAACTCAACGATGACTTTCAATGCAGCTCTTCGCTCTGAAGATGTTGGACGCATATGCATCGAACTAGCAACTTGAGCTGCTCGGGACAAGGCAACAGCATTGCTATAAATTTCTTCAACATCTGATGAATAAATCAATGGGGGGAATGAGTGTGACACCGGACATATCTTTCACATGTTCCGTTGGGTTGGATGTGAACGATTAAATACCCTCTTCTTTACACTTGTTCTCAAATAAAGTGGGAATGGTAAAGCCTGAGATATCAGCACAGAGGAATCACAATTCTGCTCCAGGGCCTGTTTCGCAACCAGTAAAAATCGGCCGGGAGGCTGGGACGCCCATTAACAACTGTATTCAGTGTAAACATAAATCGATTAATTGAGTGAGTGTGAGTGTGAGTGTGAATGTGAGGTGATTGTGAAGAACAACAAACAGGATGAAAACAGGATTCGTGTACGCTCTCTTGGAGCGCGAGTTTATAAAGACCAAAGAGCCCATCATAAAAATAGGTATGAGTAGAAAGGCAAACCCAGCAGACAGACTTCGAGGGTACCCCAAGGGTAGCTTTTACATTTGGGTACGACACACGCCGTCCGCGTCAAAGGACGAGCGCCTGATCCTCGCGACAATGAAGATATGGTTCAAGCAGCGAACGGACTTAGGGGCAGAGTACTTTGAGGGAGACCAAAACGTGGTTACCGGCCTGCTCTCCGCGCTGATGCAGGCCCGGGAGAGCATGATGAGCGAAGAGTCGGACGATGATGGTGTGTCCTCAGATTTCATCCCAACTCATGAGGACCAGGGGATCGAGAAGCCAGAACCCCAGCAAAAGCCTGCACCTGTCGACAACCTCGCTTTGTTCGATGCGTTTGCCAGAGAGAAATTTCCTACACTCAACAAGGCCAGCATCCCGTGCGCAAAGATGCATGCGATGTTTTCAGACTTCTGGAATATTAACACGGAGGCTGTGATGCGTGTGGGAAACACATGGATTGAACGCCAGTGCAAGTCGCGTCTGGGCGCAACGCCGAGGCCGCGTACAGACCCCGATACAAACCTACCAAATCCCATGATTGTTTTCCCACCCTTGTTGTTCGACAAGGATCGCCACAATGTACCAATACCCCATCCATTGTTCACGAAATATTCTTACAGAAGAACGTAAACAAATGGCCGTGGTTCACTAATATTTTGAGGAAGTTGGGCGTTCCTTCCTCCCGGCGGATTTTGACTGGTTTCGAAACATGGTCTATAGCTGAATTGTGATTCCGCGGTGCTGATATCTCATGCTAGAGAGTCGTTCCGGAGGATCGTCCCGTTGATTTTTTTTTTTTTTTTTTTTTCAAAATACGTGTCCCACTATAAAATGTCCCTAGCTGTATGGACATCATTCATGCCTGCAACAGCGCAAACCGGTGGTCGGAATCGCAATCGAAATCGAAATCAAAAAAAGAGTGTACAGGTGGAGGAGCATCATCATGGCGATGGTCATCTCATTTTTGATCGAAATGATAACAACAAGCATTTTTTCGATAGCCATGACAACAACAAGCAGCGTCAGGATCGATTGCATAGTAGTAGTAAGAGTAATTACGTGAACTTTGCAAGTGTACAATGGGTTAGGTTCGAGAACGTCAAGGAGGACGCGACTGTCTTCAACTTTATCGAAAAGGGTGGTGGCAAGTTCGTGACATGGGACCTAGACGAGCACGTCAACGACATGGTGGGCAGGATCACATCGAGCCCTATGGAAGAATTCTTCCCGAGCGGTCCTTTCAAGGTATTCTTCCCAATCCGAATCAAGAACGGTGAACTTAGAGGCGATTTTTTCATCCAACATGCATTTGAATACCCCCCCACGTACCTCGCCATCTTCAATGCGGTGCGAACCACCATTATAACAGCCATCTCGTTCGTCATAGTGAGCGAAGGAGACGACGATGGGGTAGTGGGGAACAAAAAAAATGCAGAGCAATACCTTTCACAAGTTATCGTGCAAAACCTTTTGGTGCGAATCACAGGTGGCGCAAGACATGTCTATGTGCATTGGGAAAAGAAACGACTCAACGACGATGCACTGACCCGTCGTTCAATGAAACGCCTCTCCATGTCCCCGATTCCCATCAAGTAAAAAAAGATTCGTGTTTTATTTAAGAACACAACAACTGTAAACCATGATCGACTCCACAAGTAACCGATTGAGAGGGGCGAACATTATAGAATTCGCGAGCCCGAAGCTTAATTCAGCGCATGTCGTGCAATTGTTCGATACATTCATAGGGGGGCCTTTCACAATCACAACAGAGGACGGAGATGAGGAGATTCAGCAAAGCAGCACACGTGTATACGTTGTTAGAACCCATAAATATGATAACATGGGTAATTGTAACAAGAAATCGATATTGCCCATCCCCGTTATTTTGGACAATCGAGCGTTTGCGTCCGCTTCTCCCAGCTCGCGAGCGTTGTACAGTTTGTTCCTTGTATTCGCCTCTCTTAAACACGGCAACGATACAGCTTCCCTCCGCAAGGAAATAAGAAAACAATTCAACAAGGCGTTCTTTGTTCATGGGGCATCATCATCCATTAAATCTAAGTCGAGCGCGAACGTGCGCACCGTGGTCCGGTGCATGAATGGCTACCTCCGAACTGCGCCCCTCGACCAGGCAACTCCCTCTGATATCGTGGTCACATTAGAGCAGTGCCCCTCTCTCAACGCTATCCGGTACCTTCCGTCCACACATGAGTGCATGGCCGCGAAAGCGTTGACTGTAGTCATCGCCCATGCATTTGTAAACGGAGAAATAGATCATGTGCTCCCCTCACTTGACGCAGTGGCAGCCATGGTGCTTCCTAACGGCTCCCGTGTCCTCCTGCCCGCTGCCAACAAGAGCCTCGTCAAACAACCGGGTCTGAGTACGAAAAAAAATGTTCTCTCTTAGTATTCTGTCCATCCCATCACTAAGTGAATCCATACACATGAAACGGCTTATATACGACGCATGCGCTTACTCGACGAGTCTCGGTGAGAGCACGGCCCCTGTAGAGTACATGCTTGACCTCTCGGCGCACGAGCACTGCGATAAGTGCCGTGTCGATATCGGTATCGTGGGCGGAACGAACATTTCGCATGTGAACGGGACGTTGGTGGACATCGAGAACGATCTCAAAGGGATCAACCGCCCCAGCACCAAGTGCCCAGGCTTCAACTTCCTCCCGACTGCCGACGGAAGCATCCAGGGCAAGGAATACATCAAGCCTGTGTGCCACCCTCGCATCGACATGTCGTCCCAGAACCACCTTAGGGTCTGTCAGTTTTCAAGGTACCCCGAACGCGTAGAGTCTGCTCCACCGGCGCCTGTTCAATTCACTTGTCCCTCCCGAACAAGGCATTGACATGCAACAAGTTTAAGAGGAACTTTATATTTTCATGAAGTAATCAAAAATTATTTGAGAACAAATGTATGATCATGACAATTGTACTAATGAAAAATCCACCCTCCGCCACAAGTACCAAGACCAAGACCAAGACCAAGACCAAGACTTCATTAGGAAAGGATGAAGTTGTGTATAATTCATGGGTTGTTCATGATCACGTCCCGAACACACAACCTCCAGAAGCGTGTCCGTTTTCATCGTACGACGAACTTAACAGCTTGTTGATTCGGTACAATAACATAGTTTGCGGTTCTTGCTTGAATCCTGTAGATGACCCCCTGCTCGAGATAATCGATAGGAAGGATTACGACAACCTTTCTGCGAAGCATAGGATGTTGTTGCCTTATGTCGTGATTCAAATGTCATGCGGTGATTCCTTGGTGCGTGGTATCATCAATAATAGGAAGAAGATCACCGGGAACGAAATGATCGAAACATCTCTGAAGAAGTTCATCGAGTCCAATATGAAATGGGTATCTAATAAGGCAAACATCCACGTGTCCAAGGCGGTCGCAAAAGGATCGATGACTACAAGGGAAAGGAGTACCAGAACGTAATTGTTGCAAACGCATTGCTTATGTTGTTGTTTAACGCGTTGGTTACAGGGAACGACGAGATCGTCGCGTTTGAAAGGTTTGAGGCAATCATGCATGCTTGAACAAACAGTAATCCCCTGAAATTCGAAAATTCACGACATAATTGGCGTTCCATTCTCCCGGCGGATTTTTTGAAATGTCTACTCAGAATTTAGAGCCTCCAGAACGACTCGCTAGCCTGAGATATAAGCACAGAGGAATCACAATTCCGCTCCATACCATGTTTCGCAACCAGTAAAAATCCGCCGGTAGGCTGGAACGCCCATTACATGACAACGCAAAAAAAGATGTTTCATTTTATTATTCTACACTCGACGGAACATATAAATGAAACCGCTTCGATTTTAAAAAATCCTTGTTCGTCTCAAAAAGTTTGCTTACAAATTCACGTCGTTTTCGATTCACACCAAAACGTTTCCACCTCCACAGAGTAGAGCGAGCGACTGATGTTCGTAAACACAGAAGTTTTTAACCCAATTCAGCGACCATTCTTAACGCCAATTTTCTAACGGCGATGTCGTACATTTATTTATTTCCATCTGATATATGTTTCATTTTACTGTTCCGCCAACTGTAGCATGCAAGAGCGACAAAATACAACTTCGATCGCAGTTCCACCCTTGACTAAGGCGGTATTGCACCCCGTCCTAAAGTCGTTGACTGACTCGAATCGTCTCGACTTTACGCAGCTTACGGATCGCATGTACTTGCAACCGATCGTCACGGGTGGGGTAAAGGAGCTCGATCGAGCGATTTCCAACAAGAGGTTTTTTTCATTATCTTCGAACACCGCCAATAACGTTTACTTATTCATTATCGGAGGCATGTTCTCAGTATTGGAAAACTCCTCCCCTGGCGAAATAGTTCAAAAGATTCTTGGCGCAGGCGCTATGATGGCAACCATGCAAATGAGCGCTATAATTGGAACTGAGCCTAACACAGGCCGCGACGAAGCCGGATTCACCTTCCTCGGGACAACTCAGTTTTCTCAAGCGCAATATCTTGAGTACTTCACTCTATTTAGTACCACCGCTGCATTGATCATGGAAAAGTTCCCTGTTTCCGCAAGGACACTCGAGGAGTGTGATGAAAAATGCGAGAAGATCGCCATCGACTTCCACTCGAGTTCATCATCGCCTCTAAAAGGGTCGCCGATTAAGCCGATGTACTTCATAGGGTTGAGGCCTTTTGTGAGAGCATTATACGTTGGTATGTTCTGCAAAGATGACAGGATTATTGTGTCTACAGGGAAGCCTTTCGTCCGTCCAGACTCGACTGTGTATGACTCTCGCACAGCAGAAATGCTCTTGATGACAGCCGCCACTCAAATAATATTTATTTTATTGAACGAAATCGAGAACATAGCGAGTGATGCGAACAACATGGGCCAACTGTCACCCATGCTTATGAAGACGTTTATGAACACGATCGTTCATTTTTACGCGCGCCAGGACGTCACGACAGGTGACCATGCCATCATGGCGATGTACAAAAAAGTTGTCAATATCTCCAAAACCAACGAGAAACTTAGAAGTTATGTACTGCGCGGCAACAATGAACTAATGGTTCGCAATGAGGACGCGATGACAATGTACCGCAACATGGAATTGAGCAAGAAGAGAACCAGTGCAAGTAAATCGTATTACATGTTTTGGATCATCACTTTATTGGTGTACATAATCTCAGCGTTCATTGTTAATTTAAAAGGCTCGTCTGGAGACGTGTACTGGATGAATGGTGTCATATTTGTATTACTCGCCACTGGAATGGTATTCTGAACACAGATATCGAAACGATCAGGATTTCTACTCAGAATTTAGAGCCTCCGGAACGAATCGCAAGCCTGAGATATCAGCACCGAGGAATCACAATTCCGCTCCAGACCATTTTCGCAACCAGTAAAAATCGACCGGGAGGCTGGAACGCCCATTACGATTGTGTTTCATACAGCTCCTTCATAACTTTTCGAACCATGTCTGGCAACACGGGACAAGATGCAGTGTCCCTCACATTTAATAGTTCTTTGGAGAGCTCGTCCATCCACAAGTGCTCCTCATAGTCCATGTCATCTCCGCGCATGGTCTCACGCTTGTCAGGGTGGATGTGAACTATCACGCGCATGATGTCTCGGCGAGTCCATGATCGCTCCCTCCAATTATGTCGGGCCTCTGGAGACAACCAGTACTTCCACCACATAATTTGCAACGGCGTGACCAAGCTCTGGGAATCGCCATAGGACAGGTAAGCCGCACATATCTCGCTTCGGTTCAACGTTGATAAGGACATCGATGGATTCGCCGATGATGGCGACATTCCTAGATCAGTGTCATGGAACCGATCCTGGTCATGGCACCGATCCTGGTCATGGTACCGCTCCTCCCGGTCATGGCACCGATCCTGGTCATGGTACCGCTCCTCCCGGTCATGGCACCAATCCTAGTCATGGCACCGCTCCTCCCGGTCATGGCACCGCTCCTCCCGGTCATGGTACCGCTCCTGGTCATGGCACCGATCCTCCCGGTCATGGCACCGATCCTGGTCATGGCACGGATCCTGGTCATGGCACCGATCCTGGTCATGGCACCGCTCCCGGTCATTGCACCGCTCCTGGTAATGGTACCGATCGTTTAGGTGCTCGTTCTCACGAACTGATGATGAGTAATGCGAACGTTCACGCCTCCTACTAGCACCAGTTGATTCTTGTCGCCAGGTGCTAGTAGTGCTGCTTCGGTGACCACCGAATCCCTCCGCAATACAAACAAAAGTTGTGGTGAGAGATATGACAGGGATTCATCCAGCTCTTCGGAACAATCCAGCTCTTAGGTAACCACCCGGTGGGTTGGATAGAGTTTCATAGGGATGCTGCCCACTCTATTTACGTCGCGCGCTCTGTACATGGGACCGAATGGTAGCCGAGACCCCGGCTTCGAAGGACTACTAGTTGTGCAGTTGAATCGCATGTTGTAAGCTCTTGATTGAGGATTCGTTGTCTATCTTTTGCATAGGTTCATTCATTTATATAATTTTTGCATGTACTTCACATTGTAGTGCTGTGAATGCGGTGTGTGTACATTGTGGTCGCGTTCATGGCTCATGTACACTCTGGGAAATGCCGTTGAATTTTAGTGTACCCGTTTTATGTATTGTAAGAATCGGCCTTGTTGTGCTCTGACAGGATGAGTTGTTCCCCAATTCCACCGTTAATGTTGGCATACTTAGTCGGTTGTCCTTTGGAGAATACTGCTGAGACCTCCTCTTGATTGAGAGCGCGGTTGTAGTAAATCATGTTGTTCGAGATAGGATGCTTCCCTGGGAAGAGGTGTAGTCGGTTCTTGTTAGGTCGCATGGCACTGGCGATCTTCTTTGTCGCATACAACGTGTCGTTTATGTATGCACGGATGATGATGCCCTCCTCGTGAGTGCTTATAGCGACATGGTCCTCGAATGTAAACGTCACAAGCATCCACTTGTCCTGTCCCAATTTCATGACGTTTCTGCGGAGGCTGCTGTTAGACGTGTCTGATACGGACCGGATAACGAAGCGCGTGTCTGGGTCATGAATTGTGTTCAACTCGACCTGGAAAGAATCGTAGGTTGGTCCGAAAAGAATACGTGGACACTTCGTAGTTACCGTCCTTTTATTCTCTACACGCTCTTTCACACCGGTGGCTACACTGAAATCTTGGTCGGTAAAGCGAACCATTCTGTAATCGAAGACGGTATGGTCCCCCTTCAAAATAATGTCCCTGAACTTGACGTTATGGGAATCGGTGTTGCGCATGTTGATCCAAAATGGGTACGTGAACTGGATGCCGCCCTTGCGGTTGTAGGAAGGACGAATAGGCATGTAATTGGACGCGTATTCGTTAATTGTCGTGAAGAAACGGTTGTGAAGCTCTGCCATCGAGATCCAGCCGTTAATCATCAACACTTCTACTTTGTGGTCAACCTGCTTTTGTTTCGGCATCAACCCGTCCCTGTTCGTTGCCAATAACGAAATCAGGTATATGAAGTACACTACAAATGCTCCTGCGACAATCTGTAACGCATCTTTCAACTTTTTGTTCATCTTACAAGGACGAAGTTCCCATACAGTTGTTTTCATATTTTGTTGGAGATCACCGTGAGGGAAAAATGTTGTGAGGGACGAACGAGTCGATGCACCTGAAAGGTTGTTGCGACTCGATTGGACGCCGTTTGATAGACAATATCAAATCGTTATCTCCATGCACAACAGATGGAATGGGACGGACATCCCTCGATGAAGTGTCTCTGAATTGTTTCTGGGTAGTAGACGATGGAAGATTAATTGTGGTTGGTCGGATCTCGTGCCGGAAAGAGGCCTTCGACTTGTCATGTGGTAGCCAACTGATGTCCATTGTTTTCGTGGCGTTGACGCGTGACACTTCGAAACCGTTCATCACGAGGTGCCTCATAGAAAATCGGATGCATCTCTCGATGTCAAACATCGGGTAACCAAAAACAACCTCTGGAATTTCGAAGTGACACGTATACATTCCTACAGATGCGCACCGCTTGATCCGGGAATAAACACGTTCTAGAACTACCACGAAGACTTCACGTTGTTTCCGTTCACGCTCCTTGCTAATGGTGCTCAAATCCCTTGCAGACACCTGGTTCATTACAATGATATCCTTCATTCCGCTTTATTTTTATGGAACAATACATTGAAACACTTTTTTAAAAATTATTAACGAATTCACGATGCACAGAACGCGTGGCTTCCATAGCTTGTAACAAAATCGTGATTCATTTTAAACCACTTGGAGCCGCAGTTTAGGCAGCACTCTACAAGTCCCTCTATATCATGTCTATAACATCAACTGTTGGCACCGCGCTCAAAAATTCAATCCTCGCTGGACTATCTGTCGTCATCATTCACTTTGTTTTTAAGAACATCGCGACTTCCCGTTCGTCAGAACAACAACGCCTCATCATTCCGCAACACTACTATCCCGAACGCGACGACACCAATTTCAATAGCAGCTACATCACCAATTACAACAGCGACATTGGAGAAAGGTCAGATGAGGAGGACGTGGACATGATAAATTACATATACGGTGACAACAAAGAACAATTCATGGCATCGACCACACCCTCATCACATGAAACAACAACACAAATACCTTCCAAAACACTGTCTGCCACAACAAAAGCGGACTCAAAAGCATCTTCTTCTCCACTAGGGCATGTTAATGCGTTTGAAGGTTTCTTCGACGATGGAATCTTGGCATCAGTGTCTTCTACCCCATGTAAAGATAACGCGACCGCATCACTAGACGCATTGTTCGCTCCTCTGAATTAAATCAAATGAAGTCCTTAAACAGTTGTTCAAGTACTTCATGGTTGTATCACCTGTAACCTCGACTTCCTCGCATTCTTCTTAGTTTGGATGCGTGCCGCGATGTGACTTCTTCTGGCGCATAAGTACGTTTTGTCATCGCTAATACTAATACTAATACTACTACTACTACTAATGTTACTATTTATAATGTTACTTCTATTAGCACCAGTGTCATTTGCAATACGGACTCTATCAGTCGCATTAGTAGCGGTACCGGTTGTGAGAAGAATGCGGCTTTCAAGGGTGGCTATCGAAACGAACGCTTGGTCTTCTTGAACGACCGGATTGCAAGAATCACGCGCAATGATAATATCCCGTTGTGTACCGATGATGTCCTCGCGGATGATCTTATCAAGTGTATTGGCGATATCTCCCCAGGCGAAGTCTCTGACGATGCGTTCGCGGGCACTCGCCCCGTGCCTGCACATGAGGTCCCTGTCCCCGTAGTACCTCATGATGGCATCGGCGAAGTCGACAGGCGCGGAGAGTTCGGCCTCGCCGCCCACGCCATCGCGAGCGGTGTCCACGTAAATGGAGATCTTGGGCTTGACCATGAGAGCGCATGTCTCATCGAAGAAATGCAGGAAACCACCCAAGGCAGGCACGACCTAAGGGATTCCTATGGCCGCCTGCTCAAAGTTGCAGAGACCGAATCCCTCCCCGTTGCACGTGTTGATTCCGATGTCTGCGACGTTGTACAGGAAGTTAGTCTCCATGTCCGTTAACATCTGCGGGTGCCCGGGAACGACCAATCGATCGCGAACAACCTGGGGGGCGTCTTTTACTCCTCGCTTGAGTAGCTCTCGCTCGAAGAGTTCGGGTATGTTCCAAGCACCGGTCAGCGCTGTACCGACTACGAGTCGGATGGGTGCATTGGGGAGGCGGGCGACGACCTCGGCGAACGCCTGGAGACATATGTCCCACCGCTTCCGCGGCTGGTTGCGGTTAAGGTTCAGGATGAGGAATGAGTCCCCTGGCAGTCCGAAAAAACGGCGCGCGAGGTCTTTGGGTACGGGAAAGTATGTATTGGGGTTGAAGCCGTGGGGGAGGGAGAAGCATGGAAGCCGCATCCCCTGTCCGATGATGCAGTCTCGCCATCCTAGAGTGAAGGCTAGCACCGCATTCGCGTTATCATTCACGTATGCGAGGAGATCGCGGCGCTGTAATAGGTACACCTGATCTATATACGCGATCACTTTGAACTCGGAGCGGTTGGGTGCGGCGCACACCTCTCTCAATATGGTGGTCAGGACAATGAGGTCGTTAAAAATGATGACAACGTCCGGGCGGATGCGTGTTACATAATCGCGTGTGCAATTGACCCCGAACCCTTGCGCTCGTGGGGTTTCGTTTGCTAATGCATCGAACACGATCACGTTCGCAGGCACGTCCTTCCGATGGCCTGGGTGGTTGTGCATGTTCTGGAACCCGAAGATGTGAAGCTCCATATCCGGAGCATTCCACACCTTGCTACTCTCATAGACGACCTTGCTGTATCCGTTGAACTGATTCGGATGGGTTCCGAAGATGACTACCTTCATCTTTAGGTGCGTTGTTGTTGTTGTAAATGCCCAACAAACAAATTTCTTTGTTTCCTCCGCAGTCTGTACAACAAACAAACCGAAATAACCCCCTAAACTTCAGACCAATGGTCGACTGTACCATGATGTCTTTGTGTAAGAATCAAATGTACTCGAGCCACGCTTTGTGCTCCACCTCAGGGACGCATGCGTCTTCGAGGGCTTGCCACACAAGCGGCACCGTCTCTGCAAGGTACGTATCGGTGTCAATGCCGTAAACGGACGCGTTTTGGTTATGCAATACCAAAATGGTGTTGGACAACTCCTCGTTCTTGCTTAGCCCTACGTGCACGCCTTCCACGAATCCGTTAAGGGCGTTGACCATGCGAGACACGCGCCCGGCCCTGCAGGTGCACAAGCCATCTTTGATTTCCTCATGCGAAATATCACGAATCGCATCTCGGAACATGTGGTTTAGCACGATTGCCAAGACGCATCTGGCGAGCATGTGGTATTGTTCATCCTCTTGAAAATGGCGGGTCATGGCTTCCTCATATTCATGCGAATTGAGAAACGTTGCATATTCCCTGCCAGTGGCCTCGGGTGTTAAATGCGTGAGACCCAAGGAGCCCCCCCCAATACTGAGGATGAGAGCGATCGCGGCGTCGGTCGTTTGAGTCACCCCATGGCCGTGCGCATTCTCGTTGTTTTTCCACGTATATCCCCCATCTTGTGTGCGCAACGCGAGCTGCTTCTCAACTGCATCGGAGTCGTAATCATGCCCGCGTTTATTCAACTCTGAGATGGCCGAGTTCAGCTTGGTGGTGCTCAACAGGTTGAGTCGGTGCGCGCGAAGCAGCTCATGGATGGTGTCCTTGTTGACCATGCTCACGGGGATGTTTGATAAGTCCGCGAACCAGAGGTTGTTGTTCCTAAGGATGATGCCGGTTGACCACCCTTGTGAAGCACGGGAATCGTAAAGATTGTAGACGCTGTGTGGGATCTCCCTGAGTCTGTTGAACGAAAGATCAACATATCCCAGACACAGCGGCAGACCCCCGCATGGCTCGAAGTGCTCAAGGCAACTGTACGAAATGACCAGATGCACAAGGCATGGCGGCAATAAGTCACGCACGGTGCGGATGGTGCAGTGTACCACCCGAATCTCCGTCACGTTGCTCTGAAGGGCATCTGGCGGGAGCTTCGTGATTGCGACGTCTCGCAAAGAAACGGTCGTGCAGTCCATGCAATCGATGCACTCCATGCAATCGATGCACTCCATGCATTCCTCATGAGGACAAGGCGGCTCATCGGTGCATGATGTGTAATCGCTTGGATGGGGATTCCAAATCTTGACCAGGCAGCACCCCATGTTTCTCTTACTCTTACCAAGTGCAGTACAGGAATACATGACGTGTTTTTATGCATGAATGCAAAACATGGAAACCTGCCCAATTGACACTGAATGGGTGTTCTTGCATCCCGGCGGATTTTGAATGGTTGCGAAACATGGTCTGGAGCGGAATTGTGATTCCTCGGTGCTGATTGATATTTCAGGCTATCGAGTCGTTCCGGAGGCTCTAAATTCTGAGTAGAAATTCCAAAAAATCCGCCGGGAGGCAGGAACGCCCATTTCTGTAACCAAACAATTCAACGACATCTTCTCCCCCATTTTGCTTCATTTGGACGGAGACCCATTTACCGTCTCTAAGGATTCGGTTGTCAAAGCTTTTCGTCTCAAGACCTTGGACATTAAAGTACTTTCGCCAAGATCTGACCTTCAAGTTCGATTATAATGTGGCTCAATTTATTTTATAACAACTGTATTATAACATCGTGACGAGCCAAAAAAATGCAAGAGACTGCTATCGTGTTTATCACATTATTGCTACTTCTAATAATCACCTGCATTTTCGGAGGGTCAATGCGCCAAACACCGGTCGTTGTTTCCCAGTACCCCCCCACCAATATGGGCGGCAGCTATGGATTGCCCATGGAGCAGTTCGACGAAGAGGAGGAGTTCGACGAAGAGGAAAATCACAACAATGAAGATATGCTTAAGGGTGGAGGAGACCCCATGGAAGTACAAATGGATGCAACCGTCGAGGGTATGGAGAATAATGAAGAAGAGAATTCACCCGAATTTGTAGCCCCCCAGGCATACATCTCTGAGGAGTTTGCTTCTTATTAATTAAGCATTTGACAACGCTTGAAACGAAGCATCAACCATATTCCACGGATGCAAAAGGTCACCCCGTAGTCTTCCATGTCGCCGCCCACTCGCAACACATTGGTATCCTTGATGGAGTCCAGAGGTGCGACGTAAATCGATTGTGTAGGGAGGAGGGATGATGTGACGCAACAACTCTCGATCTCAGGGTAGACGTCCAACATTGCGCGCATGCGATTTGTGATGCAGCGTTCAAATTCCGCATCTTCTATATCGCTAATGTTCACCGCAGATGCTCCACCACCGAAGACACGCAACAACCCTTTGAGGAGAACGTCCAGACAAGTCAAGAAACACTCTCGCCCGTCAATTGCGAGGTCGCAAAGCGTGATACGCAATGAAGGCGATTCATGGTTGTTCTCTTGAAACACTAGCTCGGCAATATGAGAACAAGTTAACGTCATGTTCATGTGGATGGTGCTCTGTCGCCCACACCCAACCATTGTTCTCTTTACTTCGAAGTACCTAAAAAGTTTTCGTATTCGAAAGTCGTGGAAAAACGGAAGCTGAAAAATGGTCGTGCAAGTAATGGTTCAATACCATGTCGGCACGGGAATCACCACCCCCATCATCCTCGTCTTCGTCGTCCTCTTCGTCGTCCTCATTATCACCATCGTCGTCGTCCCCGTTGTCGAGGTCGGCTTCGTTCCTGAGAGTAAACGCGAGAAAATTAGGGTCGTAATCTGGATTGAGTCCGGTTCGGAACCGGACCCCCGTGTCGCGTTGCGAGGGGTCGTAGTACTTGATGTTTATCAGAATCTGGTGATTTACACCCTTAAAGTCATAGAGAACCCCGTCGAACAACTCAAAACGGAAGCTGAGTCGACTCAGTTTCCCTATCGGGTGGAATGGCTTCCTCACGAGCGACACGAAGTCGAAACGAAGGTGCGCGAGTTCGCTCCCGCTCGCGAGTTTGAACACTCCCAACCCGGTCGAATAGCGACTTGATCTTCCGGAGCTGCACATGTGCTCCTCTTTCTCGGGGCATCTAAGGGTGATGAAGCGAGGCCCTGCGAGGTTGACGATGCCGGGGGGACCAAGTGTGTTCATGTACGCCTGCGTGTCCTTGTCTAGCGTGAGGATGCTCATGCAGCACGGAAGCCCCCCGCTCACCCCATTCCCTAGGAATATGGGCTGAAATGTGCATTCGTGTATGCATGGGACTGGGCGTGTGTCGTCAAAGCCTAAAAGTGACGCGGCGGAAGAGATGAACGCCTCCGTTGACGGGTCGTAGTTTGTGCATGTAACGAAAATTATATTATTCGACGCTTTAAATATGATCTTGTTTTGTCTATCCGCAGCCGCCCTGTTGCTGGCAACCACGTCAATTGAGATTGGTGCGAGCAACTCTTGCATGTACGTGATGAGGGATGAAATGGTATAATTTCCGACGATCATATTGAAGAAGTGAACACCACAAGACATGCGCGCCGCCCCATTGGAAATGATGCTCTCGAATTCGGACGACGTCACAGGCAGACAGACGTAATACACAATGTCGTACAGAGGCGTGTCCGGTCCTACTCCACTGAATACCGACTGCATCCATATGGTACTCGACGGGATGATGGAGAAGTTCAGTGACGTGGAGTGCGTCGCAAGCCACCCTGCTAGTTCTCGGTTGGCGGGCGAGCCCGATGGATTCACCAACTCGACGACATCGTCCGTGACCGCGCCTCCCACGTTTGCTACGTTGAACACGTTCGTGTTATTCACTGTCTCGCGACTGGGCCTAAACAGGACGCCTGAGAAGGAGTACCTAACAAACACGGCGTGTGTGGGTGCGAACTGAGCTGTGTAATCAGCGGCGACACCTTGTTGTTCATCAACCTTATGTTGCAGCAAAGGATGCGCAGATAGATTGTTGCCATCTACTGTAGCTAAATAATGAGAGGGGTACTCGTCTTGCACGGCTTTATCAAATATGGGATGCTGTGATAAGGTCTCAAGCTCCTTACGTATATCGTCGTGCTTTTTCAACGATCCCTGTAACACATCGACCGTGACAAGCCTCAACTCATTGTTGTGCGAATCTACATTGTACATCGTGCTTGGAATAGCAGCATCGAGTATGTCCAGTCCGAAGACATACTTGACGGGTTCCTCAAACTTCACAACATAATCCGACGGTGTGCGATTGTACAGACGGTTGCGTTTGCTTGAATCTATGAACAACGTGAGCGAGTCGGACACAGAATTCTGCACAAGGTAGTCAACATCCTCAATGGGCATCGTTGGGTCAGAGGTGCTTTTTACACAAACAAATTTAAGAAATCATGTTGCGAATTCTTTAACAGATAAAAAGTTGTAGATCCTGTTGTTCTTCAATGCATCAACTCCGAACAGGAACACTACCACCTTCAGCAACCGCGCACGTCCACCCTCCATGTAGGCACATTTAATGATATCATTCACAATCAATCCGCACGGCGTACCGTATACAAGGGTATCTTGGGACAATGCAACTAACTTGCCCAGGCTATCGTATGTCCGAATCAAGGATCGGTCACACATCTCAGTGTAGAGCCGCATCAAACTCAACCCAACATTATATGAGTCGTAACCGCCATCATCATCATCATCATCCATGTTGCCATAAAACTAAAAACGGAAGTCCTGATCACTCACTCTATCCACAACCTGTATGACTTGGAATGTCTTTACACCATTTTTTGGAAACAAATGTGAAGGATGTGGTACACTCGACGCGAACATCGGACTGCTCAAGCATCCTTTGTCTTGAGTGTGGGGCAGAAGGATATGGCATCACGAGTGCTACCGACAATGTCCATCGTGTCAGGAGACTGAATGTCTGTTAACAAATTCCCCCAAGTATTTGAAATTTGCATGAATGCTACAAGCGATGGGAAGCATGTGTGGTATGGGAAATCCGAATCGAAAACTCTACGAGATGAACGGGTGTTCAGCACGGTCAGCAATGGCATATGGAATTCTCCTACGGATGTGGAGCAATCTGTGTTGTGTATGTCCAAAAAACGCAGCTGGCTGAGGCTCTCTATCCCTGCAATGGACATCAAATGCATGTCTGCGTAGTACAGATCCTGAAGCGTGTTCCTGCACACACCGGTCCTAAACGGAACGAGGGAATCGACTGACGTCCCCGATATGTTTAACCTCTTCAGATTGGGGAGTGCGGCGAACATCTCGATGTCCTCAACATCATTTATATTAGAGCAGGACACATGCACCAAATTCGCAAAGGAGATATGGGCAAGACTCCACTGGGTGCCGTCTGGAAACAAAGGTATCTTCACCGATAGCTCCGACATGTTTGACACCAATGCCTTGAACTGCTTGCTCACGCACATCAGGCGCACCAGGTACCCCATGTACATCTCATCACCCTTGCAGGTAGACCATGATGACACGATCTTTTCCACGATTTCGTCCGGGAAGAAAAATTCCGCCGAGACCCTCTCATGTACATCCACGTCTACAGCATCCGCAGTGTCCAGCTCCATGGAGAAAGACTCTGGAGTGTACGGGACATCTGTTGTCATAGGTGATACTACCACAGATGGTACTACCAAAGGCGATGACGACGATGTAGTGTTGTCTCCTCCTACCACAACATTGGATGGTTGTTGTCCTGCTAGCTCAATCACGAGCTCATCATCATCCTCAGAACTGCTACTATCGGTGTCTTCTATTTGGCCTTCTATCGCCGCAATTGTGGCTCTCAACTTGCGCATCCCTCCGTGTTCTGATGGCAGAATCGGGCGTTCGCCTCCAGAGAGTATCTGTAGAATGGGTACATCATCAAGCTTGATGCAAAACACCGACACACTTGTTGCTTGTCCATCCATGGCGCTGGTAGCAAAACCATTGCGTAACCGCGAATGTATCTCTGCTCTCGACAACGGGAGTTCTCCTATGCGTACAGACATCACCTCCGATCCTTCGACTAGGACGGACAATACGTGTGCATTAATCGAGTCATCGTTTGACGAAGAGTTTTCAGAGGCTAGCACCTCCTTCAACCGGTTAAGGCTGGTCGCAATCTTGGGACGAAGTGGTGGCAGCATTAGCATTCCCTGATTCTGTACAACCGGTGCAATCTCATGCACAACATATTCTCACTCCTCCACTACTTGTCCAAGAGCAATCTTTGGACGAAGCGGTGGCGGCATTGGCATCATTCCCTAAAGATCATCCTGATGTACAATCGCAGAAGAAACCTCTTGCACAACATATTCCCACTCCTCCACTACTTGCCCCAGAGCAATCTTGGGACGAAGTGGTGGCAGCATTAGCATTCCCTAATGATAATCCTGATGTACAATCGCAGACGAAACCTCCTGCACAACATATTCTCACTCCTCCACTGCTTGTCCCCGAGCAATCTTGGGACGAAGTGGTGGCAGCATTAGCATTCCCTGAATCTGTACAACCGGTGCAATCTCATGCACAACATATACTCACTCCTCCACTGCTTGTCCCCGATCAATCTTGGAACAAAGTGGTGGAAGCATTGGCATTCCCTCCCACCACAATTGTTTTGCCACCGCTTCTCTCACCAGAGTTGCCATCTATTCCTATGCCGCCTCTGCTCTCACCAGATACGCCATCTATTCCTCTGCCACCGCTACTATCGCCCGATATACCATCTATTCCTCTGCCATCGCTACTATCGCCCGATATACCATCTATTCCTCTGCCACCTCTGCTCTCAACCGATATGCCATCTATTCCTCTGCCACCTCTGCTCTCAACCGATATGCCATCTATTCCTCTGCCGCCGCTGCTATCGCCAGATATGCATTCAAAGAAATTCGTTATTCCTGGATCCATGGCTTTCTCAAAACGGTTTTTGATCCGGGGGGCGTCAATTCCGCATTCAAAACAGTTTGTCATCCCGGGCGTGATGCAGGTAAATATCTCACATGCTTCCGGTGCACAACCCCAAACACTCAGACAACAACAGAAACATCAACAGAAAACATATACCCCTAGATCCACTCCATCGGTATATGATTTGATCCACCGGTGCAAGACTCCTATGTGGACGTTCGGCATCATTATCGCGTCTATCATTGCAATTATCAAGCTTATGCTAGCCGAGGCGAATCTAGCTGAGGGGTACGGGGGTGAGGAAAGTAGTGTCTTTGAGGATGCCTGCAGTAGAGAACTTGATGTTGCGTATATTGACGCCTCTGATGGAAAGGTGAGAGAAGCAGTCGCTCGCGCACACAAGTGCCTTTCACATAAGTACGTGCGTGCAATCGATATCAAGGTAGCAACTGCATCTGCATTCTTAATAGGGATGTCCACATGTAGTCGCCGAAAAAAATTTGTTTGTATTAAATCAATGTCACCATCAAACGAGCAGACAACATCAACACATCGTAACGACCCACCACCGCCCAAGAAGAAACCTCCTCCACCTCCATCACTACCGAATACCACTCTGATCACGCCTGCATCCTCTAATGACACAACATGGGCGAAGGGTATCCACGCGTTCGGGGACCTTGCTCTTCCGATGGTCGCCTTCTACATGCTGGTGCTAAGTAACTTCATGGGTGAAATATTGGGGTGCAAACTTCAGAAGATCATGCGGACAAGTGCGATTGCTAAACATTTGGTGGGCATCGTGCTCCTATTGACACTTATTACATTTGCGGACGATTCAAACAATAACTCGCTCATATCAAAGTTTCTAATTACATTAACCATCTATTTGTGGTTCTTCATAACGACCAAGTGCCCCACCCCCATTATGTTCATTGTGCTTATCATTCTCCGAATGACATACATGATCGGGAAGAACTCTATACACGACCCTGAGTACGTGGAACACCGGGGAGTTGCTCGGATATCTCAGACAATCCTGTCCATGATTGCGCTGACACTCAGTATCGCAGGTTTCTTCATTTACGCGATGAAAAAGTGGCGCAAGCACAGATCATCGTTTTCGTTGTACACGCTCCTTACAGACACAATGAATTGTGAACACCGCTCAATCAATCAACGCTTTCGATAAGAGAAAATCGTGTCCAGCAGACCCATAAGCTTGAACCGAATCTTTAACGTCACATCCTCCCTCTCGATAAACCTCTCGACGAGACCCTCCATAATGTCGCACTCTTGCTTTCCAAGCGAGTCCTCATTGCGAGAATTCTTGCGTGCGAATTGAGCCGCAAATCCCGTGATGAGTTCTATAGCCACCTCCGCTCGCCGCCCAGGTATGTTGGACTCGAAGATGCCGACAATCTCAGAGAGGTATGCGCGACGAGACGTAGAGACAAGGTTTAGACCAATTAGGTTCAGGATAGTCAAATTGCGATCCACAGCGACGTGGATGCGCTTTGTCGTGACGCAGAAGGCGTCGTACTGGTCTACGCTCGGCAGTTCGTACTCCTCTTCGTGGAAGGATGCAATGGAATCCGAAACAAATGAATCGAGCACAGACCTCATAATGATGCCGCTTCGAGAGACGAGAAACTGGAATAGATTCGAGTACATGTGAATGAACCCGTGATCTTGGTAGCATTTTGCAAGGATAGCATTTGCTAACACTAAGGATATATCGTCCACATGCGATGAGTCGTCCACACGCGATGAGTCGTCCACATGCAATGAGTCGTCCACACGCGATGAGTCGTCCACATGCGATGAGTCGTCCACACGCGATGAGTCGGCGTCATTTACTTGAGATGAATCGATTGCGTCTCTCACACAGATTCCAATTTTAGTCGACACTTTATCGAAGTTCGCTTCCGTCAGCTTGTTCAACAAAGACATCAGGGACTTGGAGAATAATGTCGATGATGAGTTCGAGCTACCTTCACCGCCGAAAAGAAACGCGATGATGCCGAATAGAATTTGGTGGCGCCGCCTGTGAGGAGGATGCCCAACGAATACTGTCGATCCGATTATTACCGATGGTACCAACATACCGGGATGACCCTCCTCCTCTACCACGGGGAGCCCCCCCCACAGGAACTGACAAACGCACACCATATCCATGACTGGGTCCAAGATTGTGTCCAAGGCTGTGTCCGTGACTGTTTCTATTTGCATACCCGTGTCCGTTTCGCTGCATGTAGGGTGTGGCTACAACTGCCTCCGTCTTGACAATTGCTACCTTGGCGAGTTGCGATGCATATCGTTCGCGTATGGTGGCGATGAGAGTGATATATCCTTTGTCGTCCCTCAGACGGACGAATTGATCGGTTGTGACGACGGTAATGCATCCGGGAGGAGATGCCGTCGGCGACGTGCAAGACATCGCCGTCTGTACAAAGAGCAATTCACTCGCCGTCAATTACAAATAGCAATTCACTCTTTAAATAATTACGCTATTAAATAATTTAATGGATTCACGGATAGAGGTTCTCTTCTGAAGAAGAAGAACACACATTTATACTCCGTTTGAGAATTTCTTACTTACCGTGTCATCACCTTAAAGAATATGACAATGTTAATGACGAGGCTTGCGATAGCCAGAATTACCAACATCGCAGTGACGACGAGCGTCGCTGCTATGTACGGCATTAGCTGCTCGCAAACGCTTCGCAGTGCAGGAAGAATGAGCACATCCCTTATTTTGTTGCTATTGATAGCGAGAGTGAGCAGAGCCTCTTCTGAGGCGAGACAGTTCAAAATCTGAGTCGAAATGTTGCGCATCACCCCGTTTATAGCCGTCTTGTACAACCCACCGCCACCCCCCCCGCCTGCACAACTCGAATTGTTATTTGTATTCGAATTATAATTGTTGTTATTCAGAATGTGCGAATTGATGTTCCCATGGATTGGGTCGTTATTGTGTATTGATGTTTCTTCTACATGCGACGGTTTAGTGTGAGGCGTTATTACAGCGTGTGTTGTTATTACTTGTGAAGACATAGCGGCATGATGATACTTCAACAGGACAAAATCAGTTTAAACCTAACGCGAATTTACATTGTATTTTTCGATCAGTTACATTGGTTTCTTCGGTGCGATGAAGAATAACACCACACCAACTGCAATTGCAACTTCGAAAGAAGGATTTTTGCGTCGCGATCTTTTGGTTGCGCTGAAACACACAATTGCATCTATCGCAAAACCCTAAACCCTAAACCCTAAACCCTGGCTCGGGACCCGCGCGTCTTCGGCGTTGTGAGGACAGTGCATACGAACGACGGAGGGAGGGAATTTCAGGTGGGCACCGTGATCGCGCGCCTGCCGGGAAAAGACTCTCTACTAGGGCGGGTCAGTGTGAACTCTGCTGGCGAGGGGGGGGTGCTAGTGTGTGGACAGGGAGGGGACATACGGAACGGTGATTTGCTAGTCGCGTCCGACGTACCGGGCGTGTGCATGCGGCAATCCTTGTATCCTTGGGGAGAGGATGAATACGATGATATTGTTAGGGCGTGCACTGTTGCGAAGATCACGTGCGATTGTTCATTCGGTGAAAATAGAGAACAAATCAAACTCGTGGGTTGCACTTATCGCATGTGAAAATGAGTGTGTTTCCAAGCAACGACATAAAATGGGCGTTCCTGCCTCCCGGCGGATTTTTTGAAATTTCTACTCAGAATTTAATGCATCCGGAACGCTAATTTTTGAAATGTATTCTTCTATTTTGTTTCTATTTTCTTCAGGAATTAATTGCATATTATATTCTAGAACATTTATCGCACGCTTCACTGCGTTTTCACCAACATCGTTGACATTGGGACGCTTTAGATCCGGTCTGCCCTGATTGTTCCACATGGCAATCTCGTAGAATGCGTAACATACATAAGCGGACTTTTGTAGTTTGGAGGATTTGTCAACATTAACTGGAAAAGTAATATCAATATCACTCGGAATACTTAAATGTGAAGTTACCAACCCTTTTAAAGTTAAGGCAACAGACGTTTCAATGGCAAGAGTACCATCCTTTTTGAGAAAGTCTTCATCGTTCATTATTTTCAAACTATGCCCTGGCTTCGGCTGTGCAAGCGATCCGTTTTGCAAAGCAGCAGCCGCCTGCTTAGCATTCCCCTGCCGCTGCACCTGCCCCCCCCCCCTGCCCCTGCACCAGCCCCTGCCCCTGCCCCTGCCCCTGCCCCTGCCCCTGCCCCTGCCCCTGCCCCTGCCCCTGCCCCTGCCCTGCCCCTTGCCCTGCCCTGCCCCTGCCCCTGCCCCTGCCCCTGGCCCCCTGCCCCTGCCCCTGGCCCTGCCATGCGCCCTGCCCTGCCCCTGCCCCTGCCCCTGCAGCCCCTGCCCCTGCCCCTGCCCCTGCCCCTGCCCCTGCCCCTGCCCTGCCCTGCCCCTGCCCCTGCCCCTGCCCTTGAACCTGACCATGAGAAGCATCATCCGCATTCATTTGCACCCCAGCCGCCCCCTGCCCCAGAGAAGCCTCAGCCCCAATTGTCATGTTTGCAGCACTCATGTGTTTTTCTTATGTTTCTGTACATGTTATTTTTTTTTGTGGCATTCCGCGCAAATAATGTTTGTTGTGACGATCCACCACCAGTACATGCGGAACGTGGGTCGTATTTTTTTAGTGTTCTATAATACAAATATTAGAGTAATACAAGTGCGGAGTCATACATGCCGCCGTCTTTCGAGGACGACATCTTGCCGATCTTGATGCACCAGTTGGTTTATCACAATCCTTTCCGGTCTCCCGATGATGGAATATGTATCGGTAGCGGGGACATCGGTAGTCTGTTGTTGACGTCACGCGCGTGCCGCGACGCCGTCCTTCCAGTGAAGAAGCGTCTACTGCGCTAGTGCCTCGACCGGGAACTACCCGGCTTCATACAGTCGCATGAATGCCTGAATCAAGAGGGCGAAGAATTTCCCATCCTTCTCCAGAGCTACATCACGGTTCCGAACTAGGTTAGGTGTGTTCGCTCGATCCTTCACGCTGCTCGCTGGAATGCCCTGCATGTGATTAACGCAAAAACGTCAGCAACAATAACAAATAGTAGTGATGGGACAAATAGTAGTGATTGCACCAACTATAATTTGATTAGCGGTCTGTCTTGGTATGACCCCTGGTCGGGCTCTACCGCCGAGATATGTATGGACGACGACGTGTTCCGGATGCTTGCTCGCTCGACTCTCTATGGCGCGACCTGGAGAAGAGGGTGGCATCGAGACGTCGTCTCGCAGGTGCCGGTTGAGGTATTGTGCTCTCGCGCTTTGAACACAATCATATACTCGTCCATGGTGCTCTCGTACGCAATGGAACTTTACAAAAAGGTCCAATTCGAAGGAGACTGGACAGCCGTCATTCCACCACATGCAACTATACATGACTGCGATCAGACTATCGGTGAGCTATTTCAAATTCCACAGGGACCCTCCGAGGGTCCTGAGGGTCCTGAGGGTAATGGGGGTCATGAGGATCCTGAGGGTCCTGAGGGTCCTAAGGGTCCTGAGGGTCCTGAGGGTCCTGAGGGTCCTGAGGGTCCTGAGGGTCCTGAGGGTCCTGAGGGTCCTGAGGGGATGTACTTGTATACTCGAAACGTAGACTTTCGCTTGCATGCGACGTACGCGATGTTCTCCTTCGTGGGCGCTTCGTGCTCGAACGCTCGTATGGGGTGGGGGGGAGCTTACGGAAGCGATATAGTGCGCACTTTGCAGGGGCAACTTATTGGATCTTGGCGCATGCTATGGAACGACCGTAACGCGCGCATGTATCGCCGGGTGATGCGGTTGCTAGACACCGTGTACGACGTGCTTTCGCGACCCTTTGGTCCACCTCCAATCATTATAGCTATCCTAGTGCACGGGGTCGCCGAGAATCATGCGGGGAACGTTGACGCTGAAGAATGAGGAGGAGATGTGGTCGCAGATCATTTGACCGACAACGACGACGACGGTATCTAATTTCTCATTTCTCTTTAAAAAAATATGTTATAGAATTCAAAGAGTCAGCCCCCGATCGTTCAGCGCGGATGTCTTTTCAGAAGCAGCAGCAGCAGAGAATACCTAAAAGAGGACATACATCTACATTTGACAGAAAATAAATAAATTATTCCTTATCTGATTGCATACAACAAAGTGTGGATGTTTTGAATGGACTCGACAAAGAAATAAATTGGAAATTTACGTATGGTGACAATTTCATTACATTAAGTAATAAACGAGATAAAAAACTTACACTTTTAACTTTATTAACAACACTGAATATGAAACCATTCAATTCGAGATTGCATTGGTGTTTGTTCAATCCATCGTTGATATACTGACGCATTTTTACATATCAGATAAGATTACACAACATATGTCAAATGTTAAAACGCAAATCGACCAACTTATAGCTAAAGTGTTCGGGAATGAAAAGGCGAAAAATTGGATGGATGTACAGGATGCGGGGGATCTGCAAGGGGATATGAAGAAACAATCGGCGAACATGGAGGAGCTGAAGAAACAGGAGGATGATCGGAAGAAACAGGCGGCGAACGCGGATTATCGGAAGAAACAGGCGGCGAACGCGGATTATCGGAAGAAACAGGAGGCGAACGCGGATTATCGGAAGAAACAGGCGGCGAACGCGGATAATCGGAAGAAACAAGAGGATGATCGGAAGAAACAGGAGGCGAACGCGAATGCTGCAGAACTTTTAAATCAGCAACAAAGATATGCCAAATTAGGCAAAAACACAGTTGATCAACTCGATGATTTACGAACCAACTGTTCTAAACAACAAATATTATTTTATGGGGGCGTTGAATTAAGATATGATGAAATTGAAGACATAATAAAAAAATATACAACCAAATACGATTGGTCAGATACATCAGATACATCAACTACATCATATACATCAGATACATCAAATACATCAAATACATATAATGGAATATTAATAATGCTGGTGCTATATAATTTAATGATGAACCAATCACCTATAGCAATTCTTATGTCACTAACAAAAGAAGAATGCGATAAACTCTTCAATTCTAATATTTTACTCTTAAGTTATAAACGATATATATATTATGACTATGATTTAAATCAAACAAATTTACAATTCTTGACTGATTTGTATTTCGACTTAAATTGCACCAGTGGAGAAAAATGTGATAAAGATACTATTTATAATTCATGTGATAAATTCAAAAATTGGTTGAATGAACTAAACAAAAGTGTTTTTCAAACATGTGTTAGCGATATTAGTCCAAGTATCTTAGACAATTTAGTTACCCAACCGAAACTGCTTACAGACATAAGATTCAGAGGTGATAAACATAGTAATATGTCATTATTATCTGATTTCGAGATTAAAAATGAAAATAATAATAACTATTTGTTTATAAAATTAAATTATATGAATAATACTTATGTTTCTGGACCATTTACGGAAATTTTCTTTAACCAAGATACCAACGATGATGTTGCTAAAGAGTGTAAAGAAATATTAGAATTGCTTAAAAATAAAAAATCAGTTTTTGTCGTTGGGTATGGCTCGAGTGGTGCAGGCAAGACGTCAACATTGGTTAACTATAGATATAAAGATATTAACGGGAGGCTTCGATCACAACCTGGAATATTGTTAAATATAATTACAACAATAAATGATGTATCAACCGTAACCATGGAATTTTTCGAAGATTACTATGGTAATATTGAAAAAGTAACATTAAATGAAACGGTCTCGAGTGTAACAACAACAGAGTTAAAACATAAATTGACATTTAAGCGAAGTAATAATAATGCGGATTACACTCTTTCTAACATTTCGATCCTGGATGGAAAACAAATTCCAAAAGAATTAGGAGAATGTATAATTTTTTTTATTGACGAACGTGAGCAACGGCGAATTGCTGCTACTACTAATAACCAACAAAGTTCTCGAAGCCATGTGATCGTCAAATTGACATTGACTTTCAACGATAATAAAACTGCAACAATTTATATAGCAGATTACGCGGGTGTTGAAAATATTTTTCAATGTAGGAGAAGTCGTGAAATTCGCTAACATAAAAAGTAATGATGACAGTTTCTTTTACGACTACAAAGAAGGTGGTAACAAAGACATTAAATTTTGTACAGACAATGGAACCCCTTAGAATATTAAAGAAAAAGCGATTGAAGTAATTTTACCGTTAAAACGTACCGATATAGACGAAGGAATTCGTAATCATTATATCTGGAAGAATTATACTGCCACATGTTTTAGTACCCAATTTGATGATGTGAAAGAAACAAACAAACTCAGTTCATTAAAGGAAAATATTGATGTATTCATAAATAATCAAAATAATATTGAACAAAATGAAACAAATAAAAAAGAACAAGAAGGAAAAAAGCTTGCATATGAAGAAAAAAATGAAGAAGATTTCAAAAATGTTGTAAATAGAATTACACAAAATATGAAGGATTACATAGAAATATCGTCAGTCCAAAATACTTATAATATTTATTATAATTTGGCACATACTCCTTATATAAATACATCACTCATTAAAAACGAAAAAATACAGTTTTATGTTTTTAACGTTTGTCATAATGCATTGATGACACAATACAAAGAATTAAATCAATATGAACCAGATAGAATTCCATTAATTAGGGTTTAAAATGCACATACTAATATCTAAAATTAAAAAATAAAACTGTGACAATTCAAGATGGTGATTTGAACATTACTTTCACGTCTGACGGTTTTAAATTTATTCCACTTAAAGATAGAGGAGGATCAGAGACAAATTCATATTATAACCTCAGTATCAAAAATAGAGCAAACGAAACAATACAATACAGAGAAATATATAGTTTAGTTACGATAGAAAAAATACCTTTTAATACAATAGTACATAATACCGGTACTGATATTATCTTTGATGCAAGTTGGAAAAAAACATCGGATACATTTAAAGTTCTGTATGATTATTACAATTATTGTATACAACGACTTAAAGATATTCAAGGCGTTTGCCAATGTCGTGCCGGTGAGGGTAAACACATAAATCGTTCTATAGAAACGATGCGTAACCATATATTCCAACTTTTGTCAGCCGACAGAAACAATTTCTCAAAGACACTAACATATTCTAGGTGCACATCTGGATTATTACCGCCTTTAGTAATAGACCCGATAACAAAAACACCTTCATATAAAGGTGATGATAAAGTTTAAAATGCTATGAAAAGAGCAGTGGGTGATGATAAAGTGAATGTCGTTGTGTTTGGTATTTTCAACAATTCTCCGAAAAAGCCCTTAAGACGTTATATATTGATATAAACAATCTAAAATATTGGTATAATTGCTATTTTAAAAAAGATATTTATAAATTCAACGAAGACATAATACCGAATGTTCTCAAAGGTATTTTGAAAGATTATAGTGATAAAACAACTATTTTAAAAAATATTAAAAACGAGATAGATAAAATAAGAACAATGAAAGAAAGAAACAAACCTCAGATAAAAATTCTAAACAATATAATTAAGTTTATTGACAAATATAATGATCAATATAATTTATCATTGAAAGATGTAAAAAGTATAATAGAGATGATTCAACGTGAAAACAACACCAGTCCCATCGGAACACTGGAGTTCATGGACCACATGTCGAAGATGAACCCTGAAATAATGCCTTTTTGTAACACGGCCACAAATGTCATTGATGATAGCAAAAAGTTGAAAAAATGGAGTAAATAATAGAGTGCAATAACTTTACCATCTGGATTATCTTTCCTCAAGCGCTTGGTGCATGAACTCTGCCACGTGTTCCTTTGGTAGATAGGGCCACGGTTTGTGGAACCCGAACTGTATGGAACCCTTGGATGAAGAAATGCGTTGTTCCATGGCGAACCTTTCGCCCACTTCCGTGGGGCAGCCGCGTCCGATCGCGGCGAACGAGCGCGCGAAGAAAACATCCTCCGGTTCAGGTTGAAGGTTGAAATTGAACAAGCGATCTCCACACCGGCGCACTAGAATAGATTCGGTCACGTCGAGACACGCATCCACGCGTTGCAGGGAAAGACCGCCGTTACCTACGAGGGTGGGAACCAGACGCTTCAGTTCCGCGTTCGCGGGAGCGTCCGCCCACGGCGCGCCAACGTAGTCTTGCGCCATAATTTCCTCGTCCTCTTCGATGCCAGGGCGCACAATCATACCATCGTCCTGGACGAACAAAGCCATGTCGCCCACCACGACCTCCTTCAGACGCCTCCAAAAGGAAGCGTCCTTCAATATGTTGCTGTACTTCTCGATGCTGAATGGCTTCTGTCCGGGAAGAGGTGGTGCGTAAGAGAGGCTCTCCATTACCACCGTGACCAGCTCCACCCCTCCGGGGAGAAGCGACGGGGGGAGAGAGCGTTGCACGAACCGCTCATTCTCAGGAGCACAAAAGACGACCACGCGCGGCCACCTACGTACATCTAGATTGTCCAGAGTCACTAGTACGGACAACATGCTCCACACGTTAGGGCGGTTGTCCACAACGACCAAACTTCCTATAATCGGCTTATGATGATCCTTGGGATGACGAGCAACCGGTTTCAGAAGATTACGGTTGTGGACATAACGAATTACGAAGTCGTGTAGAGGAACTGCGTTCGGTTTTGCTGGGTCCATGGGGGCGCTCGCGTATCTCATCACAAGGTCCGCCTGCAAAGTACTCAATATGTCGGGTGGCGAAGCAGTATTCGTTTGATTCCACACCGGGAAAATCAGACAGTTGGTTTTCCTCATCGCGTCTGAAGCAGCATCGTAAGATGAGTCAATGTCGACACATACGATCGCGTTGTGTACTTGATTTGATGGCGACGATGATGATGACGGTAATATGACGAAGGGAACGATTTCGAGACGCAGTTTGCCAGAGCGTCTCGTGGCTACAGAGAGGACAGCTTCGGCGGTTTTCAAGAAAGCGGCTGTATCGTTTGTCGGGAGCTCGACGATGATCCGGTCGTAGATGGCCAAAGGACATGTCGAAAGGAATATCTTCCACGGCATGCATGCATTTCTGACACAGTGGCAGTGCTTGTCCATGAAATCACCCAGCGACCATGTGGATGTTGTTGTTCTACTATGGGTAGATGTAACGAAAATGGCTCCTCCGGCGTCTGTGTGCCATAGGTAGCCGTTGAGACATATGCCGTGCGAGAGCGCCTCGATGCACGACCAGCCGATATTGAGGGCGTCCGACGTATCCTCTGCTGATGAAACGTACATGTCGGATACGGGATCGAGTACTCCATGATTTAGCGTCTTGATGACTTCTCGAGTCCTCGACGCGTAGATGCGCACGTCCATCATTACTCCTCTTATGGCGGAAACCGTATCGGTATTATCGCTGCACCAATCTTCGAATACTTCGAGTGTCGCTGGCGCCTCTTCTACGTACACCTTCACTATGGCGTCAAGGAGGGGTGTGTCTTTCTCCCGGAACGCCTCTAGCAGCTCGCTAGACCGCGGGAAAAGACAGTGGCGCCACACGATCTTCTCGAGGAGGGCTCTCTTGCAGTCCCTCTCGGATGCACAGAGACGCGCATGCGTTTGTAGGAAGCAGGTGGTCATCTTGTCTACGATTCCCTTACGCGTTGTGGGTTCCTGCACTCTGGTGAGCGGGAGACATTCGACGAGACTCCCCTGTATTGCGTCATCGACATTGAGCTTTCTCTCTTTCAGCAGACTATTAAAGATGGTGTACGTCCATCGTGACGGCGGAGCTCCTGTGTCCGCCGCCCATGCCGTGTGAAAAGAGAGGTTCTCTATTAGGCTGTTGTGCGTGAGGATGGAGCTCGCGCGTACAGCCTGATCGACTTGCACATCTTGTGTCAATGCGGTCAGTCTCGTGTGGTCGCCGTCCAATATGTCGAAAACGTCTCTCAACAGGAAATCCATTGTATACCCAACCCTTATTTGTGTTGTTTTGTGATAGCTCTTTATGCCAAGTTTTCCAATTTTTATCAAATATTTTTGATGAGTAATGGGCGTTCCAGCCTCCCGGCCGTTTTTCACTGGTTTCAAAACATGGTCTGGAGCGGAATTGTGATTCATCGGGGCTAATATCTCAAGCTAGTTCCAGAGGCTCTAAATTCTGAATAGAAATTTTAAAAAATCCGCCGGGAGGAAGACATTGAGTGTAAAGACATACAATATTTACATAACTAACATATGTTTCTCATTATTGAGGATATTATCGAGATTATTTGACCCACCATATACCTCGATACCCGGTTTGGTCATCGCCCGTCATGTTCTCACGTGAGACGAGTCACTCATTGATCGACCGGTACTTTGCTTCTGACGGAGATGGCGCCCAGCTTGTGAAGCACCAGACGCATTCCTTCAACGACTTTGTATCCTCGAAATTGGAGTGTGCGATCAACGGGATGAACCCCATCGAGGTCGGTGACACATATTGCACTCGCCTGCGTCAGTTCAAGAGTGTTCTGAGCATCAGCTTCACGTCCCCCTGTCTTGCTCTACCTATGATTTGTGAGAAGGACGGGATGTCGAAAGTTATGTACCCTAACAACGCGCGCATGCGCAACATGACGTACTCGTCTTCTCTTACTGTTGATGCGAACGTGGAGGTGCGCACATGGAACGATGACGTGGGCGAGTACATCGTTAACTCGAAGCGCGTTACTGGAGTGAGTCTGGGACGCATTCCCCTCATGGTTCGCAGTCGGTACTGCATGCTCTCCAAGCAGACTACGCCTGCGCCCTATGACGAGTGCCGTTACGACTACGGCGGCTACTTTGTGGTCAACGGCAACGAGAAGGCCGTCATTAGCCAGGACCGCATCTCCGAGAACCGGACTTACGTGTTCACTAACACGACTAAGACTTCCTCGTGCTATTCCCACACCGCCGAGGTGCGTTCCGTGAACCACGCCAAGTTCATAGCCCCTAAGACCACGCTGCTAAAGCTCTCGAAGAAATCGGATCAGTTCGGTGTCTGCATCCGCGCGAACGTTCACCACGTGTTCGCTGAGGTGCCAGTCTTTGTGCTCTTCCGAGCACTAGGCGTGCTCGCCGACAAGGACATCGTGCGCTTCATCGTACGAGACGAGGAGGATGCGGACTTTGAACGCATCGCCAATAGCCTAGCAGGATGCATCAACGAGGCCACGGAAGTGCGCACCCAGAAGCAGGCGTGGGACTTTCTAGCCCAGTTTGTGCAGTCTTCGTACAACAATTACAACTCTTCGAAACCCAACAGAGCCGGAAACGGAACCTCTGAAGTAGTAAAGGACGCATCAGTGAGCGGCGGAGGATCATCTTCTGAGGGAATCAGAGATGCATCAGTGAACGGAGGAGGATGTAGTTCCGTTCCTGTTGTAGTTCCTGTTGTGCCCACTCACGTCCTTAGGGAGGGTTATCAACACAGTTTCATTCAAAGCATTCTGACGAAAGACGTCCTCCCGCATGTCGGCACTTGCTTCAATCGCAAGGCATTGTACCTGGGGAACATGGTGAACAAGCTCCTTCGTTGCAGCATGGGTCTTTTGTCTCAAGACGACCGCGACTCGTACGTTAACAAGCGTTTGGATACTCCCGGCGTTCTATTGGCGAATTTGTTCCGCCAGTACTACTGCAAGATGGTCAAGGAGCTGCGTTCGAGCCTCCAGAGTCTGATGAAGGGTAACTACCGCGCGACGCGCGTGATCAACACGATAACGCGCCCGTACTTATTAAAGGTAGTCAAGGGTGATCATCGAGTCGGGACTCAAGTACGCTTTATCGACCGGCAACAGGGGAATAAAGACGACGAGAGTGCGCCAGGGAGTCGCGCAGGTCCTGAACCGCCTGACCTTCATCGCGACCCTCTCTCATCTCAGGCGCGTGAACACTGCGATCGAGAAGACCGGAAAGCTGGTGATGCCTCGCAAGCTTCATCCCACGCAGTGGGGCATGGCGTGCCCTTCCGAGACACCTGAGGGAACGTCTGTGGGACTGGTCAAGAACCTCGCGCTCCTCGCCAACGTCACGATCTTCGTGCCACCCGGCATCGTGCTCGAGTCCCTCTTATCACTGGGCATGCTCCCGTTCGATTCGTCATCGCTCCCAGAGCGGTTGTTCGAAGGAGGTGCGGCGATGGTCATGCTGAACGGGGACATTGTGGGTGCTCACGCGACACCGAACGTCCTCTTCTGTGCGTTGAAACGTATGAAGCGCACAGGACTGCTAGGGACGCAGACGTCCGTTTGTTGGCACAAATCTAGAAACGAGATCGTTTTGTGCACGGAGGGAGGTCGGTTTTGTCGTCCCATGCTGGTAGTGGATTTGGATAGGCAGCTCCTTCTCCCCGAGGTGTTCGATCCTGGTGCATCGTGGCAGGATCTGGTTGTATGCGGTGCAATTGAGTACCTTGATGTGGAGGAGAGTGACGGTGCGATGATTGCATTGTACCCTGCGAAGGATCTGCAGCCAGGTGTGAGCCGCTTTACGCACGCGGAGATCGACCCTAGCTCCATTTTGGGCGTGGTGGCTGGTAGCATCCCCTTCTCCGACCACAACCAGGCCCCCCGAAACACGTACCAGTCCGCCATGGGAAAGCAGGCTGTCGGCGTCTTCGCGACGACCTTCCGTCACCGTCTGGACACTATGTCGCTCTTCTTGAACTACCCTCAGGAGCCTCTTGTCTCTACTCACACTGCGTAGCTAGTGAACTGCGACAAGCTGCCTTGTGGAATCAACACGATCGTCGCTATCGCGTGCTTCACAGGTTTCAACCAGGAGGACTCTGTGATCATGTCCCGCTCTGCTGTGGACCGCGGCTTCTTCTCGACCACTCTTTACCGGACGTTCCGTGAGCAGTACACGAAGAACCACTCGACCGGAGAAGAGGAGTTCTTTTGCCGACCGAACTCTTTGACTACGCGTAACATGAAACCGTACAACTACGACCTGCTGGACGAGAGTGGGTTCGTTCCTGAGGGAACCTCGGTGGAAGCCGGTGACGTGATCATCGGCAAGTGCATGCCTCAGAAGCAGGGTGGCGTTTTTGTCAACAAGGACGCGAGTGTCGCTTTGAGGAGCAACGAGTCAGGTGTGATCGACAGGAACTGCCATGGCGACAGATTCTTCACCAACACGACAGGCGACGGGTACACGTTCGCGAAGGTCCGATTGCGAACGGACCGCGTCCCCACAGTTGGTGACAAGGTGTCTTTGAGGCACGGTCAGAAGGGGACCATCGGGATGCTCTACAGCGAGGAGGACATGCCCTTCACCGAGAACGGGATCGTGCCATCTATCATCATGAACCCTCACGCTATCCCCTCTCGCATGACCATCAGGCAGCTTATGGAGGCTCTGGAGAGCAAGGTATGTGGACTCTCGGGGCGCCGGCATGGGGACGCTTCCCCATTCAACGGTCGCACCGTCGAGGACATCGCCGACGAGTTGGAAGCCCTTGGTATGCGTCGGTACGGTGACGAGATCATGTACAATCCGCGGACTGGCGAGCGAATCTCGACACCCATTTTCGTGTGTCCTACGTACTACCAGCGCCTGAAGCACATGGTCGCTGACAAGATTCACTGTCTGACATCGGACCACGAAGTTTTCACCTCTGAGGGTTGGGTTAACATAAGGAAGCTCCGCTTGGAGCACAAGCTTGCATCGTTGCGTTTGGGGGATGGTCAGATCGAGTATTGCGCCCCGGAGGAGATGTACGGCTACCCCCTAACAACGGCCCTCTGTACCACGTGACGTCTCCCACAACGGACATCGTCGTTACTCCGGAACACAGGTTGTGTGTGCAGCCGGTGGGTACCGTTGGCCAGTCCTCGACAGAGCTTATTTCGTGCAGCCAGCTCGTGTCTCACGGATACCTTTCTCGGTGCGAGAGTCCTATGAAGCACGTCCAGAGAGGTACCTGGGTGGGAAGCGACTTAGAAGAAATTGGTTGCGATGACGACATCTTCCACGAGGCATCGGAGTTCATCTTGCACAATGAGCCGATTCGGAAGGAGTTCTTATTTCGGTACTCGACAGGGACGTGCCGCCGCCTGCTTATGCTGGTGTTCTCAGGTACACTCGAGATTGAGTTGCGTTCTCAGGAGAAGGTTGACAGTCTTATGCACCTTGCACTCCACGCCGGTGTGATTGTTGTGGTGGACCCTTGTGGCATCAGCGGGTTCGTTACACGCCTGGTGATGTCGTCGATGTCTACAAGCAGCAACGTGTCATTTGAGAGCTCTGATCCTCCTCCTCAGCCCTTATCTGTTGGGGCACCTGACAAGTGCGACTTCATTGCCGGAGGAAGCATCGTGGGTTCGAATGGAGCTTACTGCGTTCGCATGCCTCGGAACGAGACCTTCTTCGTTCGTCGCAACGGTCGCGCTGTGTGGACGGGCAACTCTCGTGCTGCAAACGGTCCTGTGGTGCTGCTGACGCGCCAGCCTGCCGAGGGTCGCGCTCGTGATGGCGGTCTACGTTTAGGGGAGATGGAGATGGAGTGTCTCTGGGCACACGGAACGTTGGGGTTCCTGAAGGAGCGGTTCATGGAGTGCTCTGACAACTACCGTGTTTTCGTCTGCAAGTGCTGTGGCATGATGGCTCACGCTAACCCTGAGAGCAACCTGTTCTACTGCAAGTCTTGCAAGAATCTGACTGAGTTCAACGAGCTGAGGATTCCGTACGCAAGCAAGTTGCTTGTCCAGGAGGTCGAGACGATGGCCATCGCCACTCGATTCGTAACGGACGCGTAGATCTTTAATATTGGGTTTTCAGATACCGTATCGTATTGGAACTGATATCGTGGAACGTAAAAGCATGGACAATTATTATTCTCTTTCCGGTCGATGAGATTTGTAATACAGTCGGAGACGAAAGCCATCCCCATTATTTGTAAGCAAGTGAATGCGGTAATGGATCAGAAATCGTAGACATTTGAGTTCTCCGTGTCTCCCATTGTATGATATGTTTCATTTTACTGTTCCACCGACTGTAGGTAAAGGTACAACATCAAAAATTCTTTGAATTTTTTGTTGTTGTTTTAGGTTTTGGTTTGTTGAGTTCCGTTCTTTTACTTTGCTGTTGGAGAGTGGGATGTTGGAGCTTAGTATTGGGTTGGTGTTGGGTGGATGTTTTTTGGGGTTGGGTGGTGAATGGTTTTTGGGGTTGGGTGGTGGATGGTTTTTGGGGTTGGGTGGTGGATGGTTTTTGATGGTTTTGGGGTTGGGTGGATGGTTTTTGTGCTTGTTTGTGTGACTGTTGATTTGAATTTTGGTCTTTTAGTACTTTTTGAATGGTGGTGACTTGGGATGAATTAAGGGGTTTCTGTTTAATACCTCTCATTGTCAATTGAGTCGGGACTAGGATTGTTTTATTCGATTTAGCGTTTTTGTCAGTTGATGCTATGCTGCTTTCATCATCATCATCATTATTTAATATTGCTGCGTCTGCTATTTTTTTGGTAGTTTTAACGTTGATTTGAACACCTGGTCCATCAGTATTGTGATTTGAATTACTTCTTGTTACGAGACGGGTTGTGTTTTTCGTGGTGGATGTAATCGGTGAAAAGGTGTTTTAGTTATCGTTTGGGGTGTTGAAGATGTCATGCCCGGTCATGCGCACGATTCTATCAAACATTTCGATAGCTGTGCGCAAATCATCCGAATCATCAGTGATCTTTGTATTGAGTATAAGGGCAGATAGTGTCGTTGCCACGACGATATTCATACTGGACGGAAGTGTCTCTTTGTTTAGTTTCAGCACTCAAATCATCCGGCCTTAATTCTGTTCTGCCTTCGTTCGTTTGTTTAACAATTTCGTTAACGGACTTCACGAGATCAACGAGGTTCATTTTGGGACGATCACCTTCATTGAAATCGGTGCCTATATCATCGATCAGTTTCCTGATTCGATTGTTGAATTCGGTGGCAACATTATCCATGGTATCCGACTTGCTTGGTTGTTGTGTGTTACTACCGGAATTATTAGTAACAATGTTCCATATTTTGGTACCCACAGCCTTGCTGATTTCTTGGATGTAGTAGTACGCGTACATGACGGAGGCCATTGGGGGGATCAATGTGTGTTTGGATTTGTCAGTTACAAAGAACTCAAGTGTCTTGCAATCTTTTAGGGTTGCAATAGAGAAACAACATTTGATGAATAATACATCATTCTCATGATTAACGATCTCTATCTTCGTGGAATCTATTTTGTCAGGCCAGCGAGAGGCTATGCGTCGCACGTACTTCAAGATAGACGCGGACAGATTTTCCACGCTCGCAGGGGAAGCGATGTCCGTGAAAACGACCTGGCGACCGTCAGCAGACTCGGTTACAAATGAAGATGATTGCGATATTCGAGACTGCGAAGACATACCTGATTTATACGATATCTCTGATTGAGATCGTGATAATTGAGATGATATTCCTGATTGAGATCGTGATAATTGAGATGAAACGCTTAATAATGGGGGTATCAAAACGGAAATAGAATGATGTTCTTCAGAATCACCTGCCCCTCCAGTGAGAAGAGTGCGATACTTAGAACCGATTATTTCGTACACAAGCATTTCAAGTGATAATGTGTTGTTGTCGCGGTGGCATTTAGTTTTAGAATTCACAAGGACGATCGCCATTACGAGTGTCAACGCACGCACCGCAACCTCTTCCAACTCTCGTGGAAGCTTAGAGACACATCCCACAAGCCATTTCGGACGCATAATGACGTGTTCGGAACCCAATTGATCAAACCACCTCAAGTGTTCGTTCACACGCCGAGCTACAGTAACATGCCTGGCAAATGATGACGATGAGTCGGATGCTAAAGACGTTGCTGTTCTACGCAATGCGGTCGCTACACGGTGTGGCCTGATATGTACAACGACATTCTCAATCAACAAGTGAATCAGCCAAAGCCCCACCAATGCTCTTACGTTCAGGGAGGTTCCCTTGGACAGCAACTCCAATACGGTGACCACATCAGAAGCACCAGATACGTCTATTTCGAAGCTATTGCACGATACCTTGCTCTGACCATTGGCCCTCGCATCCATGGCCACCGCTTCCGACCGAAGAAATACGGCGCCCATGCAGGCGAACGTATTTATTTTTCTATGTTTTCTTGTGGATTTGTGCAGGGACAGAGACGACATAATATCAAGCAGGCTTTTACACATGGCTTTATTGCCTCCATTTGATCTATTTATATTTCGTCCGATCCAAGTGCATAATACATCAAATGAATCGTCTTGTTTAACTCCACCATTTGGCATGTCGGATGGGTTGCTTTACAATGGAACGTTTTTTTTTCATCTTCAAGAGTTCTTCAACGTTTCCTCAGGCGGCGCAGTCGTGTGCGTGTTAGCGACGGCGCAGCACCTGTTGGGGGCGTACATGCGAGAAGCGCACGATGCGAACCAAATGGCCAGGACGCAGATCTAGGTACCGTGCCATCTGGTCAGAGCACGCGATAATCGGAAAGTGGTACCTCGACTTGACGCGGTATCGTGCGACGAGTTGCTCAATCACGTCCTCGTCGCGGATGGGTTCGTGGCGGGGCACCAACTCGTGACGAGAGATGTTGAACTGCAGTTCGGAGAGACAGAAAAACTGCACGTGGCGACGAACGCTCTCATCTAGACCCCTCCGACTTGTGCTCAATACCTTCTCGCGAGTCACCAAAATAACCTCTCGAATGTTGTTGCCGCCCACACCGGCACCTCCTCCACCACGTTGTTGATGCTGATTCTGACTGTCGCCACCACCCATCTTGGTGGTATAAGAGTCCGCTTTGGACAACGCCTTTTCATTAATATCGTTGTTGTCATTCTCGGTGTCTCCTCCTTCCTCCATAATGACGTCATCTTCTTCGATATCCCCCACAAAATCCTCATCTTCATCTTCATGATCGTTCCGTCTGGCAACCGCCGCGTCCTTCCCTACATTATTTTCGAGGGGGGCGAGGAGTTTCCTCACGTCGGGGAGCTTGAACGTTTGATTGAGACTGTAGATGACACGGTAGCCGCAGTCTCCTGGAAGGTCGGCGTGGAAGACGCCCCCCGATGATGGGGTGACGGCTCTGGCGTGCAGGTCGAGCGCGATCGGGGCGGTCTCCTCAATGGATAACGTCTCCCCTCTGTCGACGAGCATCTCGCATATTACCGTGAAGCTCTTGCGGACCTGTTTGTCCAACATTTTTGTTATTAATAAATTATTTAGTTATTTGCTTTACACTCGCTCACATTTTAGGCACCACTTTCGAATTGGCAGTGTTTCTGAGGCATAATGTTTTTGCCACGAAACCAGCCAGCATCGTGGGGATGTTGTCTGGGACGAACTCGTACGTGTCTTCGAACGTCTCCTTATTCACAATATAATATCCGACACCGTCCGTTTCCTGGACGACGTAGTCTCCTGCGTTCACTACCATTTGCGATTGAGAGCGTGAGCTACTGAACGCAAGCGTTTGCGATGTGTACACGGCGGCTCGGCGTCTCCCTGGCCTGACCGTCAACGTGGACCCCCCGATGTCGTACAGCTTGAGTGCCTTGGGAATGGTGACGTTGTACCGGTCCGATTTGGGATTGCAGATTACCAATACGGCAACGACACCTTCATCGGGGACCATCATGGACGCAATCGTGAACGTCATGCTCTGCAATTCATCGCGTGTGCGGACAAACGTGTACCTCAATCGTTTCTTCTCCACATCACGGAATTTAAGGTCGTCCATTCTGAGTTTGTGACATGTTCAACGTATTTTTAAACATTTATACTGTATTTTAAATGAAGCGTGGTGCGGTGGCAAGAGGATTCGGAAAAAAAATAGAAATAAGATATAACGCATGAATGCAGCTCCCATTGAAGAAGTTCGACATTACGGATATCCGCCATGACAAGGTGATTGTATTGATAGGAAAGAGAGAGACCGGCAAGTCCTTCCTGGTGCGAGATATTCTCTTTCATAACCGCGCAATCCCTATTGGGACCGTCATTTCGCCTACAGAGGAGTCCAACAAGTTCTACGGCAACATGATTCCGCACATGTTTATCCACGACGAGTTCTCTCCGGATATCATCGATAACGTGATAAAGCAACAAAAGTTGTTAGCTCGGAAGGTAGACAAACAAATACAGGTGTACGGTTCATCCAATATAGACACGCGCGCTTTCTTGATTCTGGACGACTGTCTTTTTGACAAGACGTGGGCAAGCGACACGGGCATCCGCTATCTGTTCATGAACGGTCGTCACCTCCCTATCATGTTCATGATCACGATGCAACATCCGATGGGCATCCCCCCTAATCTTCGAACGAACATCGACTACGTATTTATCCTTCGTGAGAACGTCGTCTCCAACCGAAAACGTATCTACGATAATTACGCGGGCATGTTCCCATCGTTCGACATGTTTTGCCAAGACATGGACCAGTGCACCGAGAACTACGAGTGCCTTGTGATCAACAACAATGTGCAATCGAACAAACTTGAGGACCAGGTTTTTTGGTACAAGGCCGAGCCACATGACCAATTCAAACTCGTGTCAAAGGAGGTGTGGGAACTCGCTAGAAGGACCAAACAAAAATGGGACAATGGTGAAGATTCGGATGAAGAGGGAGGAGACTCGAAGAAACCTTATGACAAACGAACTTATTTACAAGGAAAGGGGGGGAAACAACAAACACAAATTAGTGTCAAGAAAACCATGTCCTGATACACGTGTCCTGATGAGAACAACTGTAGTATCATTTACATGAACAGAATCTCGTCTCCGTTCTTCGTGGCGTTGTCCTCGTTCTGTTCCTCCTCCTCCTCCTCATCAGAGTGCTTCTTGACGTTGTTTTCGTTGAGATACATGTCATCATCGGTGGGCATGAACGCGTAGCCGTCGAGGTTGGCAGACATGATCATGCGCAGCTGGCAGACCTTCCACGTAACACCGAACGATTTGTTCAGTCCCACGGACCAGATCGACTGAAGATGGATGATTGCGGACACGCGCGCACCCTTGCCACGCTTAGGGCTCCGGAGGATCTCATTGAGGTCGAGAGGCTCGCGATCGCCTCCGTACACAGGGAACCGGAAAGCGCCATCTACGAAGGGGAGGTTCAGCTTAAAGTTGGGAGGGTACATCGTCGACAACTCGCCGGTATCTTTGTCCTTGCTGTACCGGATCGATGGGGTGAACATGTCGGCCACCACATCACAAGAGGGGTACTTCTTCTTGAACCACGCGTTAGAGTTCTCCAATGCATTGTCGATCACGTGCTCAGAAACGCGCTCCATCATGTCGAAAAAATCCTGGACGCCCTGGTTTGTGTCCCGTCCAGCGAAGGACATTTGCAGTGTGTGCTTGTCAGGTAGTCCCCGCTCTCCGGGCCACACGCTGATACCGAACGGCAGAGACATCATGGGCGTCTGTACAAGCAGGTTCCGGTTGTTATAATTGATGAAGATACTGCGACCTCCGTTGTCTAGCTGCTTCGGAGCACTAAAGGTGATCTTGCTCACGTCAACATCGCAAGGGAAGGTGACGTCGCTCGCGACAGACTTGGACGTAGTAGTCCTTGGTATAGGGGAAATTAGGATGGGGTGGTGGGTCAACAATAAATGAGAGGAACAAAGCTGATACCTAACACATATCGGATCCTCTTTATACTTGTTTGAGTGTAACATTTTTATTCTTATTTTTTTGGAAATGTGTACCGCGAACTTTCTTGGGTTTGGGGGGCATGGAAAGCATTAGCAAGTCAGGATCGTAACATGTTGGAGAGCGACGAACATTGTCGTCACGCAGGGGGGTGTCCACGTTTTCTCGTTGGATTGTGGAGCGTGTGTGTGAATGACGATACAGTCGGAGACGCAATTTGTGGGACGCCCTACCGGTGACCCTTGAACCCAACGGGTAGATCAGCTAAAGGCGAGTACATTTTGCCCTTCATCTCTGTATTTCAGCATTTAAGCTGGCCCAAAGGATAACAAGGCAAGCTGCTGACAAACCCAGGTGGGTCGGTCGGTTTAGCGCTCACACTCGCCTCGATGGAAACTGTGGTTTTGGGGGGAGGCGAGGGAACACAGAATGCCTCAGGTCGCTCTCTCCCGTCCATCCACGTTGTCAGAAGCAGAAGAAGGTTCTTGGCAGCGTTCACGTCTCGGTTCCAGGTTGCACCACAGCGCACATTGGATGATGCGCTTTTGACACTGTCTCTACGGTGCAGTACTTTGTGGACCTTGACGTTCTTCACCACCATCTTCTGCTTCTCAAAAGTTATAGACCCGTCGATTGGGGACTCTTTGCAAACTCCGCGCCAGACTACGCTGTCTGCCTTCATGTTGACAAGCCTCTGGAAGCAGCCGTGACATTTACAAGAAGTGTTGCGTTCGTCGACGTTTTTGAACAAAACATTCTTACGACGTGAGAGGCACCTCCTGATCTCTTTGATGGGCCCAGAACATGAACGACTGATACCATACCCTTGGTTGGACCAGTTGCCGAAGCCAACAACGGTCGTCTGTGCCCTTGGTGCAATCACATCGCATACCTTTTCAATCGTCTTCTGTTTACCAACGTATCGAAAGAATCGCATAGATCGGTAGCCTTTGTTGGCTCTGTGTTGCAGGAGGATCGGGAGCGCTTTGAGATAAGCTCTGACATGGTCCTGCAAGTCGACCATGTTGCTCGTATTAGGCGATGGAATGGACTTCACGAGGTCTTGAGTCTCGTCATTCCATTTGTAGGTGCGACGCTTGCTTGTATTGTACCCAGCAACTTTGCTAAAGCGAGCCGAGCTGAAAGACGTGATGCGACCTGCAGAAGATGCTACCGTGACGATATCTGTCATTCCAGGGTCTACTCCGACACGCAGCGCACCCACTGCGTCCTTGCACTCTACGATATTTGCGTCCTTGGGATAGCCTGCGTTTTCTCCTTCTTCAACGACCTCTTCTTTACCCTTCTGCTTCATTTGGACGGATACCCCTTTACCGTCGCTGAGGATTCGGTTGTCAAAGCGAGACCTTTTCGTCTCAAGACCTTGGACATTAAAGTACTTTCGCCACAGCATTGTATGGTTCTCGTAACGTCCATCGCCAGAGACGCTCTCGAGTGGCGAATCACCCATGCTGAGAAGCTTCATGAAAGTCATGGACGATATCGGGACGTACGAAATTGTGAAGCCGTTCTTGCGAGGGAGGATACTGAACAGACGGGGGTGACTTTTTTTTGTTTTTTTTATCTTTCGGATCCACTCGTCCGACCTCTCCCAACTCTGTAAGCACGTGATGGAACAATCGCATTGTCAGGTGCGCTCTAGTGTTGAACTGCTTCCCTCTTGGCAGCGGAAAGAGAGCCCTCAAGTGACTGACAACCTCTTTGATGTGGATCGCATGCACGAGGCCCTCTGGGATGATTGTGTCGATTTTCGATTCTGGGTACTGGACCACCGCTTTGACAATCTTCTTGAAATGTTTCTTCAGAGAGGGATGTTTCAAGCGCAGGTACTTGATAACGACCCTGTCCACGTTTGCCCAGACGCTGTTGCACGCCATCGTCGCCATTTGTATTGAGACGTCTGCGATTACTTGTCCCCAAGGACGAACGTCCACCTTCACGTAGCCTGCAGGTCTTAGGGCGTCGAAAGCAACCATGGTATCATTGAAGCTCTGGCCCAGAGTATCCTTTCGAACATTGGAGGTCAATACCGCAAGGAGGCACCTGTAATAAAAGTTCCGATCCAGGTGTGGCAACTGCTTGACGTCAAAGTCTCCATCATCGAGGCATCTTGTGATATGAAAGTTTGCGAATAAGTATGCCTCTGCAACTGCGTGGTTGATTAAGAGTACCATGCTTTGTATCCTTGAGGAGATCTGATGCCTCGATACATCCATGCACAGAGAATTAAGCGTCTTCTTGACGACGCTGATGTTAATATCGTCATCTCCTTTGTCTTGCACTACCCCCATTAAGAGGGGGTGAGTATTCTTTTTCTTTTGGTGATATAATATTGCACCCACATTTCCTTATACACATTTCCTACGTTATCATGATTGATGCAGAGATAAGACACCGCGTGTTTGTTCACTACAAATACCATAATCGTAGTTTGAGGAAAGTTAGTTTGCTGTACAAAGTATCAAAATCATCACTCCAACGTTGGGTCACCAAAGCCAATATACAACATCATCGGAAGAAAAGGGTGAGTGTCATTACAGAAGATATCAAGGCTGCTATAAAACAACTGATTGACTCCAATCCCTTCTTGACAATGTCTCAGCTTGCAGAGGGTGTGACTTCTCTGTCCTCTGTCAAGATGTCTCCAAAAACTTGTGGACGCTACACACGCAAACTTGGTTACACCCGCAAGCGCGCATACAAAACAGTTCGGCACAAGAATGACCACAAATCTTCTGTCGACCGTTTTTGTAAGGAGTATTTAGCCGTTCCTACATCGGATTTGTTAAGCATCGGGCGGGTTTTTTCATTGGTGACACTTGTCGCAGAGGGTACTGTCAACGCGGCAAACGTTTAAATATCCAAATTTCTAGGACATTGCGAATGTCCAAATTGACACTAATTGCTGCCGTTTCTGCTTAAGGTATCGTTCATTACAAGATCCTTGATCACAATTGCAAGAAAGTCGACTTTGTACAGTTTGTATCTGAGTTACATGTACAGCGGGGTACAATCGCTGTCCTTGACAATATCCAGTTCCATCATTCAAAGGAGACGATTTCTATGTTCGATTCTGTAGGAATACGACCACTCTTTGTACCTCCTTACAGTCCAGAGTTTAATGCTATTGAGAATGTCTTTAGTTTGCTCAAGCGAAAATATCGCTGCATGTGCCCAATAATTCCAGATGTAGCAGATATATTTGATTACAGTAACGCTTTGAAAAGGATTATTGATGCGCACGATGTTAGCCATCATTTTGACTTTTCAGGGTACTTTGAACATGTAAATTCAGTGTCTTTAGATGCCTTGAATTTTTTGTGTCAATCACCTGAAGACAGTATCTGTATTGACAAGATCGGTTACAAATCTTGAATTGGTCAACTTTTCAGAATCCCCAAAATAGAAGGTGTCCCAATATCAAATTTCCCTAGCTGTATGGAGCCTCTTGCTTCTCGTTAACGCTCTTTTGTTTAGGCGGCTTATTATGGGGTTTTTGAGGTGTCTTCTGTGTTTGTTGTTGAGACGGCGTATTATGGGGTTTTTGAGGTGTCTTCTGTGTTTTTTGTTGAGACGGCGTATTATGGGGTTTTTGAGGTGTCTTCTGTGTTTTTTGTTGAGACGGCGCATTATGGGGTTTTTGAGGTGTCTTCTGTGGTTGGTGTTGAGGCGGCGTATTATGGGATTTTTGAGGTGTCTTCTGTGGTTGTTGTTGAGGCGGCGTATTATGGGGTTGTTGAGGTGTCTTCTGTGGTTGGTGTTGAGGCGGCGTATTATGGGGTTGTTGAGGTGTCTTCTGTGGTTGTTGTTGAGGCGGCGTATTATGGGGTTGTTGCGGTCCGACCTTATTGGTTCGCTGAGATTAACGATGTCCCTCAAACTCTTTGATAGATCGAATTTGAACACCTTGTTATGGAGGTGCTGGAGCGATGGGTTCAACAGTGTTGTCAATCGTATCTGGAATCTGACAGGCTCGTCCCGGTTGTTAATGTCGGTGAAGATCGTGTAAAACAGGTTATCGAAGTCTTTGAGCATGAGTATTCTGGCAGAGGTATTGTTGTATTTACGAATGGAGCGCACCAACTTGTACTTCATAGGCGACATCTTGCGACACTCGACTGAAGTCGTGTCACCATCAATGTCGTATGTGATCGTTAACATGTGTATAGCGATAGCTTCCATCTCTTGTGCGTACTTCGCTTGATCCTCAGCACACTTGAGCAATCGATGGTCCCCCAACGACATTACGTACATGTAGTTCCTGGCGTTCCTGGATTTTAAGAAGCTAGATAACCCTCCGCGACAGTGATCGATGTAGTGACCACCGTGAATCAACTCGTTCATCAAGAAAAATCGATCAAGCACGCTCCCTGGATCAAACTTGAGCTCTGGCTCAGAGCTCCTGTAGTACTGTCCAGATAGGGATACGTATTTTATGAAAGAGCTTATCTTATGGTCGGTTCCATCGGGATTCAGTAGCTTGTTCATTACTATGCTGTAGATCATGTAGGAAACTATGTGGAAGGCTCCGGCAATCGTGTCGCGGTGTTTTACACTGTCCAAACCGTCCAGCAACTCCTTATCATTAATTCCTATAATGGTCTTGTAAATCCACGTATTCGAACCGTCACGTTTGGCGACAATTACATTGGTTGTCTTGTCCTCGCTAATGCGAGCTATCTGGTTGAATAACAGAGCAACGCTAAGCGCTAGATATCTTTTCAATATGTCCAAGTGACTGAGTCGGTGTTCGTTATCGATCATCAAGACGCTCATGTACGCTGGTAGGTTATGTTCGATGAGACGCTGTTGGATTACCAGTCCGAAAAACAGTTGGCGCATTTGGTTTCCTGCGCCGTGGTTGGGGCGCGGCACCCCTTTGCCGCTCGAAAACATGGACCACATCGACGGGTATGGCTTGTTGGAGAAATTGTCAAAAACGAAATGCGCACACGACGTGATGAAGGTTTTTATTGAAGTTGAGGAGGACACGATTTCTTCATTATTGAGTCCAACAACGCTTCTACAGTCGGCGGAACAGTAAAATGAAACATGTATCAGATGGAAATAAATGTACGACATCGCCGTTAGAAAATTGGCGTTAAGAATGGTCGCTGACTTGGGTGTGTTAAAAACTTCTGTGTTTACAAACATCAGTCGTTCTACTCTGTGGAGGTGGAAACGCTTTGGTGTAAATCGAAAACGACGTGAATTTGTAAGCAAACTTTTTGAGACGAACAAAGATTTGTTGAAATTGTTTTTATTGTCAACTCAATGCACAACCCCAAGAGGTGTTGTTGCATTTTTCAAAAGTACTCACAATTTACGATTATCAACTAAAACAGTGTATCGTTTCATAAAACTCATTGGTTTTACAAGAAAAAGGAGCAAACTCCGTGGACAGTGTAAAGGGGACTTAGTTCCACTTGTCACTAAATTTTGTAATAGATACAAGGATACAATCAATGCTGGGAAAATTTTAGTATCAGTTGACGAATGTGGGTTTAGTGAGCGTCTCAAGCCACATTATGGGTATCCCCTTGTAGGAAAACCTGTTATCGTTAAAACTACTGGTGGGTGGGTACACCATAGTTTGTTGATGGCAGTTTTTTCAGATGGTAGGAAGGATTTCGTTGTGAAGAAAGGATCTGTGAAGAAGACGGACTTCGCTGCATTTATTGACTCATTGAGTTTGTGCAATAATTCAGTAGTAATAATGGACAACGCCAGTATCCATAAGAACTTGGTCCTCAGAAGCCCCGTAAATATTTGTTACACTCCTCCTTACAGTCCAGAATTCAATGCTATTGAGCTGTGCTTCGCTAAGGTGAAGAAGGACTTTCGTCGATTGAACTATATACCAAACGATACAAGGACGCACGTGTCTGATATGATTTCCTTAGCATTCAGCAACCTCACTGATAAAATCATTATGGGTTGTTTTGACCACGTATGGAACACGTATGTGATGTTTGTATAAAGAGTTCTGTGATGTACAAATTATGTAAGATGGCAACGAAACCTCCGACAGATGCGAAATTGAAGGAGCTACTAAAATTGGCCGAAGTAGCACACTCCTCAAAGGACAAGAAGGACGATATTGTCCGTTTATGCGAAGACAATGGTCTCATCGCCAGACCCCCTCCAGAGTACAAGACGGTGGAAAAGATGTGCGTCGTGAAATGCACCCTGAAGAAGGCTATGAGTCTTGACGATGAAGAATTCGGTAAGTTCAGGGGGCATGTGGATCAGCTCGTCAATGTGGTGAGCCGCGTTCCAGTCTGGTGCTGACTTTCCATGTCACGAGGCTCATGGAGGGCGACCTGCCGATTCCTAATATGTACGATATGAAGGATACCTACTGGAAGGATTGGCTAAGGATCGGAGTTGACGGCGTTTTTCCAGATGAAGAGAGTAGAATATCATACGAAGCCGTGAAAGACGTAATGGGAAAGGTGCTTGGTAGCGATGACCCTGACTACATCAACTCCTACCCTATCTATTTCGACCAGGTTTTAAACTATGCCGGTCACACATTGAGTACTGTCGTGTCGAACAACGCATGGGTTACTTTGGTACCTCGTCTGACCCGCCTCACTAAGGCTACTTTGAATGCACTGGGAGCTCCGAAGACCATCCGTGTGTACGACGTGATGAGGGTCATCCAACAAGAAATACAGGAGATGGAATCTTGGCCAGAGTCTGTTCAGGAGTTCGTCCGTGAAGTTCGAGTCAGGCTGAAAGTTCCAGATGGAAGTCGACTTTATGATGACTATGGCAAAGACATGGACTTCCCGACCATGGTCCGGTTCAATTATTGGATGCAGACACGGTTGGAGGCTATTGGTGCACGTTGTATCCGGTTGATGCCCATCTTTAATGTCCAACGGGCGCATGTCCGCCTTGACATGAAGACCCTCGTGAACCTATTCAGGCATGTGTTCCCCAAAGACCCAAACATCGTCGAGCTTTCAAAGTGGAAAAATGTAAAGGATCCCGACCGCTTCATGTTGCCTCTGAAGCCTGCATTTAAGAAGAAAAAATCATGTGGTCCTGGTGAATGGGAGGCATACAAGTTGGCCCAACAGAAGTACGATGCTGACGTTAAGGATATCAAGTCTACTGACGAGTACAGACATGCAAAGGGTAGGTATGACACGCTCGTGAACGCCCGAAAAACAGACGCAGGTTCCTTCTTCAAGAAACCACCTGTCAAGACGGGGTGGGTGTTCGATTGTAGCATCTGTACTGACGGAGTCTCATTGAGCATGCAGTACAGCAAGACAGTACAGGTTCGTGTATCCGATCTGAAGACGACAAGTAAGAGGTCTCGTGACGAGGAAGGTATGAGCGTCTCAGAACAGTATGACCATAAACTTAAAACGACATTGCCCGATATGGGTATCGTCGTTCTGGGTGTGGATCCTGGTAGGAGCAACATCGCTACAGTCACGTATCTGGCAGACGACAAAAGCAAGACATGGAAGCTTACACGCGGAGCTTTTTACCACAAGTCTGGTATCAAGAAACAGAAAAAACAGCAAGAAAAACGTTTCTCAGACATGATTCCTAGATGGGAGTCTCTGCGTGAAAATGGAGCAGCGTTGAGTAAATCCAGGAAGGATGATATCTCGGCTTACTTGAAAAATTACGCTACGTTTTCCGACGAGTGGTGGAGGATGGCACTCCGTCGCAGAGAATCCCGAGACAACTTTCAGAGGTACATTGGCAAGCGCAAGGCTATGGACTCATTTTGGGCAGGGATCAAGCGCAACATGAAGTTGGATCATCCTGACCTGAGGGTTCGCGTAGCATATGGTTCTGCAATCACGAAGCTGAAGGCTACCGGACCAGGAGAGGTAGCTGTGCCTACGGGATCTATGTTCGCTTCCTGCAAGCGCCTCTTCAAAGAGGAGGTTCATGTGACAGATGAGTTCAAGACGACTCTCATGTCTTGGGAAACCGGTGCCAAGAAGGAATGTGTTTACAAGATTCCAAGTGTCCAAATAACCACGGAAGGTCAGATTCGTCTAGGTTACGAGTTGTTGGGTCACACCCCATTGAAGGAGACTCCAAAGGTCTCTTATCGCGACGAGTTGACGGTGAGGGTGTACTGCACACGTAAAAAATCCAAGAAAAACACAGGAGGGGTGGCTTAGCCCCCTCTCTTGTCGACAACAACTCGATCAAGCGGTACCCTGAGGTACGAGGACTGCGATTCTCTCCAGAAACCAGCACTTACTCGGACCGGGACCGCTCCTCTGCTCTCACAATCGCAAGGCTGCACTGCATGGAACTGTTGGGTCAAGGGAGACCGCTTCCATTTTGCAGGGATGCGTGTTGTTGATGATGGGCTACAAAAAAACATGATGGTGTTCCACTGCAATGTGGGTTGCTACACCATAAGGTTACACCATAAGGTGTACCGTACACTCCAGAAAGCGGTTTCATTTTAGTATTCCGTCGAGTGTAGATGCATCGTCTAAGTACGGGTTGTTCAGATCTATGGATCCGTAGTGTTTCGATACATTGGGGTATCCAATACCCTTCAGTTTCTTATATTCATAGTTCTCCTTGATAAGCATTTAGGTTCACCCAGTGCGCAAATTATTGGTATACATTTGTTCTCCAAATTAAATGATGTACCATTAATTGTTACAATTTGTCTACAGTCGGTGAAACATTAAAATGAAATAGTCGGAGACACAAAAACAATGGTGTTCCACTGCCCCGTGGATTTCTACATTATGTTACACCGTAATGTGTGCGTACACGAAGCGGTTTCATTTTAGTATTCCGTTGACTGTAGAGATATCAGCCCCGCGGAATCACAATACCGCTCCAGACCATGTTTCGCAACCATTCACAATCCACCGGGAGGCAGGAACACCCATTATTTATAATGCTGCCACACACCCAACTTGTCCAATAAAAATGAATCTATCGGTTGACCTCCAGTGGGATGTAGACCTCGTTCACCGCCGGGTCAATCGGGTAGAACATGCCGTGGCGCCTGTACCTTGAAAACTTCAGAATTCCCACATGATTCTTCTCAATGCGCCGAGGCCTTTGCAGAAGCCGGTCGATCATGCTTCTCAATGAGTACACGAACCTATTGAGCGTACGCATGTATCCTTCGTAGTCGCTGCGTCCCATGCAGAGGCTCGTGATATGCTCCATCTCAAAAGGAGTCAGAGGCGCGTGCATCTCATTGTCAGAGAGAAACTGTTGTTTATGACACTTTTTTTTGACGAAGGTACGTTCCAGTATGTCCGAGCACACGCTTCTTGTGGTGGTAGTATCATTGATTACTCCCATGCGTCCGTGCATGACGAGCGACTCTGCTGCGAAGAGACCGTCGAGTCGGCCTGCGGCGATGCGGTTACTGGTTCCTACATAGGTGTACTTCACCCCGCATCGGAGCATTTGCGTCCGTCGGTGTCCAGGGACCGCGCTATTGAATCCCTTGAACACGTACTTCATAACGCGGTTCAGGCCACCGATTCCCCAAAAATCGAGTTCCACGAAGAACATGGTGCTCCGCACCGCCTCTATGAACGTCGGGGCACAGAGGACCTCCAGAGCGTCGGATGTAGGGTTGCAAGAGATGGCGACCCTGGACGGTGCGATGTCAAAGTTGAGGATAAGTGTGGCGATGTCCTCGTTCATGCTCATGATGACCTTGATGACGAGGGGGTCTCCCACCATACTGACGATGTTCATGGCGTGTCGCGTCCTGATGATTTTTCCGGCGTTTAGCCTCTCGATTTCTGCGACCATGCTCTCGGCCTCTGCATCGTCATCCATGCCCACAAGGAAGATGTCGTAGTCCCTCTGCGTCTTCTCCATTCCAGTGACAACATGGCCGAGCGCGGCTCCTCCTGCGAGCACTAGTTTTCCGGCACCCAGTCGCAACAACGCTAGCACCTCCGTTGGGAGGGACTTGTGCAGTTGCTTTGACATCTCTGCTACCGTGAGACTTTCGTCCATCACTAATGGCTCGGAGATCGAGCTTGGACGCGATCGAGCTTGGACGCGACCGAGCTTGGAGTCGATGCCGCCGTAGAGCCAATTGATGTTTCGGGAGCTCGTGCATTCTGGTGGACACGTCCGCCGGATCGGGGACACGTCGTTGAGATTTACCAGGCGCGCGTTCCTTGTGGTAGCGTTGTCGCTCGTCCGACATTTCCACTCCAGTGCCATGGCGTCCCACATGTTCGGGTTCTTTCGCAAGATGTCCAGGCTAGCATTGACAGCTTCGAGGAGTCGTTGCAACCTGTCCTGGCGCAAACCGAGCATGTCGGCCTCCACGCACAAGCGACTTAAACAATTGTCCATAATGCAACCGTCCACACTGACACTGTCATTCATAATGAACTTGTCGTCGTCATTCAGAATGAAACGGTTGAACATGAACATGATGTCTGATCGCGAGTGTGTATTGGCAGTCTTTGGCACGGCATTGTAGATGTCGATGAAGCTGGTGCGTGTGCATGGAGCCGGGACGGGAATGGGTTCCGATTCAGGTTCCGATTCGGAGTCATGAATGTGGTCAGGACTGCGGCCATTTAGAGGGATGTAGCACATGCCAAGCTGATCATCCAGCAGGGGCTCGAAGTAGGAGAATAGGCTGAGCACCTTGCTGTTTGAAGGAATCTTGAACGTTTCTCCGTTGTGGAATTGCAGCGTGACGAAGGTTGTCTTCTTGTTGCTCGCCTCTTCTGCCGCCTTCATCTTCTCCTTGCACGATGTCGCCACGTATTTCAGGATCTCGTCTGGGATGTGCACGAGTGCGTTCTTCAGTTTTTTGCAGTGTTCGATTGTGTTATCGCATGGATGCAGGATGCGTGCATAGGAGAGGGGGCGGATCCATTTTTGCCTTTACTTGGAGAGATGACCACGAAGCCCGATGTTCCTGTTGCGGCGACGCTCTTGAAGTCCACTCCTAGGATGCGTTGTGCTGGTCCGTCGTAGTATTCTTCCTCTTCGGCGAGTGCAGATCGGAGGAACCAATAGTGTCTGCCGGCTCGGGTTATCTCGGTGGGGACGTGGTTCAGAATCGGGAAGATTTCCTTGAGGTGCTTCACTAGCTTCTCGTTGTCCACGTCAACGACACAAAGCTGTCTAAGAAGCACTCCTGCATCCATGTGGTTCTTGTGCTTAGACACGAAGGTGTCGTGATCGCCCCATTCCCAAACGTTGTCCTTGTGCTGAAACTTGGGTTTCTTATCGATTGCTGGCATCAAGACATCTGAGAATGTAATCTACGAAACTGTATTCTCGTTTACACCCTTAAAAGCTGTTATTGAATTGGAGTTGATTTTCCCCCTTCTTGGAGACTAGCTTCATGTGTTCAAGTGGAACGGGTAGAGTGGACGAGTCGCGCACGTATTGGCGGTACATGTTTGCTTCCTTTATGATTTGCGGGACGCAGAAGTTGAGCACCAATTGGTTTAGGTCTCTCACTTGTTCTAGGATGACTGCTTGTTTTCCCTCCCTATTATAGGAGTCTGTCAGGAATACGGAGCGCATGACGAACACTAGTTGATCTTCTGACTGGCGGCCTATCACGAGCTTTCAATCCGAGTCTACCCAAACGCGGTAGCGGATCGCTTGGTGCAGAGCGCCCAAATTGGCGTCGCTGAAGAACACGTTAGCTACACTGGAAGGTTGGAAGGACACCATGCGCGACCGCGCGTTATTGGATTCCCTTTGTGGATAGCCCTGTTGGTTGTTGGTTTCCACATCACGCATGATAGGGGGGGGAAGCATTGTGACGGACGAGCGTCTTACTATTTTTACATGTTTTATAAAAAAAAGGCGCGTGTGACACGATGCGTAAAAAAAGCCGCATCATTAAAGAACCCCTTTCCAAAACTCAAAAATGTTGAGCGTGATTTTCGCAGCCTTGGCGGTAATTTCATGCGTGGTCGTGTGCTTCGTGATGAGTGCTATCCATCCCATGAAATTGGGGGAAAAAGAAATGCCACTCTGGATGGGAAAGATGATCACTGTCCTAAATGAAAAGTACGATGCGGCAAAATCACCAGCCACTAATAAACATGTCCCCCCCAATGACAACGCTTCTCCAGAACAAACCAAGGATACCCCCAAGACCCCACAGTCCATCTCTAAAGCGGATTCCTCCACTGCAATCAAAAACCCCGCCAATGCCAATGCTTCTCAACCAAATACACCCGACAATGCTTCTAAAGAACAAAATGCGGACCCCACTGCAATCAAATAACACGCAAATGCCACTTTACCCCCCACCGATTTACCTCCTGATACAGGACACCCTGTATAATTTGAATATCCCATGAAACCTGCTACAGGTCCGGGGTTCACTACTACTGTTTAAATTTTTAGTTTAAAGCGTTATCTGCATTGGAAAAGTGTCTTCAGTTCATTATCATCATCACAATGAGCGTTTCTTCATACCAAGTTGCGTTTCCAGAGACCTTTCCATCATCGTGTACCATATCGACCATTCATACAACGGATGGTAGTTCCGAGGTCGTTGTTCGTTTTGGCGACATCCTTTGGGATTTGTTTGACGCCGTGTGCAAGCTTCAGACGTACGAAGACATATGCAGGACTCCTGAGTTCCTTCACATATCGTCTGTGTTCGGCGCTCATCCGCACGCGCGATACGGCCTGTCCCTGTCGTCCTTGATGGAGGATAACTTTGACAAGACGGCCATCTCATGGCATTGCCTTGAGAGCAGTGGTGGAACGTACCTTCCCGATGAGGACACGGTGGTGTTCCCCACATTCGACAACTTTTTCAGAGGCGTGTTGGAGCTGGTGGAGGAGATTGCTAAGCACTCGTGTAATGCGAGCACTCAAGAGCGCTTCGTGGTGTTCCAGAGATTCTTTGAAAAGGCTTGCAGAGTCGTGGACGTGAACGACATGTCTGACCACCTTGGCGAGTTCAGTATTGGATGTACTCGTGACTACTAAAGGGCGGCGTCTTCATTGTGTGCATATGTTTTTTGGAGACTCCGGTGGGGATGCACATGGAATTGTTGTCAGAGTTGCGCAATGTGTTGATGTACTCTACAGGGAGTTCTGGAACATTGTTCCCTGGCCGGATGCCCCCGCCTGGAAAAAGGTATATCGCCTCCTCGGGGGGTACGTGCATGCTCTGTAGGCTATTGTAGATCATGTTGACTGTCTCCGGGCGCACTGGCTTGTTTGCCCAAGGGGCTCCTTTGATGAACGGTTTGCCGGTGTACAGACCGCCGTTTAAGGCGCGTGGCGGGATCTCGGAGTACTTTGCGGAAAGTGCTCCAGAATCTGGCCCCAACAGGACACTGGGTTGCTTGTTCTTGTAATGGACTTGGTAGTCGTTGATGGAACATACCTATAACTTTAAGATGATCGTCCCAGTTCGTTGCTTCACATGTGGCAAGGTCGTTGCAGACAAGTGGCGTGCTTACACACGTATGGTCGACGAGGACAAGACCTTGACGGACGAGGAGCGTGGGAAAATTCTTGATACATTGGGCATCAAGCGCATATGTTGCCGGACTGTCATGCTAACAACTGTAGACATGATGTTTGTTTTGTGATACAAGTGCGTTCTATCACAAATCCATTTTATTTCAGAGGGTGTAAATCTCCCGACGTCATCTTTGCCCCCCCCCCTCCCAATCCATTATGATTTGCGACTCTATAAGGAACTCCGCCTCTTACGAAACGTGTTGTATGCGTATCTTGTCATCCCTGATGGACCGTGCCAAAGATGATGCTGTGCGGTATGCTGATGAGCGCCATGTCCTCGGTTTTTTCCAGAAAAATCTTGCGTACACCGTCCAGTCCGGTTTCAAACATTTTTTGAGTGATGATGACACTATTGGGTCTAGCTACACCGACACAGACCGCGATGTGTTGTTGGATGTGTGCAATCACGTAGCAAGAATCGTGTACACAAGACCGCATATCCTCTACGACGGTAAAGGATTGAGCCCGGTCGAAGCGGCAGAGAATCGGAAGATCCTAAGTCAAGAAATAATGGCATCTCTGCAAAACATACATACGACGACGACTCTGCAGAAACATATGTCTATGATATCCGAAGCATCCGAGAATTGTGTAAATGAAGATGTGGAAATAGATAACGATATGGAAGTAGATAACGATATGGAAGTAGATGACGAGGTGGAAGTAGATGACGAGGTGGAAGTAGATGACGAGGTGGAAGTAGATGACGAGGTGGAAGTAGATGACGAGGTGGAAGTAGATGACGAGGTGGAAGTAGATGACGAGGTGGAAGTAGCTGACGATGTTTCTGGTCATGATGATTCCGATGATTCTTCACGTACCCCTCACCGGCCATGTTGGCGGATGTGTGATTTCGATGAGGACTGCAATCATCATGTTGATGATTATGCGATGTCCGTGTCTCCTCCTCATCCTTCATCTGACAAGGAAGAAGACGCTATAGAGGAAGTTGACAATGAGGAGTTGATACGTATCGATGAAGAGCACTCCCATCGCATGCGTGCGAAGGTGGAACGTCAGTGTTTGGAAGAGATCCTCGGATGAGGGATTACATAAATTCTGAAAAAAATCGAGCGCGTAATGCACTCTACGCACACGAGGTGATCGCAGGGAAGGGCGAGCGCTGCAACATGATTGTTTAGGCAGCAAGGACACTCGTCTGAAATCTTCAACGAGAGATCCCCCGCTAGTAGAGAACCATTGGCGACACTCGAACCCGCACTTCTAAATTCGGCTCATCAACTGTACCATCGGGACTGGTGGTGTTGTAATCCCCCCTTGCTGTGCTTAACCCGTAACCGTTGCCCTCTGAATGGCGATCCTTCACACCAGCAGAACAACATTTGATCTTGAAAATTTATTCCTACTTTATTTAAGAACAACTCTATTACAAACGTTTAACATGGCATTGGTGTCTCCGTCTGCAGGTGTTAACGTTACTTCTGTATCAATTTTGATTTTTATTTGTTTGGTGGCGGCCATCCTTCCTTCAGTTGTTGATATTCGTGTTCATGGCAAACGTGATGTTGAGATGTATCTGAGCGACGACGTGATGACCAAGCTCAAGAGCGATAAGAGTAATGCGCATAACGAGTCAGGGATTCGTTTTTTTTACACTGACGGGAGCTCTTTCCCTAAAAACTCGGTGTACTTCCGTCCGTCGGATGGGGACATCGTGTGCAATATTTCCCGTGATTCCGTGAAGAAGGTTGCTAACTGTCCTTCCGAATTCAAATTAGAGGATGTTACGGTAATTGACATGCGGACGCAGTTCACAGACCCTCGATACGAGTGTTCTACAATGATGTCTCCTAACGTGAGTCGAGACCTGCGAAACAACATGGACGCGCGCGTGCGTGTGCTTCTAGGCGAGTACGAGTTTGCAAAGACGTGTTTGACATTGGAGACTCTTGTTTTGGACGCATCTATTCCTACGTACACTGTGCTTCTGGACCGCCGCGCCTTTTCCACCAAGTTGTTTTTCCTCTTGCGCCCCATCTTCGTCCGGGGCCCGGGGTGTGCTCCCATGCGCACTCGCACGATAAGCATGTACGACTCTCATGATCCGAATAGTGTTTCCCAAACCAACATCCCTGTAGTATTTGAGGAAGTGTCCGACACCCGCATCCTAGGTGGCAATCCCGGGGATTTCGTGGACATTGGCGCTGTCCTTAGGAATATGCGAACGACGGCTGTCAAGTACGGCTCGAAGCGTGTTAACATTCCCATGGTCATGTATTACCTCAACTTTGTGCAGGACGTTCCTGTCGAGTCTCTCAAATACACAAACGTGGTTACCGCGTTCATCACGCGCACCACCTTGAACGCTCAGGTGCGTTTGACAGACAGCGTCGTCATGACTGTCAACGTCGGTTCCGTGAATGTCAACATTTCTAATGCCAGCCGCCCGTTTGAGGTTGATCGCGTGCGCGATAGCTCGTTAGTTGTGGTGACCTTCACGACATCTCTTATCATCATGGCGTCCATGGACTCAGTGTCGGGGCGTGTGCAGGTGCTGCAGATCGGCGGCATACCTGTGATGCGCATGTCAACCGACGCACTGACCAAGGTGGAGCGTTTGTTCCCTCCAACGAACAACATGTACCCTTACACGAACAAGAGCATCCCCAATCTCGCGGACCTAGCTTTGCGATTAAATGCAGTGACTCCTTGATGCACATTCGAGTGTATTAATGTAATCCATGTCCAACGCATTCGCAAAAAAAACTGCAAAAAAAAATACTGATCCTTTATACTGCTCTCAGAAGAGAACGACAATCTTATGTCTGGTAATCAAGCGTCATTCAATGGTTCCTCGGAGTGGGAACGTTTCTCTAGAGTTGCTGCTAACCCGTCAGGTGGCTCCGACGGGCGATGGAAGGTCTACGCCCTCGTGTTCCTCATCATGCTGGCCGTGTACATCGGACTGCTATTTTGGTGGCGCAAGCGAAAGACCAAGAGTTGCGAGACGTTCAGCGAGGGTGACGAACAGTGTGAAACTCGTTCGAATGACGAATGCATCGAAGATAATGATGACGCCTGCAGAGACGATTGGAGTGATGGGGAATGCGGGCACGAACACGAAAAACCCAATCAAACCAAAAAAGAAGTCAATGCCGATGCCAATGGAACGGATAAGGTGAAGGAGAAGGAGAAGGAGAAGACGATAACGAAGGAGAAAAATAAGGTTGACGATAGTTGCGATATCGATAGTTCTGGTTCACACTCTGGTTCAGACTCGTGTTCAGACTCTGGTTCAGACTCTGGTTCAGACTCTGGTTCGGACACTGATTCAGACACTAACTTTGATTCGTCTGACGTTTATGCCAAGCGGATGTGCACAATGAACGCCTTTTGGCGCGTGTTCAATCGTCGTGCAACGTCTGATGAAATATCTAAATACTCCAAACTGAAGTGCGAAGATGACATCAACAACGCTGTCGATAGAATTGAAAATGGGAAATGTACGAAGACTGGTGCAACACTCATTGATACGGTTGATACTACGTCCGACCTGTTGAAAAACAAGCCGTACCCGAATCGGACCCGGACTCGGACTCGGACTCGGACTCGAAATTGGACCCGAAATTGGACAACAATATCGAAACAAACAAAAAGAAACTCTTAGATACAAGACGCCCACAACCGAGAATCCGAGGAACTCGCAACCATCCTAATACTGATCCCAATACGAACCTAACTCGCAAACATCCTAATACTGATCCAAATAAGAAGAATAGAAGCAAAGACATCCCTTCATCAGTTATTAGTGCGGTTGGTAATGGTGGCTGCGTCGACGCTTGGTATTCTGGGGCGTCTTACTCTGGATCTCTCTCTCCATATGTGCCCCACGAGAGTGCAGCAGCCGGTCTTGATGATGACTCTGTGACTTCCAGGTTGTTGCGGGGGTTGCGTGTCCCCCCTTCTTCTAATTATTCCTGTAACGAAACGGGTCGTAACCGGCCACCTGTTGTTGTGTTATCTAGCGGGGATGATGGAATCGATAGCGCAAATGGGTTTAATGGCATAACCGAAGCGTCAATCGCAAAGTGTGGTGGCAGCTCAATTGTTGGAGGCTTCAAAACATACGAGGGGGGTAAGAATAGGAAGGTTGGTAATAATACTACGTCTAATAGTCGAAAAGTGTCTGGACGCCGTGATTCTGGGCATTCCAGAAACCCTAATAATAGAGATGCCTCTGATATTGATCGGCGGAATGTCTTGATGTCCAAGTTGGATGCTATTTCACAAAATGTTAATGATGTCAAGAACGTGTGTGGAGAAATATTCAACTGAAATATTCAATCGAACGGTGTTCAGTCTACGCGAGCCATACTATTTTACGGATGACCAGCCAAAACAACATGGTACCGATGATTATGTACAAGAGGATCTCGACAAATTCAGGCGAAAAAAAACGTTGTGTCTGTCCACCTACGTATGACATGAACTGAATGGTGGCGTGGAGACATATCATACGCGCTATGTCGAAAAACAAGGGGCGGTACTCCTCGCCAAGTGTGTCGGATACATTGATCGTGAATAGTGCCTCCTCATTTCCTCCTCCGCCGTACAACCATTGCCAATCCGGGTTGCCAGAGATTCTCCTAGATTCTGGTCGTTCCGAGGATGATGGGGCGCAACTCTTATTCTTCTCCATATCATCATGTTGCTCAAACATTTCATTGGCAGCGGGTGACATTGATCGCTGCTCTTCTGCATTGGGTGTGGGTGCAAAAGACACCGATTTAGGATGGTCTTTTTTTTTCCTGCGGGGGGGGCGACTACTACTCAATGATGCGACGACGGGGTGGGGGTCCGTACCAGCCATGTCGTGAATCTTTGTAAGAGCCGAATATTTTTTTGTTTAGTGGAACCCGCGCGCATTGATTCTGGATTGAATGGGATGGGACCTGAATGATTGAAAGAAAAAAGTGTTCCTTTTCAACATGTGAAATGGCATGCAACTGCGATCGTACAGGTATCAGTAGCATCGGAAACGGATTCGGATTCGGATTTGAGAGTGTCTTATTTTATTGTTTTCTCTTCGGAATCGTTATCGTGTTCGTTGTAGCGCTATACCTTTGCTCAGGAGGGGGGGGAGGCGCAGAGCATTTTGACCAACAACGGAGGGACCAGATTAAACAACAGTCGCCCGCAGTGTCGAAGGTGATGACGAAACTCGGAAAGATCCAGGCATGCAGCACAGCTCGCCAGATGTGTGGCGCACGCGACGGATACTTCGAAGGCGACCTCCTAGTGGGGAGGAACACCGGTGTCGGAGGGGACCTAAAGGTATTAGGAAGCATCCAGGACGTGACGGACCTCTCGGTGTTGCGCACACTTTCTGTTAACGGGATGGCAAATATTAATAACATATCGGTGTCCTCTAACCTCTCTGCAAAAAGTAGCAACGCAATGTTGGGGAGGATGGTCTCAATGGACGACGTGCATTTGCGAGGAAATCTAAAATCGACAGGATCCAATACCAGATTCGAGTCCGACGCGGTGGTGCAGGGAAGGCTTACAAACAAGGGTGTCACGAGGATTGACGGTGATGTCCGAGTAGGACTTGGACTGGGTGCCATCAACGTCAGGGGGGACACGCCGATCGCGTTTAGAGGGGACGTTTTTACAAAGAAGGATCAGTTAGTTGGTGGCGATGCTGTTGTATGGGGTGACGTTATCGTCGGCAGGCGCACGATCGTTGGGAAGGACAATGTCACACGACGCGATCAGATAGTGTTGGGGAATCACTTAATAGCAGGGGACGCGAATGTGGGTAGGAGCGCTCGGGTTAGGAAGAACGCGAATGTCGGCGGTAATGTGTCTGTCTCCAATAACGTGGTGGTAGGGAGCCAAGCCGTAGTGCAGGGTGCTCTGAAAATCCCTCACGGGTCCCTGGTCGTCACCGAACCAGGGGTGGATGAGATAAAGAGCAAGGGTTCGCAGATGCGTGTGAAGAGGAACGGTGGACAGGGTTACACGATATTCGGAAACAATGGTGCGAACTCCATCGCGGGTCCCTTAGTTATCAATGGCAAACTTTGCACAGGCACCTCTTGTCTTGACGTGAACAACGTATCTCGTTTGTTGAGATTGGAGAGCTTTCTCAACGGCCGGCTCGACGACCTTGTCAGGAAGAGTGATTCCGGTTTTGGTAGTTTGTCAAACCAAACCGTCAATGTGTTAAGTTCTCTCGATAAGAGGTTTGGTGATCACGATGCTGTTAAGAAATCAACCTTCGGGAAACTGGATAACGATGATGCTGACGCGAAACTCCACATTGATAAAATTAACACGCTCTATGACTCGGATACCCTCCACATCGATGCCGTCAATCAGGAGGACAATATGCAAGATGTTCGTCTCGAGCGCCTTGAGGCTGCTTTCAATGTATTGCAGAACAAGACTCTAAACGCAATGAATACTGCAGTGACCACGTCATGTTGTCCTCCTGAAAAGGTTTGATTTTAATGTATTTAAATTCAAAAACGTTGATGCCAGTCCAACTGTATGTTTATCGTTCTGCTTATCATTGTGTTGATTGTGTGCGCAACCATTGCAGGTGTTCGAATTAAGGGGGAGGAACGCTTTGAAAGTGGTGGTTCCTCAGCAACGCCGACGCAACAAATACTACCTATCTCTGCGCCGAACAAAAAGGTCGATACTCCGTTCGGTGCAATACGCGTATGCGGTCCCGACCAACAGATGTGCACATCACCCGACGGGTACTACGCTGGCAAACTGGTCGTCGGCGAGAACGCCAAAATTACGGGGGACTTGCGCATCCGTGGGAACATCAGCGAGGTCGCCAACACGTCCGTCTTGCGCGCACTGAACGTTAACGGTATGGCGAATTTGCCTAGGACGAGAGTGGGAGGTAAATTGGTTGTTAGCGGGACCACGGATATCGGACGACTAGATGTTGCGAACGGTGCACGAGTGGCAGGCGAGTTATCGGTGGACGGGCGGACTGTGGTGAAAGGTAATGCCGTAGTTGGGGGGAATGTGCGTGCTATGCAGGAGTTAGACGCGATGGGGGGTATGCGAGTCGGCCGGGGGTTGTCGGTGGACGGCAACGCTGTTCTTAGTGGGTCGACTGTTACTGGAAGGAGCTCGTTGACCCAAGGAGACTGGGGTGTCATGGGAACCACCGTGTTGCGCGGTAATCTGATCACTGCCAAGGACCACCTCGTGGCTGGAGGTAGTCACGTTGGTCGAGATCAGCTTCTGGGGAAGCGGATGGTTTTAGGGAAGAGCCTAATCGTGCATGGTCCCGACATGAATATCGGTGGTAACTTCAGCGCCAAAAAGGATCTCAACGTGCATGGGTCGAGTGGACTCACCGTGCGCGGCATCGATGGCGTTGCCGGCGGATCGGTTGTTCTGGGTGGTTTGGGAAAATCTCAGAAGGGTGTTCACTTGAAACGCGATGACGGTACATGGACTTCTTTTGGGGTGAACAAAGCCAACGTCATAGGCGGTCTGACGAACGTATACGGCGACGTTTGTTGGAACTCAGATAAGGTGTGTATGGATGGGTCAGTTGTTGACGGTCTCCTTCAGTTGGATAAGACTATGGGTAGTAAGATCACAGGAACCCAGGCGGATAAAACTAAACAGTTGGCACACTTTACTAGCGACACGAATAAAAAGTACGCTCAGATGTTTCAAATGATTAAAGAGCACACTGCGGAATATTATGAGAGGGTGAGACAATTTGTCATTAAGGATAACGCCATTGCGTCCGGTATCCAATACATTCGGAACCGGGAGGAACGACAGAATAATTACATACATCGTGTTGAAAATCACAACATTACGCAAGATGATCGTCTGAAACGTCTGGAGGATATGATAATCAATTTGGAGGGATCGATGTACGATACATTGAATCGGTCAACCAAACCTGTTTGTGAAATAAATGATCTGGGGAAAAAATAAATGTACGACATCGCCGTTAGAAAATTGGCGTTAAGAATGGTTCTGAATTGGGTGTGTTAAAAACTTCTGTGTTTACGAACATCAGTCGCTCGCAAAGATTTCTACACTTGTTCAATCAACCTTAAAATGCTGAAATACGGGATGACGGGCCATTTTGTAGGACCATCCACCATCTGTCGCCGCTTTGTTTAATTTTACTGTTCCACCGACTGTACATAATTTTATAAAGGAGATATCGTACATTTATTTCCATCCGATATTATGTTTCATTTACTGTTCCACTGATTGTAGTCCAACAAAATGATATTATTAACGCAGCTAGTCATTCTCATTATTTTGCTGACTCTGATCCTCCTAGTGTTCATTGCACCACCCAGCTCCTACATTTTTGACTGGTTGACCATGGCGGTCGTTATGCTAATTATATTTGTGAACATAATGCAAAGAAATGAAAGGGACAAACCACTTGAACCCGTGTTGCCACCCACCGACGTCATGGGGTATCAAGATGGAGGAGGCGATAATAATCTTCTTCTCGAGTCATTCGGAAACGAAAGCAGCGGAGATGTCGACATGTTAGGCAAGTATATGAACTTATTGCAAAGTACCGTTACTGCATTGCCAAATAACGCCAAATCCCCAAAGTTTGCAGAAACTTCCCAATCCCCTAATTCCAGGCAAGTAAAAATAATACCGGTGCAGGAGGCCTTGCCCGAATTGATCCTCGCAAATCTGACACTTTTCGTAAGCACCAATCGTGTGAATACCGAGGATGTCATGGTGTGGAAGAACCTCGCATCATCGACCTCTGAGAAGGGCTGTTTGGTCGACGGGTCCGTCGTCTCCCCGGATCTAAGGTTCAACCGCAAACCCACGTTCCTCGATAACGACAAAAATCGCCCTGCATTCCATCTCGGAACGGGGACCTCTCTGACCGGACCTCCGTCCCACCAACTAGGAATAGATGGCAACCGAAGCTTCGGCATCTTCTTCGTTGCACGGATGACGTTGCCGAATCATACCGTGGAATCTTCTACTAAGGCCTTCCAAATATTCGCCAACACGTCGTCGAACAACGCCATGACACTCATGTTTCTACCCGAACCTCAGGTCGTAGGAGTGCGCATGGGCTCCGGTGATGTAATTTTGGGCGACTCAAAGGATACCCTGCGAAAGCCGATTTACCCGGATCAGTTTTACCTGTGGATGGTCTCTAAGTCCTACTCCGAATTGGAGGTAACGGCAGTCAATCTTGAGAACCACAGGCTAGAACCTATCACCATGCTAAGGGCCACGTTGCCTCCCATGAAAGAGCAACTAATTCTGAGCAATTTGCCGATCACCATCAACTCGGACTACATGTGGAACGCAGGGCTCATGGCCTTTGGAATTTCTTCTATGAAGTTCTACACCAAGGATGTCTTAGACCTCGCCCAACACTATCGCGACGTCTTCATGGACATGGACCCTGAGGTGCTCGCTTTCAAGAAAAAAATCAGAGCGCTCACCGACAAGGTGGATGCAACAAAGGAGTGTCCCTACAACAAAGAAACTTGCTTAGCGTGCGAGGGAGCTGTCATAGACTGGAACACACCGGATTGGTACCTAGGAGATGTGCATCCAAGGTGTCTACGTGCTATCGCGAGCTTCTGTAGCGCCAACCCCAATCATAAACGATGCTTCTGCTGGGCTCCTTCTAAAATCAAAGACAAAGACAGCGCATGCCGCAAGTACCGCTCAATTTTCGATGGATCCTCACCAGAGGACATCCCGAAGTGCCCAAGTACGGCTCCAAAGAGGATGGTGGTGACCGCAACACCAAAGAAACCCACAAAAATGCAACCGGTGACTCTATGCCCACCACCACCACCACCCAAGTCGCCCAACCATGAATGCAGGTGTAAGCTTTGTAAAAGGGTCAATGAAATGAAGGGAAATTCCGCTAAGGGCGAACGAAATCCTCCGCCTCCAATTCACAACAACTCGAATGGAAAATGTGGTGGCAAAGTAGATTCTCCGCCTCCAATTCACAAAAACTCGAATGGAAAATGTGGTGGCAAAGTAGATTCTCCGCCTCCAATTCACAAAAACTCGAATGGAAAATGTGGTGACAAAGTAGATTCTCCGCCTCCAATTCACACAACATCATGCAAGTGCAAGATATGCAAAAAAGTCAAGGAAATGAAGAATGACCGACATTAATGTCACCTTTATTATCATGGCACTGAATTTTTGTCCATACCCAACTTATTGTGTTATCCATTATTTCACTAAAAATTGTACTTTTATCATTTAATGGGCGTTCCTGCCTCCCGGCCGATTTTTTTAAATTTCTAATCAGGATTTAGAGCCTCCTGAACGACTCGCTAGCTTGAGACATGAGCACCAATGAATCACAAATCCGCTCCATACCATTTTTCGCAACCATTCAAAATCGGCCGGGAGGAAGGAACGCCCATTATTTATTAACATATCTCACAGTAACTTCCATTGCACTAACTTTGTCGTTCATTCCACCAAAATTGTAACTGTATTTTTTAGTCGCAAATACTGTAATGTCGTTAGAGGTAGGGTTATTATCTTCGGGTGGATTTGCGAACAATTTAACTGATACGAACACACCTTCTTCGGGTTCGAGAGTGATAGTTGAGGCTCTATCCTCCAAAAAACCCCATTTACTGTCATCTTTAATCCTTATTAGGTAAGGAGTGTTGCTTACCTTGTAAACATCCCAAGCCATTCCACCTCTGCTGTTATGATGTTCCCACAAAGAAACCTTGGCTGTTTTCGGCTCCGCACCTGTCTTCTTAGCGCATGCGTTAGTTGCAGAGTCCTTCAAAATGTTAAACGCCCTCACTTCAACCCTCTTCAGAAGTGCCTCTAGACGAGTCAACCGCGACTCCTGGACCTTGTTTTTGTTGTCTACGCGTACGATTGCCAACTTCTGAAGCTCTTGTTTTTTCCCATGGGATGTCAGATCGGATCTAGCTCTTCTGTCAAATTCACCCAGATTATTGGTATCACTAGAGAAAACGTTCTCGTGACTCGACATATCATTGCTCGCACGGACGAACAACGAATTCGCACCCGACGTCCGAAGTTCTCGGTCATTTCGAATCACCCTCTCCGCATTAGAAATACTAGTACTCATCAAGTTCTCTAGATTCAAAAGGTCTACGGTTTTAGGCTCGTTCAGACATAAATTGTTTCCCCCCCCCCAGCAAATGTCACCCTGCAACCTTGTGTCGCCATCGATGACATTGTGTTTGTCCACGCAAAACGAAGTCGTTTTCCCATTCAATCGACGCACGTGCACACCCCGTGTATCGGGAGGAGTGGCTCCCTTTCTGCCTTCGCCCAGTAACACAGATCCACCAGTAACGTACACCGACCCACCTGGTCCGATCAATGAGACGTTTCCCTTCAAGTTCGCACCCTGCGACACGTTCAAATCACCGCCGATGGATACGTTCGTCAACACATCCATGTTGTCTGCTACGTCAAGATCACGTCCAACCATAGTCGAACCTGCAACCACTCCACTCCCGGCAACAATATGATCTTTTCCGGTACCGATGTTCTTTCCCGCTAACATGTCACCCATCGCACCTGCAGGTCCCATTGTGTACAAATCATCTTCGTGCATACAAGATTTTTTCAAAAAAACATCTCCTTTGACATGAAACGTCTTTCCAACGCGAACACCATTGTTCACATCGACTCCCTTCATCCCTCTCATATCCCCATGCACTTCCGCATCTCCTTTCATATTGACATGCTTGTCCACAGCGAGCGTGCCACCAACATGCGTATCACCCTCGACAGTCATCTTCTAGAAAAAGCACTGATGAACTGAACCCCAAACAATTGTTTAACCGACGGGGGCCCTGACTTTGTGCTAGTAATGAGATGAGAAGACACTTCCATGAATCCAATAGCTAAAAAACGAAAAAACGAAAAGACGGCGACGTCTATCAAGCAGCAATACCATAGAAGCATTGGGCACCAAAGGATGCAATAGCAATCCAGCTAATGATTCGGATTTTCATTTTCAAAACAATTCGTGGCCGGAAGTTTAGCTGGTAATTTGTACCTCGAACTTGAGATTTAGGCCTGGGATCTCAGACATTTTGGCCTGAGAATCGTGAGTTCTGAGAATTTCTGAGAATTTCTGAAAATGTGCCTGAAAAAGTGGATGTACGAACTGCGAACCACGAGACCCAAATCCGAATTATCCGCTGAATTGCTATATGCTGGCGATAAATTGTAAGCTAGATCCGATAAGCGAAGACAAAGTCGCAATGCGGCCCCCCACAATTCGTGGACTCGTGCATGCTGCAGATTGCAAAGAATGATGCAGCCATCCAGATCAACGATAGACGCAGGATAACGAGTATGGCGAAACTATTTTTACTTTAGGAGGCGTGACGCACGCGTGCGCGCGTGAAGCGACTGACACCAGTAGTTCGGCGCTAGTCGTAGTGCAGCAGTGACGGCGAAGGAATGTATGCCCAGCCAGAGAGTTCTCTCTTGCCTGAGTAAGCGCCATGTTTACAAACGCGGTCAGGTGGTGGGCTAAGTCTAATCCCTTGCGAGAGTGCTTGAAAGCTGAACGGAAAGCGAGCAAGTAAGCAAGAGAGGGCGTGTCGCAAGTGACTCTGGTAACTGTGTCTGCTCTGAGTGACGAGGACAGATTTTCAGGGAATGTTGGGGTCTCTTAGGGGGGCTAAATTAACTTTCGCTCAACGGGGCTCAGGCCAAAAAGGGGCGCCTGAGCGGCCGTCGGCCTCACTATATTGGATAAAAATATACGCGAGACGGAGCCAATTTGAACGGTTTGACGATGTGAGTAGTCAGCAGATCCCGGGGAGTATTTTCGAGTTCTACACCGCACTGGTCGTACTTCGGCAATACGTAAACCGTGCTAATCCGTGCATCTATGCAGGATCCTCGCATCTATGTATCTATATAGAATTAAAATAACAATGTTCAGAAAGCCAGCTGTAGGGTGTATTAGCTTCGTCGCCGTCGACCTGAGGTGTTTCGCTGTCGGACCCCTGTATTGCTGCCAATCGTAGCGACGTGGCATATAAAATATGGGCACCGCTAGATTACGCCTTAAACGATATCGTTGACGTTAGCAATTCTGGGGGGCGGCCCAAATAAAATATCTTATCCTTATACCACGCCTGAAGTCGTTCAGTTGCATTGATTTATATCGTGCAATAACGGATGCCGATATTTCCGACAAGTTCCGGTTCTTCCTGGAAATGGGGGCTCCTGTTATGGTGACATTCATGATCGCGGCTAATCAGCTTCTGCTCCAAGGGTCGAGGAAACGGCGAACGTGCCATGAGCGACGCCGGGAACGGCTGAGGAAAGACTGCTTTGAGGTGCGAATGGATTTACATCCTCCTGTTTTTTAGGCTCCATTTATCTTCATTTCTGCTTCTATCTATTAAAAGCAAACACATAAGGCAACGCTCCGAAGAAGAAGCACTCGTCTAACAACCCTACTTCTTGTTAGCATCTTCTTGCTTGCTTGACGTCGCTCGACGCGCTTACACGAACCCTCAGCGCTCAAGCAATCCTTCGAAAACATTAGTTTCTGGACCGTCAGCAGCCAGCTTCCCGCTTGCCCTTGCCTTGCATCCGCTTGCTGCTCTTGTCTTTCCTGGCTATTACCGCAGATCATGAACAACAACGTGAGTTTGGTCCTAACTACCTTTTCCTCCGACAAACTCGCAGGTTCTGTGCTTGACGTCGAGATGTACGATCAACCTCCATCCCATCTAAATGGCTTACAGAACCACATGCTGCCTTGAAGAAGCTCTCGTGGTCTTACTCCCGCGAGGTCTAGGTAGGGTGACGTTTTGACAGTTTTCGGAATTGACAGCACAAATTCTTACGTATCCTGTACTCTGCTGTTTGGAACTTCCCAACTAGCCACATAAATTGTCATGTCGTCGGTCACCATCCCACACTGGAACATACTTCACCACCTTCTAGCATACCTTGCCTATAAACCCTGCATATCACTACATCCCGCTACTTCCTTAAGTTTGACTTCTATGACATTTGTTCACAAGTCAGGATGAAGGAGACAAGTCCAGTCCAGGTTACAAAGAGACTAAATTCTTACATGGCTGTCCAAAGGCCGAGACAGGGGGGGTAGCCAACAGGAGGTTGAAGCCATTTGAGAGATTTGATTAAACTACGAGTAAGTTCCCCTTCTCTTGTTTTCTGTTTGCTCTGTCATGCCTTTTCGCCTTCCACAATTTCAACTCCCATCTGAATTGGGCAACTTATCGATAATGCAGTCTAAAATAAGTCTTTCTGTCCCCCCCCCCTAGGTCCTATGCATTGTCAATGTCGTACTTTGTTACATGGTGAATTGGCTGATCCGAATGGGACACAAACAAAATTTACAACCATGTCACCTAACAATTGACTGTATCAACCAAACATGAGGCACAACAAAATAGAAGCAATGCCAGTGCCACGTCCATTTACTGTATATCAGGAACTGCTTAGACGGGGCTGGTCGCTTCATCGTGTATAGCCAAGAGGATAGCATCTACCAGGCCAAGAACGCACTAGGATCAGAAGTTTGTAGAGAAGGACAACTTATGGAGGGCGTTGTCGCAATATGGACTGATGCATTGGTTTCTTCTTCTAGGCAGCTCCCTGAGCCTGCCACACCTCGCTCATGAGAACTGTATGTATAATATAACAGATAATAGAAATATGGTTGTAGGAAAGTATTTGATTGTTGCATTTCTACTTTTGAGCAGCAGCGTCTAGGCAGCTCCCCTGCCTGCCTGTCCGGCCAAAGCGAGCGCAGGCTGGTGCACCTGGGCATTGATGCCATCAGTATTTGACACCAGTTCAAATATGGGCAGATAGCCCAGTTGATAAGTCAAGAGGCTGCCTGGAATCTGCTGTTGGTAGTTGATCCCACACGTCGCCACTCCAACTTAAGTATTAGTGATACACTTGCACATTTGAACACCAGTTTCCCGTGCGATACCCACAGAAACATTACTGTGTTTGAAAACGATTTTTTTCATACATTCGAAATGCTTATTTTCGTGCGATTCGTAATGTGATTTTCCAGGCAGTTCACAATATAAAATTTGAATGCCTGAAGAATCAGACTACGGAATTAACGAAATTAAGATTTTTCAAATGTTTAAAAAATTGAGCTGGAAGTGCCTGGGAAATCGTCAAAGGTGTGGTCGTCTTGCATGGAAACTTCCAGTTTAATAACGGGGCGACGCTATTAAACAGCAATAATATAGGTTTTCTGGCCTTGATTATTACATGTGTAACTTTTCTTAGATTTTTAAAATTTGTGATTTTTAGAAAATCGGGGAATCGGCCGTATCGTCTAACGGGGCGGCGCTATTAAACAGCAATAATATAGGTTTTCTGGCCTTGATTATTACATGTGTAACTTTTCTTAGATTTTTTAAATTTGTGATTGTTAGAAAATCGGGGAATCGGCCGTATCGTCTAACGGGGCGACGCTATTAAACAGCAATAATATAGGTTTTCTGGCCTTGATTATTACATGTGTAACTTTTCTTAGATTTTTAAAATTTGTGATTGTTAGAAAATCGGGGAATCGGCCTTATCGTCTAACGGGGCGACGCTATTAAACAGCAATAAAATATGTTTTCTGGCCTTGATTATTACATGTGTAACTTTTCTTAGATTTTTAAAATTTGTAATTGTTAGAAAATCGGGGAATCGGCTGTCTAACGGGGCGACTAAACAGCAATAATAAAGGATCATTTCGCGTATCTAGATTCGAATAGATAGGTATACCAACATGAGCGTGAACATGTGTTAGTGTATAGAAATGTTCTTAAACGATCCATTTGGAAACATATAACCCTCCAAATCCGTGAAATAGTGTCTTAGGGACTTGGGCGTTTTGCTTCATTTCGCTCTTAGACCATAGAGCCAACCATGCAATCCAGAAGTCGGCAGTTCGAATCTGCCTCGGACAAAAAATACTTTTTCTGAAAGTCGCACTTTTACACACCACGAAGCCCTGAACTTCTCTATTATGTTGAAATTCGGGTTCCTTGGGACTTTCTATCATCCGTAGCACTTAAATGGAGTTGTTTGAGCGAGATATAAGCATAGTAATTTAGCTTGCGGTGTAAATACAATACAATATCGCTAATTTGTCGGTATTGCACTCTTCTTACTCCAAGCAAGGGGACACTCATTATATCATTTAGCAATTGTGCGTCTTATTTATTCCGAGCACATTATCATCAGATCAAACATTAGCATCACAAGTCAAAAGGACAACACAATTTATGGTATTTGGGCCAAAATGTAAGAATTCACATGTAAGGATTCGACTTAAGGGTGCTACGAGCAAACATTACGAAAGATAAGTGTACCAACATGAGCGTAATTATGTGTCTATGAATAGAAATGTTCTTAAACGATCCAATTGGAAACATATAAGCATCCAAATCCGTGAAATAGTATTTGGCACTTAGGCGTTTTGCTACATTTAGCTCTTGGACTATAGAGCCAACCATGTAATCTAGAGGTCGGCAGTTCGAATCTGCCTCGGAGAAAACAATCCTTGTTCTGAAAGTCGCACTTTTACACACCACGAAGCCCTGAACTTCATTATTTTGTTGAAATTAGGGTTCCTTGGGACTTTCTATCATCCGTAGCACTTAAATGGAGTTGTTTGAGCGAGATATAAGCATAGTAATTTAGCTTGCGGTGTAAATACAATACAATATCGCTAATTTGTCGGTATTGCACTCTTCTTACTCCAAGCAAGGGGACACTCATTATATCATTTAGCAATTGTGCGTCTTATTTATTCCGAGCACATTATCATCAGATCAAACATTAGCATCACAAGTCAAAAGGACAACACAATTTATGGTATTTTGGGCCAAAATGTAAGAATTCACATGTAAGGATTCGACTTAAGGGTGCTACGAGCAAACATTACGAAAGATAAGTGTACCAACATGAGCGTAATTATGTGTCTATGAATAGAAATGTTCTTAAACGATCCAATTGGAAACATATAAGCATCCAAATCCGTGAAATAGTATTTGGCACTTAGGCGTTTTGCTACATTTAGCTCTTGGACTATAGAGCCAACCATGTAATCTAGAGGTCGGCAGTTCGAATCTGCCTCGGAGAAAACAATCCTTGTTCTGAAAGTCGCACTTTTACACACCACGAAGCCCTGAACTTCATTATTTTGTTGAAATTAGGGTTCCTTGGGACTTTCTATCATCCGTAGCACTTAAATGGAGTTGTTTGAGCGAGATATAAGCATAGTAATTTTGCTTGCGGTGTAAATATAATACAAAATCGCTAATTTGTCGGTGTTGCACTCTTCTTACTCCAAGCAAGGGGACACACAGTATATCATTTAGCAATTGTGCGTCTTATTTATTCCGAGCACATTATCATCAGATCAAACATTAGCATCACAAGTCAAAAAGACAACACAATTTATGGTATTTTGGGCCAAAATGTAAGAATTCACAAGTAAGGATTCGACTTAAGGGTGCCACGACCTAATATTACGAAAGATAAGTATACCATCATGAGCTTAATTATGTGTCTATGAATAGAAATGTTCTTAAACGATCCATTTGGAAACATATAAACATCCTAATCCGTGAAATAGTGTCTTTGGCACTTGGGCGTTTTGCTACATTTCGCTCTTGGACCATAGAGCCAACCATGTAATCCAGAGGTCGGCAGTTCGAATCTGAAAAGGACCAAACAATACTTTTTCAGAAAATCGCACTTGTACAGGAAATTCGGGTTCCTTGGGACTTTCTATCATCCGTAGCACTTAAATGGAGTTGTTTGAGCGAGATATAAGCATATTAATTTAGCTTGCGGTGTTAATATAATACAAAATCGTTAATTTGTCGGTGTTGCACTCTTCTTACTCTAAGCAAGGGGACACACAGTATATCATTTAGCAATAGTGCGTCTTATTTATTTCGAGCACATTATCATCGGATCAAACATTAGCATCAGAAGTAAAAAAGACAACACAATTTATGGTATTTTGGGCAACAATGTAACAATTCACAAGTAAGGATTCGACTAAAGGGTGCCACGAGCTAACATTGCGAAAGATAAGTATACCAACATGAGCGTGAACATGTGTTTGTGTATAGAAATGTTCTTAAACGATCCATTTGGAAACATATAAGTCTCCAAATCCGTGAAATAATGTCTCTGGCACTTGGGCGTTTTGCTTCATTTCGCTCTTGGACCATAGAGCCACACATGTAATCCAGAGGTCGGCAATTCGAATCTGCCTCGGACAAAACAATACTTTTTCTGAAAATCGCACTTTTACACACCACGAATCCCTGAACTTCTCTATTATGTTGAAATTCGGGTTCCTTGGGACTTTCTATCATCCGCAGCACTTAAATGGAGTTGTTTGAGCGAGATATAAGCATATTAATTTAGCTTGCGGTGTAAATATAATACAAAATCGCTCATTTGTCGGTGTTGTACTCTTCTTACTCTAAGGATCATTCTAGGTAGGGTGACGTTTTGACAGATTTCGGAATTGACAGCACAAATTCTTATGTATCCTGTACTCTGCTGTTTGTAACTTCCCAACTAGCCACATAAATTGTCATGTCGTCGGTCACCATCCCACACTGGAACATACTTCACCACCTTCTAGCATACCTTGCCTATAAACCCTGCATATAATATAGGATCATCATCAATTAGTCACACATGGAGTGAAGCAGGAGCAGCTTCTTGAGGGCATCGAGTGCTTCACCATGGACATGGAGCAGGTCCTTTAAAGAAGAAGAAGGACATTGGGCCAGAGAGCATCCTCACTCAGCTTGCTATGGACAAGGAACACAACTGCAAGGAGCTGCAGACATGGCCCCCGTACGCCTGCTGGCTCGTTTGTCTAGGAGCGAAAAGTATTACCCAAAGGCCGAGACAGGGGGGGGAGCCAACAGGAGGTTGAAGCCATTTGAGAGATTTGACTAAACTACGAGTAAGTTCCCCTTCTCTTGTTTTCTGTTTGCTCTGTCATGCCTTTTCGCCTTCCACAATTCCAACTCCCATCTGAATTGGACAACTTATCGATAATGCAGTCTAAAATATGTCTTTCTGTCCCCCCCCCCCCCCCCCCCCCCCCCCCCCCCCCCCCCCCCCCCCCAGGTCCTATGCATTGTCAATGTCGTACTTTGTTCCATGGTGAATTGGCTGATCCGAATGGGACACAAACAAAATTTACAACCATGTCACCTAACAATTGACTGTATCAACCAAACATGAGGCACAACAAAATAGAAGCAATGCCAGTGCCACGTCCATTTACTCATTCTTCTCTACTCCTTTAACTGTATATCAGGAACTGCTTAGACGGGGCTGGTCGCTTCATCTTGTATAGCCAAGAGGATAGCATCTACCAGGCCAAGAACGCACTAGGATCAGAAGTTTGTAGAGAAGGACAACTTATGGAGGGTGTTGTCGCAATATGGACTGATGCATTGGTTTCTTCTTCTAGGCAGCTCCCTGAGCCTGCCACACCTCGCTCATGAGAACTGTATGTATAATATAACAGATAATAGAAATATGGTTGTAGGAAAGTATTTGATTGTTGCATTTCTACTTTTGAGCAGCAGCGTCTAGGCAGCTCCCCTGCCTGCCTGTCCGGCCAAAGCGAGCGCAGGCTGGTGCACCTGGGCATTGATGCCATCAGTATTTGACACCAGTTCAAATATGGGCAGATAGCCCAGTTGATAAGTCAAGAGGCTGCCTGGAATCTGCTGTTGGTAGTTGATCCCACACGTCGCCACTCCAACTTAATTATTAGTGATACACTTGCACATTTGAACACCAGTTTCCCGTGCGATACCCACAGAAACATTACTGTGTTTGAAAACGATTTTTTTCATACATTCGAAATGCTTATTTTCGTGCGATTCGTAATGTGATTTTCCAGGCAGTTCACGAATATAAAATTTGAATGCCTGAGGAATCAGACTATGGAATTAACGAAATTAAGATTTTTCAAATGTTTAAAAAATTGAGCTGGAAATGCCTGGGAAATCGTCGAAGGTGTGGTCGTCTTGCATGGAAACTTCCAGTTTAATAACGGGGCGACGCTATTAAACAGCAATAATATAGGTTTTCTGGCCTTGATTATTACATGTGTAACTTTTCTTAGATTTTTAAAATTTGGAATTTTTGGAAAATCGTGAAATCGGCCGTATCGTCTAACGGGGCGACGCTATTAAACAGCAATAATATAGGTACTAATAATACGTACGCGAAAAAGTGCCCTCAGAGGTAATCCGCCCACGACGGGAATCTAACACGAGTCGGAAAGAGTACAGGCCAGTCAGATTAACCGGCAATTTTGACCGGCGATCTTGGGAAATTTGAAGATGTGAAGATTTGAAAAACAGCACGAAATCGCGTAAGTATCGCATAGGTCTGTCCCCCTAAGGGTGCCGACCAACTATTTACACAGGTGTGCTGAACGGCCGAAGGATTTTTTAACCTTGACGGCCCGATTTAACTAATTAGCCAACTAAATTGACCCTAACGTGGCCCTCAATTGACCCTTGCCAGCCCTTAATGATCGTGTACTTGGCCTTTAATTGGCCCTGTCATGAATCCAATGTGGCCCTGCATTTAGCCATTAATCAGACCTTAATTGTACCTGTAATGCACCTCATTTAGCGTTGAATTGAGCACTGACAGACTCTAATTTGACCCTAGATTAGCCTTAAAGTGACCTTGAATTGACCCTTGTAAGCACTGAATTAGCTTTTCATTTGCCCTTACGTGGGGAGAATCATTAAAAGGCAGAAAGCTTAACGTCGATAGGCAGTCAGTCAAACATCAAGAAACCAACAGTAAAACGCTATTATACTAGTTTTGAACCATCAATAGGACAACAGGCAGACAGCAGGGATTTCCCCCCGTAATATTATACGATCGTAATAATAGACCCCGTTTTGGCCAAAATTTACGTTAACCTAAAAAAAAAAACTGAAATTGACTTAAATCGACTACCGTATGCGCAACATATAATGGCAAGAATAAACATTGGCAAATGTGGTTTTTAACCTTATTTCATGGATCACAAATGTGTGGCAAAACTATGTTGGCAAAGAGTTTGGGTCTGGGACTTGCTCAAGGTTTGACTTGGAAACATTTGGCAAAGCTCCAATTTGCTTGTTACATTTCCTTCTTCCATGTTTAAAAGTAGGTTGCTTGAGAATGTTTTAAAAAACAGTTCATCTTGGTCATTGTCTGGAAAAGAAATGATCCAAATCAGGGCTCTGCCTGGCTAATGACAGAGGAAATCTGATAACCTCGTTAATAATGTTGGTGGTGTTTTTAGGGGGGGTGGGGTGGAGGGGGCGCATACGGAAACTCGACAAAACATGACTAAAATCCTGACTAAAATCGACTAAAATCGTTTTGAGGATGCTATCCTGGGAGGAGGCAAATAAAAAAGCGTAATAAGATTTGCTCTTTTAGATTTGAAACAGTATCACTGGCAGGCAGTGAAACATCAATAGACTAACAGGTAAGCATCAATAGGCAGACAGTGAAACATTAATATACTTACGTTGGGCCATCTATAGGCAGACAGTGGAACATTAATATACGGTGGGCCATCTATAGACAGACAGTGAAACATTAATATATATACTTACGGTGGGCCATCTATAGACAGATAGTGGAACATTAATAAACGGTGGGCCATCTATAGACAGACAGTGAAACATTAATATATATACTTACGGTGGGCCATCTATAGACAGATAGTGGAACATTAATATACTAGCAGTGAAACATTAACAGGCAGACAGTGAAACATCAGTAGACTTACAGCTAAGCATCAATAGGCAGACAGTGAAACATTAATAGACTAACGGTGAGCCATCTATAGGCAGACAGTGGAACATTAATATACTAGCAGTGAAACATTAACAGGCAGACAGTGAAACATCAGTAGACTTAAAGCTAAGCATCAATAGGCAGACAGTGAAAATTAATAGACTAACGGTGAGCCATCTATAGGCAGACAGTGGAACATTAATATACTAGCAGTGAAACATTAACATACTGACAGTGAAACATTAATAGACTGACAGGGACACATAGCGCCGACATTGAGCAGCTGACAGAGCAGAGGTAGACGGAGAGGTACATCAGGGCCAGGGGTCAGGGCATCGAGTGCTGGGGTGCTGGTTCAACCCTGAGTCCGACGGCGGGGACCCTCACCCGAGGGAGTGGGATAGGGGACGTCCATGGAGTGATGTTCGTTCCCTGGCAGGGTTGTTACCGCCCTCAATGTAGGAGAGACTCGACGGTCACACCGGTCACACCGGAGGCGGAGCCATTTAGTTCAGGACGCTGCGTCCTCCGTTGCAGACGCAACGTCGAAGGATCCGTTGCGTCGCAGGAAGCAGGCTGTACAATTGGTTGCGTCACAGGCAGCAGAGCTGGGGGTCCTCCTGAAGTACCCTGGAGTGGATTGTCGTTAGACACCCTCACCTGGCATCTGGGATTATATTTTAATTGTGCGATTCTTCTGGGATTCTTCAGGCAAACCTGAAAAGTAGCTCAAAACGTAGCCATGAATCATGCCATTATAGCCCCAGTATCAGATACATCGATCGACCTGACTGACAATTTGGAGGCCAGGGCTACTCCTGGATTCTTATCGCATTTAAATAAAATGTGTAAGAATGGTACCTATTGGGCTTATCCCTGGACTGTAGCATACATAACGTGCTGAAGTGCCTCACCCCCAGTCGCACCAGATTGCTAGAGTATTGAGCAATTGCGTTCTGAAGGAGCACAAATTTACTGTGAAACATGATAGTTATCCTTTTCAGCTACGAGCAGCTTCTGCTGAGGTCATGGCCAACAGCAGCTTCTAGGCAGCTACCTGGGCTTTCTCTTCATCCAAACCTGAAGGACCCTAGGCACCTGGAATCTGAATACGGTAGCTGATATCGTCAATCTCCTGGAATATTTGGGTTTGGCCCAGTGGCAGTCTCAGGGAGCTGCCTAGAAGCTGGTGTTGGTAGCCGAACAGAAAATCAGTGTGGATCATGGTGCTGTTCAAAGGCACTTCAATTTCCCTTAAAGAATACAAATATCCCTGATGAAAACGAGAACGATTGGTGACACTTAATCCGGCGTGATTGGCCTGGCGGGCGTGATTGGCCTGGCGGGCACCTGACCCCAAAGCCCCACCAAACAAAGTAACATTGATGATGATGACTTCCCATGTTTCAAACATTCCCAATGGTCATGAGACCAACTCCAAAGTATAGGCCTTAAAATCCCTGCAAAATGAGCATAAGTTGACACCATAACACTAAGTGATGGCTGAGATAATGGCTGTACAGGTTTTCGGCACCTCCTCAGCGAAAAAAACGCTTTCTCGACATGTGGCGTGGCGTGACGTGTGCATGAGCGCACCTGACAACCGCCTGGTGCCTGACAACCGGTGCCTGACAACCGCAACCGGTGCCTGACAACCTGCCTGGTCATCTTGGACCCGAGGGCCCATACCTCCCGCTGTTGCTGCAATAAAGCAAGTGCCACGCGGTGCCACGCATGACCTGAGCGAAATAACACCGGCCTGTATAATCTGACCCTGTCGGCAATTCGATCCAAACCATCCTACCTAGGCAAAACCAAATCCGCATGCCGTTCAATGCCTCGATCTTCGACCCCTACTGCGACCGTTTTTATTCGGTTTTTCGCCAATTCCCAATTCCTCTGAGGGGTTAGCTAAGCACGCAGGCGACAAGAATAACCCTATTTCAGATCAAGCGAGTCAGGCAGCTAGCAAACGGCGGGAGGCGTGGCTCCAGGAGCACGGCAGGGCGCACGCGTCGCTAGCTCTAGGCTCAGCATGAGGGCTAGCACCCTCGGTGTATCCCCTTCTCGAAGCCCTCACCTGCCCACTCCTGCTCTCAGTGCTAGAAGAGCCAAGCCAAGCCAAAGTGCATGGTGCAACCCCCTCCCTTCCTCCCCTTCCCGGTGCCATCTTCAGAGGGTTAGAGGCAGTCCATGGGATGAGGAGGGGAGAGCCCCATGGGGCACCTTGGGGTTGGGGAAGGATGCCAAACTTTTTTCCCTGCTTGCATTTTCAGCCATTGAGTTTGTTGCGACAGGTAATTACAGTATGTTATCATCAACAGGCCATTGTTGGCTTAAGACAAGCCCGCTCCACAACATCCGGGAGGGGTCTTCCAACAAATCCTCAGAAAAAGAAAGGCAATATTGCAGCCTGCAAGCAAGATTGCCGGTAGGAAGCATTATAATGTGCATCCCTCGTGTTCACAGTTTCATTTTGGGGCTACTCATGGCAGCTTCCTGTCAGCTCCATTAGCCAGCCACTGGGGCAAGCCCATAGCTTTCAGCAGCATTTTAATGCCTGTCATATCAGCTGTCTGATACACTAGCTAGATTCAGGATTGGCTCAAGGACAGGGAAAGGGAGCTGCCTAGAAACTGCAACTCGTGGCTAAAAAAGAAACGATGCTCATGTTGCTCTGAACCTCATATCGCATGGGTCATTATTATGATGATGACGATGATTACATTTTCTTGTCGTCATTATCATTATTATTATTATGATTGTGATGATTACATTTTCCTGGTGCCCTACTGGACTCCAAATCTGCCCTCGGCTTACAAACATCACCATGCACAAAGAACAAAAAGTTTTTTCTATGCCAACGCAAACTTGACTACATCTGATGCACCAAACCATGCAGCACACACAACATGCATCATGCAGATGAACCATGCAGCACATGCAATACTCATCCTGCAACATTTAGCATCCTTCATGCAAAATTCAAATCAGTTCACACCATGCACCATGCACCATGCACCATTTAACACGCTTCATGCAGCACACAAATCAATACACATCATGCACCGTTTTGGCCCAAATCGCCGCTATAAAGAACCCAAATCTGTGGCCCTAAATAGCCCTAAAAAGCCATAAGAAGCGATACAAACGCTGTCCATGGAGGAGGCCTATCACCATGTAGCTAGAAAAAACCCACTTTAAGATTTGGAACAAGTCCTATGCAGCGTTGCAAGCGACATGGAATATTGTGAGTGTGTTGGCAACGGAACGGCAGGTGGCATCGATGAAGCTAACCGAAGCCATTTAGTTATGAGGCAGTTGGCTGACGTGTTAGGTTTCGATTTTTTCGTCTGACAAACGGGCTTCCTCCCTCCAGAAGGAAGGGCTCCGCCAAAAACACCCTTCCATCCATCCATCCATGCCTATACCTCTTTAATTTCTGCAACGCCCTTCTTACTTCCATAATGGCCACACCAGTATAATTTTCACAATACCCTTCTTAGCTTGTGTTTCCACATGTCGTATTATGGGTTTCTATAGTTGATCAATTACGCCTTGGGCAGCCTTTATTTTAACTGCAGAAGACTTGGAGTACCGCCCTATAATAATATTAGAAAGGCACAGAAAGACACCAAGTACTGGCCAATTCCCCATAGTTATTATACCTGCGCTTTGTTTCTGTATTGCCTGTGTACCATAACCATAACTTTCCTAACTCATGTATAAGCAGGCCTTTATTTTATACCGATGTACTGCAAATGTACTGTAAATTGCAGCCTTGCCCTTCGCCCCCTGCCCCCTGCTCGTGACTGCTAAAGTGTTTTTCCATGTCGCTTGCGACATGCGCTTAGGACTTGCCCTTCATAACCAACACCCTCTGCACATGGGATGCTCTGGCCCCCCTTTTCCCCTCCATTCTTTACATCACGACTGTACCTCTCTAATCTCCGCAACACCCTTCTTATTTCCCTTCATAACCAACTGATGGTGACTTTGTTGATTTCCCTCCATCTCCAGCTGTGGCGTACGGGAGAGTCCCCTTAACACCACGCCCCTCCAGGCGTTTTTTTTCTTTTTCTTTTCTTCATAGCCAATACCCCCTCCCTCTGCACATGGGATGTTCTGCCCCCCCTATTCCATTGTTTCGACCATGATTATACCTCTCTAACCTCCGCAACACCCTTCTTATTTCCCTTCGTAACCAACTGATGGTGACTTTATCCAGCTGTGGCGTACGGAAGAGTCCCCTTAACACCACGCCCCTCAAGGCGTCATTTTCTTTTTCTTTTCTTTAAAGCCAACACCCCCTCCCTCAGCACATGGGATGCTCTGGCCCCCCTATTCAATTGTTTCGAGCATGATCATACCTCTCTAATCTCCACAACACCCTTCTTATTTCCCTTCATAACCAACTGATGGTGACTGTCTCCAGCTGCGGCGTACGGGAGGGTCCCCTTAACACCACGCCCCTCCAGGCATTATCTTTTTTCTTCTTCTTCATAACCAACCCCCCCTCCCCCTGCACTTGGGAAGCTCTGCCCCCCCTTTGCCCCTCCATTCTTTACATCACGTCTATACCTCTCTTATTTCTTCAATACCTTACTTATTTCCCCTTCATAACTTCAAGCCTGACCCTTAAACCTTTACCCTAAACTCCAAGCCTCCATAAACTTAAACCCTAAACCCTTAACGCCAAGACCCCGTAACCTTAAACCCAAAACCTTAAATCCTGAACCCTGAATCCCAAGCCCCCTTAACCCTAAACCCTTAACCCCAAGCCCCAAGCCCCTTGAATCCGAAATCCTTAACCCTAAACTTTTAACCTACACCCCCAAGCCCCCTTAACCCTTAACCCTAAACCCCAATCCGCCTATGCAGGAGGGGTGCTGTGGGCCCCTTTTTTGCTTTTCCATTCTTTCCGTCATCACCACATCCAGCCCCCCCCCCCCCCCCCCACCACCACCACCACCCACCCACCCACCCACCCACCCCATGCAAGGGGGTTGCAGTGGGCCCCTCTTTGTTTTTCCATTCTTTCCCTCATCATCACCCCCACCCCCCCACACACACCCCACCCCACCCACCCACCCACCCACCCACCCCATGCAAGGGGGTTGCTGTGGGCCCCTCTTTGCTTTTCCATTATTTCCCTCATCACCACCACCACCACCACCACCCACCCATCCCATGCAAGGGGGTTGCTGTGAGCCCCTTACCCCCCCCCCCCCCCCCCCCCCCCCCCCCCCATGCAGGAGGACTGCTGTGGTCCTCTCTTTGCTTTTCCATTCTTATTGTCATCACCCATCCCCCCCCCCCCCCCCCCAACACACACACACCCAACACACACACACCCAACACACACACACCCACACACCCCACACCCCCATGCCGGAGGGTTACTGTGGGCCCCTGTTTGCTTTTCCATTCTTTCCGTCATCACCACATCCCCCCCCCCACACACACCCCACACACACCCCACACACCCATGCAGGAGGGCTACTGTGGGCCCCTCTTTGCTTTTCCATTCTTTCCGTCATCACCACATCCCCCCCCCACCCCACACCCCCCACCCCACACCCCCATGCAGGAGGGCTACTGTGGGCCCCTCTTTGCTTTTCCATTCTTTCCGTCATCACCACCCCCAGTTCACAAGAGACTGAGCGTAAGAAGGAAAGGGCAGTACGCATTGCTGTTGATCAGGTACAGCATATTTTTGTCTCATTCAACATCATGTTCAATGCATTGAGTAGGGCAGTACATCAGGTTGAATGTTGGGTCCTGGTGGTACCGTATTCACCGTACCGTATTCACAAAAAGGAAGTGCCAGGTGCTAGGACCAACCACCCAGAGACACTCACTCTCTCTCTCACACACACACACAAAGTAAAGATAAAGCCTGGTGGGGCGTGGTATTAAGGGAGCTCCGTCTCATGGCGGTTGGGAACGGGCTGCTACTTTACCTTGACAAAGCGACCATGGCGGTTGACAGTGACCGGGAACACTAAAGCGCACCCGTGGGAATTCGAACCCGGCACCTTCGTTCTTCAAGGAGCTCTGCCATTGAGCCATTTGTTGAACCGGGATAATAGTGATTTATATAGCTTGTGTGAAAGGTCTTGAGCTCCTTTTTCCATATATGTAGGGACCGGCATGTCATATGATTTGACCAAAGGTGAGTATAATATCAAATGATATCATACAAATTGCATCATATAATATTGTATATATGTAGTAACTGTGGCCTAGTCAGACTTACGGCATTATATGATACACGTTACATTAATGCAATACAATTGAACTTCCATGAGAACAGTTTTGAGTAAATTGACTTTGGAAAAAGTAGTTTGGAGTAGATCGACTTTGAAGTACGATTTGTTTAGAAAATCGACTTTGACGTGCAATTTTTTTAGGATTTCGGCTTTGAAGTAAGCAATTTTGAGGAAATAGACTTTGAATTATATGGAATTTGACACCCTGCTCGCCCTCTCTCCTTGTCATACATCACCCCCACCCTCCCCTGTTTCATGTTTAGGCTACTCATGTCAGTGCCCCCCTAACCTGTCCAGGTAAAGTATTCACACACACACACAAACACACACCTGCTGACCCCCCCCCCCCCACACACACACACCCCACACACACACTCACACCCACACACGCCCCCTACACAAACACACACACACACCTGCCCCCCACCCCACCCCACCCACCCCACCCCACCCCACCCCACCCCACCCCACCCACCGACCCACCCATCCACCCACCCACCCTCCTCCTTACGTCCGTGCTCCTTCCCCTTTGCCCAGGCGCGGCTGGAGATGATGTACAGGATGCCCTCCACGCCCCGCCCCCCCCCCCACCCCCACCCCACCCCCACCCCACCCCACCCCACCCCACCCCACCCCACCCCACCCCACCCCACCCCACCCACCCACCCACCCACCCCCACCCCCACCCACCCCCACCCCCACCCCCCAACCCCACCCCTAACGTTTGTGCTCCTCCCACTTTGCCCAGGCGCGGCTAGAGATGATGTACAGGATGCCTTCCACACTGCCTGAGTCTGTTGGTTGGTTAAATCAGTTAATGTCGGCTTTCTGGAAGCCCTACTTTCTCCCCATGGTTATGACAGACAACATGGGTCAGTGGCAGGTGGGTGCGTGGGTGCGTGGGTGGGTGGGTGGGTGGTGGTGGGTGGGGGGAACAACATGGGTCAGTGGCAGGTGGGTGCGTGGTGTGGGCGTGGGTGGGTGGGTGGTGGTGGGTGGGGGGAACAACATGGGTCAGTGGCAGGTGGGTGTGTGGGTGTGGGCGTGGGTGGGTGGGTGGTGGTGGGTGGGGGGAACAACATGGATCAGTGGCAGGTGGGTGGGTGGGTGGGTGGGTGGGGACAGCATGGGTCAGTGGCAGGTGGGTGCGTGGGTGGGTGGGTGGGTTGTGGTGGGTAGGAGGGTGGGTAGGGACAACATGGGTCAGTGGCAGGTGGGTGCGTGGGTGGGTGGGTGGGTTGTGGTGGGTAGGAGGGTGGGTGGGGACAACATGGGTCAGTGGCAGGTGGGTGCGTGGGTGGGTGGGTGGGTTGTTGGTGGGTAGGAGGGTGGGTGGGGACAACATGGGTCAGTGGCAGGGTGGGTGCGTGGGTGGGTGGGTGAGTGGGTGGGGGGACAACATGGGTCAGTGTTAGGTGGGCGCGTGAGTGGGTGCGTGGGTGGGTGGGTGGGGGGACAACATGGGTCTGTGGCAGGTGCGTGCGTGCGTGGGTGGGTGGGTGGGTGGTGGTGGGTGGGGGGAACAACATGGGTCAGTGCCAGGTGTGTGCGTGGGAGGCCCTACAGCAGCCTGCACCCTGATGTGTGTGAAGGGTGTGTGTGTGTGGGGTGTGTGTGTGGTGGTGGTGGTGGTGGTGGTGGTGGTGGTGGTGGTGGTGGGGACAACATGGGTTAGTGGCAGGTGGGTGCGTGGGTAGCCCTACAGGAGCTTGCACCCTGTTTGTGTGTGAGGGGTGGTGTGTGTGTGGGAGGGGGTGGGGGTGGGGGGGACAAACATGGGTCAGTGGCAGGTTTGTGCGCGTGAGGCCCTACATCAGCCTGCATCCTGTTGTGTGTATGTGTGTGTGTGTGTGTGTGTGTATGTGTGTGTGTGGGGGTGTGTGTGTGTGGGGGTGTGTGTGTGTGTGTGGGGGGGGGGGGGGGGGGGGGACAACATGGGTCAGTGGCAGGTTTGTGCACGTGAGGCCCTACATCAACCTGCATCTTGTTGTTTCTGTGTGTGAGTGTAGGTGTGTGTGTGTGTAGGTGTGTGTGTGTGTGTGCGTGTAGGAGTGTGTGTGTGTAGGTGTGTGTGTGTGTGTGTGTAGGTGTGTGTGTGTGTGGGTGGGGGGTGGTGTGTGTGTGGTGTGTAATAGGTGTGTGTGTGGGTGGGTGGGTGGGTGTGGGGGGGGTATAACATGGGGTCAGTGGCAGGTGTGTGTGTGATGACTTACGTCAGCCTGCATCTTGTTGTGTTTGTGGTGTGTGTGTGTGTGTGTGTGTGTGTGGTGTGTGTGGTGTGTGTGTGTGTTGTGTGTGTGTGCGTGTGTGTGTCTGTGTGTGTGTGTGTGTGTGGTGTGTGTGTGTGTGGTGTGTGGTGTGTGTGTGGTGTGTGTGTGGTGTGTGGTGTGTGGTGTGTGTGTGGTGTGTGGTGTGTGGTGTGTGTGTGTGTGTGTGGTGTGTGTGTGTGGTGGTGTGTGTGTGGTGTGTGGTGTGTGTGTGTGTGGTGTGTGTGTGTGTGGCGTGTGTGTGTGTGTGGTGTGTGTGTGGTGTGCGTGTGTGTGTGGTGTGTGTGGTGTGTGTGTTTGTGGTGTGTGTGTGTGTGTGGTGTGTGGTGTGTGTGGTGTGTGTGTGGTGTGTGTGTGTGTGGTGTGTGTGTGTTGGGGGGGGGGGGGGGGGGGGGGCCCCCTTGGTCAGTGGCAGGGTGGGTGCGTGGGAGGCCCTACAGCAGCCTGCACCCTGTTGTGGGCGTGTGTGGTAGGGTGTGGGTGTGGGTGGGTGGGTGGGTGTTGGGGGGGGACAACTTGGGTCTGTGGCAGGTGGGTGGGTGGGAGGCCCTGCGACAGCCTGCACTCTATTGGGTGGGTGGGTGGAGGGACAAAATAGGTCAGTGCCAGGTGTGTGGTTGGGTGGTTGGGTGGTTGGGTGAGAGGCCCTACAGCAGCCTGCACTAGAATCATCAAACCAGATCAAACATCAAACATCAAACATCAACCACCAAATATAATTATCCACACGTCCGCACCCCAGGAGAAAGTGAGTTCTGCGTCGCCTTTGGGATGGTACCTAGAGCTTGCTGGGTTGACCTTGGGGAGTAACACCAAACCAAAGTTAAACATCCCCATAATCTGTTGTAACTAAAAACATCAAACCATCAGACCATCAACCATCAAACCATCAAACCATCAAACCATCAAACCATCAAACCATCAAACCATCAAACCATCAGACCATCAAACCATCAAACCATCAAACCATCAAACCATCAAACCATCAAACCATCAAACCATCAAACCATCAAACCATCAAACCATCAAACCATCAAACCATCAAACCATCAAACCATCAAACCATCACACCAAATTAGCCTCCCGTCCACACCCCAGGAGAAAGTGAGTTCTTCATCGCCCTCAGAATGGACCCTAGAGCTTGCTGGGTTGACCTTTGTTTATTAAATGTAACACATATTTTCAAATTAAACCTGAAGCATTGCTATATTTAAACAATAATTTTCAACAACCCAGGAGAAAGTGAGTTCTCCATCGCCCTCAGGATGGACCCTCAAGCTTGCAGGGATGACCTTGGGCAGCAACACCAAACCAAAATCAAACACAAAACCATAATCATCAACCAACAACCAAATCAAATTATCCACACGTCCATACCCCAGGAGAAAGTTAGTTCTGCATCGCCCTCAGGATGGACCCTAGAGCTTGCTGGGATGACCTTGGGCAGCAACACGCCGCAGTTATCAAATGTACAAGCGTTCAACAACACATCGACGGGGGCACTGAATTACCTGAACTGCGACATGTCGTTTGTGAGTGACACCATGCAAGTGTCGATCAAGGGCATCGGACCTGTGGGGGAAGTCACAGCCACCATGTCCAACCTCAGTGTGCAAGGTATGGGGGGAGGGGAGGGAGGAGGGGGAAGAGGGGGGGGTGGGGGGGGGGGGGGGGGGGGGGGGATAGCGGTCGGGGAAGTGGGATGGGGCAAAGGGGCAAAGGGGGGCAGTGGTAAAGTGACACCATGCAATTTTGATCAAAGGTCATTGGACCGTAGGGGAGTGGCACACACCGTGTCAACCTCATTGTGTCAAGGTATGGGGGGAGGGGGGGAAGGAAGGGAAGTTGGGAATTGGTAGGGGGCAAAGGGAGGGGCGGTTTGTAAGTGACACCATGCAAGTGTTGATCAAGGGCATTGGACCATTATGGAGGTCCACGCCACATGTCCAACCTCAGTGTGCAGGTATGGTGGAGGTTGGGTGTGCTAGTGACAGTGTACTTTTTTACCTTGTGAGGGTTCCCCTGGAGGCAGGTGTGTAAGTGACACCATGCAAGTGTCGATCAAGGGCATCGGACCTGTGGGGGAGGTCGCAGCCACCATGTCCAACCTCAGTGTGCCGGTAGTGGTGGGGGGGGGGGGGAGGGGGAGAGGGGGGAGGATGGGGGGCGGATGAAAGGGGAAGTGGGAGGGTTTCAAGGGGGCAGTGTGTGAGTGACACCATGCAAGTGCCTATTAAGGGCACTAGACCTGTGGGTGAGGTCACAGCCACCATGCTCAACCTCAGAGTCCAAGGTATGGCGGGGAAGTTAGAGGGGGAGGAGTTTTGTGTGTGTTTATGGGTGGGCGTTGGTGGGTGGGGGGTGGGTTGGGGGGAGGGGGAGAAGGTAGGCATGTGAGTGTGCAATGTATATTTTCTGTTCTGTTTCTTCCGTTTTCTTCTGTTTTTCTTTTTTTTCTTCCTTTTCTCTTGTGATATATGATTCTGGTGTACTGTTGCACTTTCTTTCCA
>JACBWV010000610.1:34316590-34418085 GCA_013435795.1 Chlamydomonas sp. ICE-L | reverse complement strand
CCCCCCCCCCCCCCCCCCCCCCCCCCCCCCCCCCCCCCCCCCCCCCCCCTCATCAGTGGATTTATGACGTGAGATTATCCCCCCCCCCTCACACTCATCCATCACATGCAACTGCACCCTCTACCCACCAAAGCTAACACCACAGCCATGTAATCCCCCCCCCCCCCCCTCCCCCCCCCCTCATTCAGTGGATTTATGACGAGAGATTATCCCACCCCAACACCACTCATCCATCCACATGCAACTGCACCTCTTACCCTGCACCCACCAACGCTAACACCAAGCCCCCCATGTTTAACCTCCTCTAAGTTCAGTGTCTCCCCGGAAACCCACCCCACACAACCTCACCCACACCCACACCTATCCCTTATCCAGCATCATCAGCTGCCCCGCTCCCCCCACGCTACCACACCACCACCCACACCCTCATCCACCCACCCACATGCAACTGTACCCTCCTATCCTGCACACACCAACGCCAAAGCACGCCAACCCACGCAGACGCCAACCCACACCAATGCCAACTCACACCAACCCACACCAACGCCAACCCACGCCAACAAAAACCCACACCAACGCTAATGCCAACTTAGCCAACCCACACCAGCGCCAACCCACGCCAGAAAAAACCCACACCAACGCTAATGCCAACTCACACCAACCCACACCAACGCCAACCCACGTCAACAAAAACCCACACCAACGCTAATGCCAACTTAGCCAACCCACACCAACGCCAACCCACGCCAGAAAAACCCACACCAACGCCAACGCCAACTCACACCAACCCACACCGACGCCAACCCACGCCAGCAAAAACCCACACCGACGCTAATGCCAACTTAGCCAACCCACACCAACGCCAACCCACGCCAGCAAAAACCCACACCAACGCTAGTGCCAACTTATCTAACCCACACCAACGCCAAGCCAACCATGTTCAACCGTCTCCCTTGTTCAGACCGAGTCCTCAAGTTGCTCCCCGACATAGACGAAGCCTATACGGTTGCAGCCTCCTCCGGCGGCGAGGGCGAGCTCAGGTTCACCCCCCTGTGTCAGCAGTTAGGTGGCGTCTGCGCCAGGCTGGCGGTGTTGACCTTCCGCCTGCTTGCTGGCAGCCAGACACTTGCTAATCCGAAAAGCTTTGAGCAGTTTCTGGTCAAACATGCAGACCAGCCACGGAGTAGTAGTGATGCGGGACAACTTCTAGAAGTTCAGAGTAAGAGCTATCACCAAGTGACTGAGGCTGCTCTTTGCCGACGGCTGGCGGCGGCTGAGCTTCCAACTAATTGGTCGGAGGAAGGTGAGGGCAGTAGGGCACTGTGTGGGGTATGTGGGTGGGTGATCTGAGGACTTAAGGGGACACTGTGGTCGAGGGTGTAGGGTGGGTGAGAAGGTAGGGTGGTGGAAGGTGAGGGCAGTAGGGCGCTGTGTGTGGGGTGAAAGGGTGGGTGGGTGAGCTGAGGAATATCAGGGGACGCTGTGGTAGGGTGGGTGAGGAGGTAGGTTGGAGGAAGGTGAGGGCAGTAGGCACTAAGTGGGTGAGTGGGTAAGGTGAGGAAGGTGAGGAGTTGAGGTGGATGAGGGGGTAGGTTAGAGGAAGGTGAGGGCAGCAGGGCACTGTGTGGGCGGAGGAGCGGGTTGCCCTTTTTTTGTTAGACGAAGCCTTGCCATTCAGTCGCTGCATGGCGACGCATGGGTCTAGCTAAACTAGTCAGAAATGCCCCCCTGAATCCTTCGGACTCGGCGCTTTGCGCTCATTGGGGTTCGGGGTGCAGCGTATCACTCTGGGGTCGCACAGAGACGCTCAATTTGCAACGCCTCGCACACAAACAACTGTGGTGGGTAGGGTGATAATAATAACGCTCGGTGGGGCGTGGTGTTAAGGGAGCCCATCGTACGCGGGTGGGGAGCGGTGTCCTACCTGAACTGGACAAGCTACCATCGCGGTTGACAACGACCTGCAACGCCAAGAGCGACCGAAGGGGGAGGCGAACCCCCAACTCTTCATCCTCAAGCAATCTGGTCTACCACTAGACTATTGTTTATCACTGATAGGGGCTGTGGGTAGGGTGTATAACTTCCATGGCCATCTGTCTCATCTTCCCCCTCCGGCTATCTGTAACACCCAGCCATGCAACACACTCCAAAGCACACCCCCCGCTCACACCCAACTCTCCCACAACTCATCCCCCACCCAGCACCCGCACTCAGCAGTGCTACACACCCCAACACACACATCCTACTCGCAACCCACTCTCCCAAAACTCCCCCCCCCACCCATTTCCGCCACCCTGTGCTGTAACACACCCTACTCGCAACCCACTCTGAGACAGCTCATCCCCCTCCCATCTCCCTCACCCTGCAGTTCTACACACCCCAAAGCACACGCCCTACTCGCACCCCACTCTCAGACAACTCATATCCCTCCCATCTCCCTCACCTTGCAGTTCTACACACTCCAACGCACACGCCCTACTCGCACCCCACTCTTCCTCAGCTCATTCCCCTCTTATCCCCCGCACTCTGCAGTGCTACACACCCAAACGCAATCAGCCCTACTCGCATCCCCCACTTCTCCGACACCTCACCCCCCTCGCATAAATTCCCATTTTCCACTCACCCGACGTGCTTACACACCCCAACTCACACGCCCTACTCGCACCCCACTCTTCCGCAGCTCATTCCCCTCATATCCCCCGCACTCTGCAGTGCTACACACCCCAACGCACACGCCCTACTCGCATCCCACTCTCAGACAACTCATCCCCCTCGCATCCCACTCACCCTGCAGTGGTACACACCCCAACGCACACTCCCTATTGCACCCCACTCTTCCACAGCTCATCCTCCTCCCATCCCCTCACCCTGCAGTTCTACATACACCAAAGCACACGCCCTACTCGCACCCCACCTCAGACAACTCATCCTCCTCGCATCCCACTCACCCTGCACTTCTACACACCCCAACGCACATGCCCTACTCGCGCCCCACTCTTCCACGACTCATTCCCCTCATCCCCCTCACCCTGCAGTTCTACATACACCAACGCACACGCCCTACTCGCACCCCACTCTCAGACAACTCATCCTCCTCACATCCCACTCACCCTGCACTTCTACACACCCCAACGCACATGCCCTACTCGCGCCCCACTCTTCCACGACTCATTCCCCTCACATCCCCCTCACCCTGCAGTTCTACATACACCAACGCACACGCCCTACTCGCACCCCACTCTTAGACAACTCATCCCCCTCACATCTCGTGCACCCTGCAGTTCTACACACCCCAACGCACACGTCCTACTCGCACCCCACTCTCAGACAACTCATCCTCCTCACATCCCCCTCACCCTGCACTTCTACACACCCCAACGCACATGCCCCACTCGCGCCCCACTCTTCCACGACTCATTCCCCTCACATCCCCCTCACCCTGCAGTTCTACATACACCAACGCACACGCCCTACTCGCACCCCACTCTTAGACAACTCATCCCCCTCACATCCCGTGCACCCTGCAGTTCTACACACCCCAACGCACACGTCCTACTCGCACCCCACTCTCAGACAACTCATCCTCCTCACATCCCCCTCACCCTGCACTTCTACACACCCCAACGCACATGCCTTACTCGCGCCCCACTCTTCCACGACTCATTCCCCTCACATCCCCCCCACCCTGCAGTTCTACATACACCAACGCACACGCCCTACTCGCACCCCACTCTTAGACAACTCATCCCCCTCACATTCCCCGCACCCTGCAGTTCTACACACACCAACGCGCACGCCCTACTCGCACCCCACTCTCAGACAACTCATCCTCCTCTCATCCCACTCACCCTGCAGTTCTACACACCCCAACGCACATGCCCTACTTGCACCCCACTCTCCCACGACTCATCCCCCTCACATCCCCCGCACCCTGCAGTGCGAGATTTCATCCACTCAGCACTGGATGCGTCCTGTACAGTGGCTTCCCTCCTCGCCTCGCCCTGGGTGCGGATCCATTCCAGCTTGTCCCCTGAGGGCAACTACGAGGGGGCAACTGCAGCCATGCCATTGTATACCGCCCTCAGTGTTGTAGAGGACATTAGCGGTGATGAGGAGACGGTTGATCGAAGCCTGGGTGATTTGAGCTTAGTAGACTCGTCATTAGGTGTGAACGGGGGCGTTGTGGCCAAGCCAATGTTCACCGGCCTTGAAGTTCCAGCAGACAACAACAGCGATGATTTCCAGACGTGTTCCGTAAACCTTGGTTGCTCTGTGGGCCCGAGCTATGTTGATTCCGAGTCTATCATAAAAGGTCTGGGGGGAGTGCCTGATGCATCTGCTCCTGACTACGCCATGTACTTGTAGCCATGCGAGCGCTTGGAGTTTCATGTTTTCAGCCAGCCATTGGCCAAGCCCTGAGATTGAAGCAGTGCGAGACAGCTGGTTACTCCAGCTTCCAAGTGCACTAGGTTGCTGTAGGTTCAGCTTGTCGATGATACAACTGTGGATGGTGCCAGGCCTGCACTCCAGCAGGCTTTTTGGCAGAGCCCCCCGTTCTGGGGAGCGGGAGCCCCCAGGGTCACCCCGTTGTCCGTCTGTCCGACCATACAAAGCCCCAAGCCAACTGTCTCAACCAACTATCTCGTACACCCAGGCTTCGGTCCGCTGCAGTCGATTCCGATGCCACCTGTTGCTCCGATGGCCAACACTCTCCGCCAGTTTTCCGCGTCGCTTGCGACGCTTCCTAGAACTTGTCCATGCAGCTTCTAGGAGAGAATGCTTCCGTCTTTAATACTGGAGGCAGTGCAGTATTGGTAGTGCCACTTCTCTAGACTAGGTGTAACGTATAGAATTTAGGAATGCTAATTAACTGGAAGGCAAAGGAATGATCTTTGCTATCGCATAGCCTTAGAGTCTTGAGCTTGAGCTCAAGTACTCGTTACTGCTACCAGGGCGCCCCCCTGGTACCCCTCCACCCCCTGAACCCCCCCTGGTATATCTTGTTCGTTGGTCTACCCAGTCAAATGTCCAGGTCGCTATGCCTTGGTATCTTCTCTCCCGTACTATGTCTGTTCATCTTCAGACAGAAAGTCGTCGCCTCCTCGAGGGGGCGCAGAGTGAGGATCGCTATCCGTCACAATTCTCCCTGCTCTAGCCCTAGACTTCTCCTGGACTACTCTTTCGGAGGCGTTCGGAAGAGAAACTCATGAGGAGTGATCAGCCCCTGCAAGTTATCCGTCCGTATCTTGAGGTCGGGATTCTCCTGAGTAACGGTTGGCTGGTGAAGCTAAGGATGTTGTACACATTGATCTGTGGCAAAACACCTTCTGGCCACTGAGATAGTCTCCCCCCCTCTTTTGGATGGCGTCAGACTTTGAACGGAGTGAAAGCCTTTCTCCATTTCGTGTCGTCATTGTCATTTTACTTTCAACATCGTTTGTGAGGCCGTTTTTCTCATTGCTGCGCGAACTAATATAGTGTACTAATTAACTGGAAGGCAAAGTGATGATCTGCTATCGCATAGCCTTAGAGCCTTGAGCTTGAGCTCAAGTACTCGTTACTGCTACCAGAGCGCCCCCCTGAACCCCCCCTGGTATATCCTGTTTGTCAGTCTACCCAGGCAACTATCCTGGTTGCTATGCCTTCGTATCTTGCCTTCTGTACTATGTCTGTTCATCTTCAGACAGGAAGTCGTCGCCTCCTCGAGGGGGCGCAGCGTGAGGATCGCTATCCGTCACAATCCCCCCCTAGATGTCTCCTGCAGTCTAGTACTCTTTCAGGGCCGTTCGGAAGAGAAACTCGTGAGGAGTGATCAGCCCCTGCAAGTTATCTGTCCGTATCTCGTGGTCTCGGTTCTCCTGAGTAACGGCCGTCTGTTGAAGCTCAGGATGTTGTACAGATCTCGAGGGGGCGCGGAGAGAGGATCGCTACCCGTCACACTAGCTAACACGTGCCTGACACAGCCGACTGCTGTCACTCCACCATGGGGAAGTCAGGCTGGCGTGTCTGATGACTTCTTTCAATCCAGCTACAGTGCTACACCCATAAAAAGCAGCAGTTCTGGACAGCTGATTGCGTTGGCTGCAAGGTGCCCCAGGTCGCGTCAGGTTTGGCCGAATAGATGGACAGGAGAACTGCCTAGAAGCTACTGCTGGTAGCCAAAAATAGAATAAATGCACTAGCGGATGTTTATGGGTAGAGATCTGGTATACCCAACCAGGGTACTACTTCTTGCCAAATTGGTCAGCGCTTAAAGCGCACAAACGTCAAATTGGTCAGCGCTTTTTAGTGCAAAAAGCGCAAAAACTGCGCGCTGCGCCCATAGGGGGTTCAAAAAACTGCGCGAAACGCGCTGAGGGGCTCAAAAAGGCAGCGCATTCTTAGTAGTACCCTGTACCCAACTCCCCGATGTTTGAACTGAAAGTTGAACTCGAACAAATCATTGCGATTTAAACGAGCAACTATTCTGCTGTTTAGCTCTTTAGCTACTTCTACCTTACTAAGTAGCTATTCTACTAAATTGCTAATCAGCTGCTTGACTTTCTTTTGTGTGTTGAGATCTAACACTACCAGTTCAGTATACCTGTACTGTACTGCTAGATAACAGTAGACCCGTACTGCACTGGTAGATTTCAGTACAGGGCGCATTCTTTATACCAGTACAGTACAGGTGTATTCTACTGGTCTTAAAGCTGCAGTGGTCACCCGGTCATCAATCGTCGTTACGAGGTAGACTCGTAGCAGGATAGCCTGCTACTAGTCTAACTTGACATCTCGAGTCTGTCAGTGAAACGGAACTAGACCGATGGGACATATCGAAAAGACAGACTCGAGATGTCAAGTTAGACTAGTAGCAGGCTATCCTGCTACAGACTCGTGAGTCCTTTGAAACCTTTGATGGGCGAGAGGCGACACGGGGGAGGAAGCAATCGGATGTTACAGATCATGTTTTACTTCGGGCGGGAAAATGCTGTACTCAGAAGTAATCTTATCTTGCACTAGTACTATGTGCCCATCGTCTGCTGCCAATGCCTATCTCGCTTGGGTCGCCATTGCCATGGCAGGGTCAAGTTCAATTGAGTTCGGTCTGAAATGAATGATGTCGACCCTACCTTGGTAGGTGGAAGCTAGCCCGGGGTTCGCCAGCCTGGGGGGGTGGAGGAAAGGGTTTAGGGGATTAGGGTTAACCAGTCACCCCCGGGCTGGCCAACCCCGGGCTAGCTTCCCCCTACCCCCTACCTCACATCCTTCCCTCCCCACCAACTTGATAGCTGTGGTAGGCGTGTGTGTACGTTCTTGTGTGTTTGGTGGGTTTCCTGTGCATGTGGTGGTGTGTGTGGTGGGCGGTGACAAACCCTAAGCTCCAAGCTGCATGTCGACATATGGTGCAAGTCAGTCAGTCTGTGCGTATGTATGCAGCAGTGTTGATAAGACTGTCGTTTGCTGCGTGAGCATGTACACCATGGGCAGCAAAAATAACAAAAAAAGTAACGCCTGAAGGGGCGTGGTGTTAAAGGGACCCTCCCGTACGCCGCAGCTGGGGAAAGTCATTACGGCAGACATTCTTAGTTTCACCCACCAGGCGGTAGGGACCATGGGCAGCAGACAACTAGGAATGGTCGCGCTGCCTATCCTTCTCCTCATTTCTGCATCCGCCATAGCTTCTTTTCAGCCATGACCAGCAGCTTCTAAGCAGCTCTCTTTGCTGGCTATCCAGCCGAACCCCAAAGCAATATAATTAGGGTTTGAGGGGGGAAAGGGGGAGGGGGGGGGGGGGGGGGGGGTAAAAGTGATTCCGTAATTAGCGCTAGTTAGAGTGAGCAGTACGAGTTTGAGGCTGTTCAGGTTTTCCTTGTGACGTGTTGCTGAAACTTGCAATTCACTTTCCCTTCATGTGTTCTTCTTCAAATTTGTGCATCAACACATTTCACATTCTTTACTGTCCTGGTACCGAGCCTCAAGTCTCAGTAGGGACGATCCCGGGAATGCACAATTCCATATGCACCTACTGGCGAAGCTTCCACACTCTTCCAGAACAGGTTAATCGTGCCTACTTAGGAAGCTATCTAATTCAAGCCGCCAAGCTGTATCTAAGCAAGGCGCTGGGCCAATACCGCAGGAAGGGTCTGTTTCCAGGTTGGTGTGATCACACACCCTTCCCAGTGGAAGTCAGATCACCGAGAGACCTGGTTGGCAGGCTGCCCACGTGTCCCCCAAGCTTGCATCAGCACATGAGGCAGTACCGTTCAAGAAATCGAGCTCAGGCTGGTTGATTCAGTAGAAACCATCAACCTGACAGGTCTGCGGTTTGAGCCCTGGCCAGGCTCTCGAATTTCAGACCTGCCGCCTTGGAAGAGGTAGAGAACTTTCCTCCGAGCTGTCGCGTGGTGGTCCAAGCTCAGACGCAGTAGCGGTCTGTCAAACCAAAACGCTTCATAGCATCCATTCCACAGTGCAAGCGAATGGGAAGGTTCCTTCAACATCACGCCCTGTGGCAAGGCGTATGAATTTTCAATTGTACAGAACCATACAGCCTTGACGCCATCCTTACCAGGCCCACAGAGCCCAGCACCGCACAATTCAATCGTTCATCGCTCAAGCTATTGAGTGATGTTATATTTTCTGAGATTTTTCTGAGGACCACAACATGTCAGATACTGTTTCTGAGAGTTGATATGTGTTGCCAATGAAAGAAGCATTGCAGCATATTATCATATTGCTTTTAGGGGGTGATTCAGGGCGACTGTGCAACATGCACATGTATCCCTACTAGTCTACTACCCAGTTATGAGCTACTTCATTATATATTCAGGATCATCGGATCATACACAAGTGCCACAGAAGTCAGTAGGATGCATAACAACACTCTCTTGAACATATCACATATGGCACTTTTCTGGGTTGTTTTGACTAAGTTTGGCTAAATTTGTTTAGCCCTAATACGGCTAATTTAGCTATTAACCCTTTTAGGGCTAATTTTGTCCGGGATGGCCCTAACCTCTGAACCCTAAATATAATGCACGTGGAAGCTGAGATCACCAAATGTCCAGCAGTGCTCTCCAGCAGTGGGGCTCGGCCCAGAGGCTGGCTCAAGGAGCTGACTATAAGCTGCCAAGAAAGGCCGAAAATAAAAAAAGGCTGAAAATAAGTCCTAAAATAAATAAAAGGATAATTGTCGGAGAATGTTGGCTATCAGAGCGACAGACGGCACCGGAATCGAGTGCAGCAGACCAAAGTCAGGGTTTACGACAGGGGCCAGTTAGGGCCAGGGTTACGTGCCGACAAACGGACAAGGGGTGACTGTGGGGGCTCACGCCCCCCAGGAGGGGGGCTCAGCCCCAAACCCTGACATATGCCTCTTGTGATCATCTCCAGGGTGGCATGTCTGTAGGCTGATGGTCCCAAGCTGTACATGGCAGGTGCTTGTTCTGTACATCGCAGGTATATCACAAGTGTTTGTTCTGTACATCGCAGGTACATTGCAAGTGCTTGTTCTGTACATCGCGATTGCGTGCGCTTTTAGCTTGTGGGCTAGGAGACTATTCTATGCACAACGCGTTCTGCTTGGGCACAGGAAAGCCCCATCCACGATTCCTTAGTAAAGGAGGGACGGTTGCCTGCGGCACTGCAGGGTACACGGTTCACTGTCATAGGCTTCTTCCCTCGGTTTGGGCCCATCCTTGGGGATGTAGTGAATTCGTGTGTCAGTCTAGTCCCCCTAAACCTCCCACTCCCTGGTTGACACCTCTTTTAGTAGCTAGCACCGCCGTTCAGCTACTCTTGCGTGAGCTTTTTTCTCGGCGCCATGCACCTTGCACACGTTTTTTTGTGTTCGAGGTCCTTCCTTTGTAGAACTTCTGCAGTGGTTGCCTGGATGGAGGCCTTGGTTGGTTCTGTTTGCATTTACATGTGCATTGGCATTTGCATCATGCTTCGGTATAAATTAAAGGACGCGTGGGGCATTCTCCTCAAGGCCGTTGTCTGCTGATGAACCCTACCCTACGTCTGCAGACAACACTTCCAGGCCGTATTGATACAAGCACCTTGCGCAGTGTTTTAAATAAGCCTGATTTATCGTGCGCGTCTGATTAATAAATAAATAAATAGTATGTCTTATTATGCGGCGTGAGGTTGAAGGGGCCAGCCCGTTTGCTTTCACTGGGGCCAACCACCAGGGGGGGGGGGGGGGGTATCATCCCCCTGGAGGAGGGTTTTGGGCCTGTTCCGTGTCTTCTACATGCGACAATGGACTGGAAGGGAACAGTGGCATGGGTGTGGAGTTTGGTGCAGAGCTGAAGGGCGGCTACTTTATAGATACTTAAGCTGGTGACGTTGTGAATTGCATTGGTGGGTGAGGTCCCTGTGGTACCCAATGTAACAACTGAGTATATAACTTTATGCCCCTGATCTTTCAGAGCCTGTTCCAGGGTCTTGTCCTGATTCCCCTTTTCCGTGTATTTAATCGAGTGGTTGGTGTCAGAGCAGTAGCCGTCTTCAACTATCTGGATGTGGGGACGTGAGGTTGGATTGGAGCATGTTTGTTGATCCGGGGTTAAGAGGAGGTCAGGTCTGAGTTTGTCCCAGGTGGGTTGGGCCATGTCAGGGGGGTTCAGCCACGAGGGCGGCCTGTTCCCCAGTACCCCATTGGAGAGGTGCTCCAGTTTGCCAGCGTCCATAAACATGAGTTTCCCTCCTTGATCCCCTCTGTACACTGCTTGTTGTATTAATTTAACTGCAAGGTTGCGCCGATAAATATACATCCCAGTAAAGGTTGGGTGCTTGCAGCCCGCCAGCATGTGACTAGCCCCATCTTGGCATGTGTGATAGATAGGGCAGGTGTCAGATGAGGGTGGGTGGGGGTTACTGCCATATGGCATTTCCATCGATAGGCCAGCATCTTGCTCCATACTATTGAAATTGAAATTGAAATTGTTACATCCGTGTAATACCGTTACTCACAGGACGTGAAGTTAAGGACACCATAGCGTAAGCCGGAGCTAGCTATAGTCACCTGCTCCATACTATGATAGGCGGCCCCAGTTAGCCTTATGGATTTTTATCTGCTGTCACCAGAGGACGGATGCCTGCTGCCAGAAGTAGTGGCTAGCATGTGGGAGGTCCACAGTGAGGCGCATATGCCATGCATGTTGGTCCTCCCTGTGAGGATTTTGGTGGTGGGTGGTGGTGGTGGTGTGGTGTGTTGTGTGTGGGTGTGGGGGGGGGGGGGGGGGGGGGGGGGGGGGGGGGGGGGGGCGGGTAGCCTTGACCCCCCTGGTGAGGTTGGGTGCTCAGGGGGTGCTATGGATTTGTATCTGCTGCCACCAGAGGGCGGATGCCTGCTGCTGCTGAAGTGGTGGCTAGATTGAAATTGAAATTGTTACATCCGTGTAATACATTACCGTACGACATATCGTGATATACCGTACGGTATTTTTATACCCTTTTTGGGGGAAATCAGTATAAGACCAAGGGGATGTAACAGGAAATACCGTTTACACGTCCATACACTTAAAATCAAGTCAAATGGACCAATACTGAGGGAGATAGAAAAACACGGTAATATCGTGGTCTATTACCGTACGATACATCGTGATATGTCGTACGGTATAAATTCCCTGACCCAGACTCAGGTGCTTCTGAATCGAACCGCCGACCTGCCGAGTCGCAAGCCCAAGCCAAAGCCTATTTGGACTAAACACGATATATCGTACGGTAAACACGATATATCGTGTTTACCGTACGATGGTATGTAACTATATCCTCTCACTCACGATGGATCCCAAAATTACCGTACGGTACACGGTAAAATAAATACCGGGCGGTATAAAGCTTGACAGCCCTATACATAGGCTATCAGTGTAGATGGTGACGGGGTTTGTTGGGGTGTTCTTGCTAGGGCCTGGTGGATAGCGCATAGTTCTGCTCTATTGTTGGTTCTGCTGATGTCCATACCCCTGGGTTGATTGTAAAGTTTTGGCCCGAATATGGTGAATATACCGCAGCCTCGAGGAGGGCGGGGCCCTCAGGCTGGAAGATCTGGCTGCCAGAGGTGGATAGCTGCTGGCCTGCATGAAGGGTGTTTTGGTAGATTCAGGGGTAAGGTCTTGGGGGAGTGGGGCGGGGGATAGGAGTGGGAGTGGGGGAGTGGGGGGGGGGGGGGGGGGGGGGGGGGGAGGGGGGAGGGGGGCACCCAAAGGGGCCTGGAGGATTAGTCGGAGGGCCTTGGGTGGTGGGGGGAAGGAGAGGGGGGCAGGGCCGATGGCAGGTTTGGGGATGAGTTGGATGCTTTTATGGGAGGGATGGGGGTGGTGCATATATAGCTTCATGTCATGCTTGGGTAAAGGGGGTGGCCCAGGGGGTTGGCGATGAGGAGGAGTTGGTGACGCTTTCCCCCCAGTCCAGATGGACGGTTGGTGGATAATGGCCCCCCCGGCTGGGATGGTATCTAGGACCTGGACCCAGGGGTGGGCGATGTGTGTTTCTTATGCTGTGTGCTTTGTGTGTGGGACCAAGAGGAGGGTGCGGGTTGGGATGGAGTGAGTTTGGGCTGCCTTGGCACTGGTGAGTGCCCATCTGACCGCCTTCTTTTCAGTCGTAGTATTTGTTACACATTACATTACATTACATTACATTACATGTTAAAGTCTACTTGACACCGCGAGGGTGTATGAGACTCTGTGCTTTAAACAAAAAGAAAAAGCACCCACAAAGCAAAAAACCCCATTACATCAGGGGTGTGTCGAGGACAAACAAACCAAACTCCCAACCACCGTTTTGGTGGCGTAGGTATTAAACCCCTTAGAGCAGGACCCAGATCTCAACCACTTACAGTGGCGGAGGTAAGAAGCTAACAAATGAGAAGTCTCAAGAAGAAAAAAAAGGATAATAAATTACGGTGCCCACTAAGCAGTCCAGGGCTTCCTGTCTTGCTCTTCTACAAGTAGAAAGATAGTCGGCTAGGTTGCTCCAAAAAGACTTAGTGCCATTTCCATTCATAAAGGTTCTGAATGTGGAATCGCAGAATTCCACATTCCATACGGTTAAGTCGGTATCCTCATGGACATGCCTATAAATATCTGTAAACAGATTCTGGTAGCGGAGGCGAATACCATTATAAAAAGGGCACTCAAACATATGCATTTCATCCTCAGTTTTTTGGAACCCACACATTTGACAGTGTCTCATTGAGCGAGGGATGTGTGCTCTATCCACCACCCTCATTCTTTCTGTGTTCAGCCAATGTGTTCAGCCAATGTGTTCAGCCAATGTGTTCAGCCAATGTGTTCAGCCAACACGAGACTCAATGGAGTGAAGATATAGTTAATAGCAACAGAGTGGAATATATCAGAGAGATCAGATGCGCACTGCAGGGTACTGCAGATGCTTACAGGGCATAGCTAGCCTATGAGCCTGGCGGCAGGCAACACGGGACCTGGACGGACAGGAACCGGTGTGCACTTTGCCTACTCAGTAGCCGACGTAAAAGCCGGACAAGAACACTTCTGGGCTTCCTTGGCATCCTGGTATTGTATCACTGATGCCCCTGTCCATTGGTGAGAGTATGGGTCTGGGCTTGCCCTGAACAGGTGGTCATGATGGTGAGGGGAGGAGCAGTGGGGGAGAGATGGGTGGCATAATAGTGACCCTGTTGACCTGTCTGTTTGGGCTTGAAGGAGGGTGGGGTGAGGAGCGGTGGGGGTGGTATCCTTGAGACGGTGGAATAGGCCTACGTCTGCAGACAACACTACCAGGCCTTATTGATACAAGCACCTTGGGGATACAAGCACCTGCTTTGTTCATTCTGCTTGTTGCACTGCCTTATCTTGCTCGCAACCTGTGCAGTACTTTTAACAAGCCCGTCTGATTGTAATTTTTTCTCGCCGATTTGACCCATCAGGCTTCTTGCCGTGGGTAATGTTTTCGGCTTTCAGATACTTGGCGTTGGTCAAATTTTCTGACTCCAAAAGCATCTGTTGACAAAACGCGCGAATATTGATTCTTGAATTGGGACGCTGATGCTGCATGTTCAAAGGCTTCTTCTTGGAGGCAGCCAATTCGGAGAACTGAGCGCCCCCACGTGCGCTGCCTTCCTGGTGCTATCAGGTCAGGGCATGGTAGGTTCCGAGACAGTCGAAATGCTCGGTTTCAGTACTCAGAAATTTCCTGTGCACCCTCCCCTACATTACATTACATTACATGTTAAAGTCTACTTGACACCGCGAGGGTGTATGAGACTCTGTGCTTTAAACAAAAAGAAAAAGCACCCACAAAGCAAAAAACCCCATTACATCAGGGGTGTGTCGAGGACAAACAAACCAAACTCCCAACCACCGTTTTGGTGGCGTAGGTATTAAACCCCTTAGAGCAGGACCCAGATCTCAACCACTTACAGTGGCGGAGGTAAGAAGCTAACAAATGAGAAGTCTCAAGAAGAAAAAAAGGGATAATAAATTACGGTGCCACTAAGCAGTCCAGGGCTTCCTGTCTTGCTCTTCTACAAGTAGAAAGATAGTCGGCTAGGTTGCTCCAAAAAGACTTAGTGCCATTTCCATTCATAAAGGTTCTGAATGTGGAATCGCAGAATTCCACATTCCATACGGTTAAGTCGGTATCCTCATGGACATGCCTATAAATATCTGTAAACAGATTCTGGTAGCGGAGGCGAATATCATTATAAAAAGGGCACTCAAACATATGCATTTCATCCTCAGTTTTTTGGAACCCACACATTTGACAGTGTCTCATTGAGCGAGGGATGTGTGCTCTATCCACCACCCTCATTCTTTCTGTGTTCAGCCAATGGGAACCCATTCTAAACTGTGCTATAGAACGAATCTGATCCTGCTTATGTAAGGCGGATGTAAAGGGAATCAAGCCATTCTCATCATTGCTGTTGGCTGCGAACCATTTTTGGTATCGGAGGCGTTTAAAGCCAACCCTTCTCTCATCAGGGATGTCTCTAACTGCATTGGTGTCACTTGGGTACTTAAACCTCCATGACTCAAAAACTTCAGACATAATACCTTCGACATCGACAGCCTCCAAAATGTTGATGTTTTTACTGGATCCTAGCTTGTGGAGAGCACAACGCAAGTCATGAACCCAGCCAGTGTTGGAGTCAAAAGATTCCTCAAGAGCCATTCTAATGAGATCCTCAGGTTCTTTATGTATGGTCTTGTTCCAGAAGCGCAAAGCTTGTTTAAGCCAAGCAAAACACAACGGGGTTCTACCCAGCTCTTCCATGATAATATTAGATGTAGTAGATTGGCAAACACCCAACATTTGTTTAAGTATACCTCTATGCCATTTCTCACAAGCATGGTCATTTGAGATAAGTGTGTTGTTCAGAATAGAAGGAGCCCACACCTCACAGCCAAAATTCAGGATAGGTTATCAGCTTGGATAACACTCCGGAGAGTGGACTTAGTGTGTGCAGCACGCCAATCTATAAATGCGGAGACGAGAATAATTATTACAAAAGATAGTGGAACCATAAAGGGACACCAGCGGAGGAAAGGGGGGCGGTAGCCTGGAACCTGATCAGGGTACAGGTTAGACAGCGCGTGTCAGAAGAACCGATGACGCAGTCAACAGTAAGCTGACATAGTACTGTCAGGACCGATAGTTCTAAGGAAGTACATAAGTAGTCACCAAGTCATAAAACGCGTGAGAGCACCGCAATTCATGCTGACACTCCACCTATGACACAGGTGACATACAATACTACTTCTCCACCTATGGCACTGGTGACATAGAACTATATGTAACAGATTGAAAAAAAGAAAAAAAAAAAAAAAAAAAAAAAAAATCAAAGAACTCCGAAAATTCGAGAGAACTTCAAATGGAAACCCAAAGGTTTATAGGAAGGAATGAAACACGGCAAAAACCAAAATTTGCCAAGTTAGAAAAGGATGAAAACCGAATATCAAAGATGGGTAACAACGGTATAGAAAACCCGATCCGGGAATAGGAACCTAATGCCATACAATGATAACCAAAGAAACCGATGTAACAAAAAAAAATTATATACCCTAAGAAGAAGCGGTCATCCCAAGCATCCGCATAAACCTCCAGAACACAGCAGGATCAAGGGGCTTGGTGAAGGGGTCAGCACAGTTGTCCTTGGTGTTAACATAGGCAACATCTAGTGAACCGTCCTCCACCAGCTCCTTGATGTAGTGATGAATAACATCAATGTGCTTGCTGCGAGGGAGGAGCTGCCAGTCATTGGCCCATCTCAGAGACCCTATGTTGTCACCCTGAATGGTAACTAAATCACAAGGCAGACCCAGATCCACCCTCAACTTCTTCAACCATTGCACCTCCCTGGCAGCCTGAGACAGGGCCTGATACTCAGCCTCACAAGAGCTAATGGCAACTGTAGGCTGCCTCTTGCTCATCCAGTTCACTATGCACCCTCCAGCCAGGACAGCAAAGCCAGTCTGAGATCTCCTGTCAGACCCATCATCAGCAAAGGATGAGTCACTAAAGACAGTAAAAGAGAAATCAGGGCTGTGTGTGTAAGTGAGTCCCAGGTGGGAATGTGACCTCAAATACAAAAGCAAACGCTTGGCTGCCCCCCACAGGGGGACGGTAGGGTGAGCAGAAAACCTGGACAGGTAGCTCACAGCAAAGGCAATATCAGGCCTGGTGCAAGTAGCCAGGTATAGCAAAGCACCAACAAGAGAGAGGTACTGGCTATTAGAGGACAGGGGTTCTCCAGGTGGGTCAGTGACGGTGGACTTGTCCATGGGGGCACCAAACCTGGGCTTGGCAGCAGCAGTCAGACCAAACTGCTCCACCAGATCAACAATGTAGGAGTGCTGGGAGAGGTTGATCTGAACACACCTGCCGTCAGAGTCAAGTGTACAAGCCATGACCAAGGAGAGGAACTGAACCGGCACACCCATCTCTTTGACCTCCCAGCCAGCTTTCTCCATAGCCTTGATCAGCAAAACATACCTATCCAGCTCACTAAAAGCACAGATAAAATCATCAACATAGGTTAGGACATAGCTCCACCCACCATTAGAATCCCTCCTAAAATACAGAGCAGGTTCCGCCTTGCACATAATAAAACCATGTGCAACCAAAACCCGCTTGACATCCATACTCCAAGCCCTGGGCGCCTGTTTCAAACCATAAAGGGACTTGATCAGCTTGCACACAAGGGGAACACCGTTAGGACCAAGTACCTTAAAGCCCTCAGGCTGGTGGCAGTACAGGTCCAGACCAGGTTCAAGGGGAGCATTCAGAAATGCAGTCTTGATGTCCAGCTGCCGAACAAACATCTTCCTATGAGTGATGGCAGCCAGGAGCACCCTCAGACCTGCTTTAGAAGAAACGGGGGCATATACATCATGAAAATCCAACCCAGGACGCTGCAGAAAACCACGAACCACAAAACGTGCCTTGAAGCGAATAGAACCATCAACCCCAACCTTCTTCACAAATAACCACCTGCCAGACAGGACCCTCTGTTTAGGAGGCAGTGGAGTGAGCGCCCAAGTGCCATGGGCATGTAGGGACGCCATCTCATCCTTCATAGCAAGGAGCCATTGATCCCTGTCAGGGCTGGTGGGAAGCATGGCAGCTTTGAAGGTCAGTTCAGTGGACGTGGAAATGTATGCTCCCACGTACAAGCAGTGTACTTGTACATGAGCAGCGGGGATATCAGCAGTATCAGCAGTAACCGGTAGTATAGCCCCCAGCGCAGAACTACTGCCTGGTTGAACAGGGCCGGCCTTATTTGCCTCTATATCAACGAAGCCTGGGTCGACCGGAACACCCCAGCCATACGCAGTATCGGAACCCGACCAGTGTTCCAGATCATCACTTGCACTATCGGCAACGGCTACTTCATCACATGGCCTTGACCCGAGTAATCCACCAGGGACGACAGGAGGCGTCTGAATGAACGACACCCGCGAGCCATCCGAGGTGGTCGGAGGTTGGCGACTATTAGTCAATGGACCTGATCCAGGTACCACTATGATCGAAGGCTGTCGTAATCCTAAATCTTCACCGACGAAATGTGGCGCAGAGGAGGGCCTGGCGACCCCCTGCGATTCGGCTAAGATTTTATCTGAAAGAACTGCAGAATCTCGCCCGCCCAGTGCCTTCACACACAATACAGCACCATCAGCCCCTGACCTGGGACGCAAGGTCATCCCATGATCAGGGCAGCGGTCGACAATTGGGGTTAGCAAAGGGTCAAGGGAATTAACCGTAGGCACAGGCATATGTCCGTTGATAGCGGCAGGGATGCGAGAGACATACGGCGACCCGTCATAGGGAGATAGCCCAGGAATACAGTTATGATCAAACTGCTCATAGAAGAGTACATCACGACTCTCTACTACCTGGCGCAACTTAGGAACCCAAACAAAATAACCCTTACTCACCAGGGAATACCCAACCAGTCTACCAGATAACGCCCTTTCGTCCAGCTTGTTGCGCTTCTTCCCATTGACTAACGTAACGTAGCAAGGGCATCCGAACACGCGCAACATCGACACATCAGGCTGAACCCCAAAGAAAAGCTCATGAGGAGTCTTATCTCCCTGATTGGGCAAGCGATTACGAAGGTAACACGCAGCTAGGAAGGCATAGGGCCAGAAAGACTTAGTTAGCTTTGACTCCAGGTGGATGCTCCTAGCTATAGACTGTAAGACCCCATTGTACCTCTCCACAGTTGCATTCTGCTGTGCAGTGTATGCCAAAGATAACTCATGCACTGCCCCAACCGATATCAGCCAATCCTCAAACCACTTTACTATAAACTCCTTAGCCCTGTCAGACCTCAGGCACTTAAAGGCAAATCCGTGCAGCTGATTCATCCATCTGAGGATGATAGTCTGAACTGCTAAGGGAGCTTCATCCCTGGTCCTCAAGCACAACACTTCAGCATAGCCAGAGTGTTGGTCTGTGAGGCACAGAATATAAAACTCCCCACGCAGACCTCTAATATGAACTGGCCCCATGATGTCCAAGTGAAGGCGTTGGAGAGGTGCATTGATCGGAGTAGTGCTTGCTTTAGGAAAAGGGAGACGTTTGCCCTTAGCCTTTTGACAAGCATCACAAGGGATCTTAGCCAGTTTTTGGACCTGGTTGAGTGAGAGGGGTAAGTTCTTAACCATACCCTTCTTGACAAGTCTGTGCATGGCATCATAGCCGGGGTGACCCAGCCGCCTATGCCACAGCCATTCAGGAGTGATAGGGATAACAACTCCACCGTCCTCATCAACATCAAGTGCAAAAGCTGGGTAATTGTCAGCACCAAACGAACAGCCACTGGTGGTGTAACAAGGCCTACATGCAAACTTGTAAACACCATCACTGGAGGCAGGGAAGGACCAGAGAATAGAAGAGCCCTGAGTGGCAGTGCAACTAATACTATCAAAAGAAATCTTGCAGTGGAGAGAATGAGCCACAGCATTTACTGACAGGAGGTTCACCGGACAGTGAGGTATGTAGAGAACATTAGTTAGAATGATTGGTGTTGGTAACCAATCACTACATAACTCAATGGATCCCTTACCTACTGCCCGTTGAACCACACCATCACCAAATCGAACTGATGGCAGATTCAGTGGAACATCAAACACAGTGAACAAAGATCTATCACCTGTGATGGACATTCCAGCTCCAGAATCCACATGCCAGACCCCCTCAGACAGGCTCGGACTACACACATTTGAGAACCTAGAGGTGCAGGAGAATAGGACAGGGCTTACCTGCTACTTCTGCATAGCAAACCCATCAATTTGAGCCTGCAAGGAAGACAATTGCTTTGGAGTAAGGTGACCTGGAAGGGCCAGGTTAGCAGGCAACGGTGAAGGAAGCGTTGGTTCTGCACGACCAGGGACCCTTCGCAGGGCAGGGAATTTCGTCCAGCAACGGTCCTCCGAGTGACCATCCTTGTGGGGGCATGGTCCCCAGGTGCATTCCAGGCGCCTCTTGTTCGACCCAGAACCACCACCAGTCTTCTGCCGCCGCTGAAATGCAGCATTAGCAGGAAACTGAGGAGCGGTCCGGGACCAACCAGGATGCCTGGAATCCGACTGAGGGAGCGCTATGTTAAGAATATCTAGCTGCCTATATTCCTCTAGACAGGACCAGTACTCAACAGGTTGCTGGTTGTATATCAGGATACCATACTTAATCCGCAGCGTTTCGAACCGGGGCAGACTCGCACCTTGAACTATAATGCCCATGGCGTGACGCTGAGTCTGCGGAAACCCAGCACTGCGCAGGTCAGTGCACATACCGCGAACCCGACGAAAGAAAGCGTCAACCTGCTCATGAGTGCCCATGGCCGAAGCATGATACTCCTTCAGCAAGAGAGGGACACGCGAGGCAAGGGCATCGGACTGCTGCCTCCGGATATGCAAAAAGATATCCCGAGGTGAAGCAAAGTCCCTATACACCTTGACTAGGGCATCCGTCATGTTGGCAAGCATCATGGATAAGATCATGAACTCTTGGCGGGGTAGGGTAAGCGCACTGAAACCCAACAGTGCAGGATCGACACTAGACTCACCATGAGAGGCCGAATTTCCAGCAGCAGGAGGAGCACACCGAGGAGCTAAAGACTCACGAATCGCCAGAAAATACTCAGCAGCAAGACCAGCGTCATAAGCGCGCTGGTCATCTAAGTTCCTGATGAGATCTAGGGAACGCGCAACACGCACAATGAGCTCGAAATCAGGACGAACAGGACAGAAAGGGAGTGGCACCTTAACAAACTGGTAACCTCGCAGGTCACTGTTCCTACGCCCAACCCCTCCAGAGGTCACACCATTAGCAGGAGGGTAGTTAATCCCTGGCATAACAGGTCCCAGAAAAGCCCGACACTCTAGACCTAGCTCAGAATAAGCCATCACACGCCTAGGCCTAGGGCGACCCTTGCTATCAACCATAGCCTGAGTGGCAGTCATATCCAGCCTACCGTACAGAGTGCGGTCCAAGGATTCCCCAGCATGTTGAGCTTGGCGGATAAGACGGCATTCCTGCAGGGATAGACGCAGAGGATGTCCGCCATCGAGCAGATGCTCCCAGGAGTCGCATGACAGCGAAGGAGGCACATATGGCGGAGGGCCAGGAGCAGGGGGCTGCTCCACAGGCGGAGGGGGGGGTGGAGGGGGCTCCTGCGAAGGGCCAGCAAAGGATGCGCGGCCAGCAGCAGCAGCAGAAGCCTCTCGAGCACGAGTATTGTAGCCAGACAGACCTCGGTCCGGAGGCAAGGTGAAAGACGCAGACTTCTGCATCAAAGACGGCCTGGCCACCTCCGGGTGGACAGGTGGAAGGGGCGCAAGCAGAGGCGCAGAGACTGGATCAGGCTTAAACTCCGGGGAAGGCGCAAGAGCAGGTGCCGACAGAGGCTCATACACAGGAGAGACGGTAGAATTGAACACTCGAGTAGCAGTGGAAGGAGTGACTCCACCGAAGTCACCACTCATAGCACTCTGCAGATCTTCATCACCATCATCAGAGTCATCAGCATAGCCATCTGCACGGCGATGACGAGCAAGTTCTTGATAGTCGTAGTCAAAACGGGCATCAGGAGGTGGAGGCGCCCCTGCGTACTGGATAATCTGAGTGGAAACACAGCAGAGTCGCATCAGAACGTCCTCAATCTCAGGAGAGAGACGTCGGACAGTAGCAGAAGGAGCCGTAAAGGTGGAGGATTGATTGGGGGGGGTCACTTCCACGATGGCGGAAGGACTCTCATGACCGCTAGCAGAGGCAGCTGGTGCACAGACGTCTAGCCAATCATCAAGAGGACCCGGGTCCTCCTTAGGAAGGACACGGTCGCAGCCATTGCTTATAATGACACTGCGCATCCCGCGCGTCCAAGATTCTCCATTCTTGTCGTGGAGTTTCTCAAAATTAGCGGGAGGCCCTCGCGGAAGTTGCATCGCAAAGCAGTGGTAGTAAATGAGGGACCGTATAACCTATCAGCTTGGATAACACTCCGGAGAGTGGACTTAGTGTGTGCAGCACGCCAATCTATAAATGCGGAGACGAGAATAATTATTACAAAAGATAGTGGAACCATAAAGGGACACCAGCGGAGGAAAGGGGGGCGGTAGCCTGGAACCTGATCAGGGTACAGGTTAGACAGCGCGTGTCAGAAGAACCGATGACGCAGTCAACAGTAAGCTGACATAGTACTGTCAGGACCGATAGTTCTAAGGAAGTACATAAGTAGTCACCAAGTCATAAAACGCGTGAGAGCACCGCAATTCATGCTGACATAGGTTGTACAAGAGAATCAAACAGGTGGGTGAGAATATCAATATTGTATATCTCCATAGTATGGCATCGCCTACGAAGCATGTGGTGTGCCTTTTGGGCCTTAGTGAGCATCCTAGAAAAAGCAGCTTTTGCACGATTGCTTGAGTCACCATCCACAAAGAGGGATCCCAAGTAGATAAAAGATAACTTTGTAGAAAGTTGTGCTCCATCATAGACAAATTTGTAATCAGGATCCATGCGGGCCTCATCACATAATTGTTTGTTGAAAACGACAATCTCAGTTTTCTTTATATTCACAGCCATCTTAGTAGCCTCGCAGAAATCTCTCAGGCAGTCAAGCATCGCTTGCATATCTGCCGGGGATTCTGCCATTATAGCTAGGTCATCAGCATAAAGTAACAGTTGCAGAATCTTTCCCCTAAGCTCAGCCCCTACATTTGGGAGCTTGGATTGGAGGAACGATTCAATTCTATCAATGAACAGACCGAATAGGAGTGGGGATAGGGGGTCTCCTTGTTTAACTCCTACAAGGGATGGAAAGGAGGATCCAATGTCCCCATGTAGGCGAACTTGGAAAACAACATGATTATACATGGACTTCAGAATACTGAGATAGGGGTCCTTGACTCCTAGCCTTGCTAAGCAATCCCATAGCAAGTCTCTGTTGACCCAATCATAAGCCTTCTTGAAATCAACAAAAGCCACAAAGAGTGGTTTTTTCTTTTCTCTATATTTATCTACAATATGATTAAGAATGAATGATGCATCTGCAGTACCCCTACCACTTCTAAATCCATATTGGCCAGCGGCTCTGAGGTTGAATTCTTCTGACCAATCATCTAGTCTACGTAGCATGCAAAGGGAGAAGATCTTTCCTATGGAGTTGCTCACCGCAAGACCTCGATAGTTGTCCTTGTCATACACACTGCCTTTGGATTTGGGTACGGGTACCAAGGCAGCTGCAGCCCATTGGCTGGGGTAAGAAGTCTTCCAGGTAAGAAGTCTTCCTACGTGCACCTGCCCCTACACCCTCCCCTACACCTTCCCCTACACCTTCCCCTTCACCTTCCCCTTCACCTTCCCCAACACCTTCCCCTACAGCTTCCCCTACACCTTCTCCTACACCTTCCCCTGTACCTTCCCCTACACTAAGCTTTTAGAGAAAGTACCAACAGAAGTACTGTTCCTGGTATTGAACAATAATTGTTTAAGGAATTCACCCGAGGAGGTGAGTCCCCTCGCAAAGCTGCATAACAAGCGGTTAGGAGGATGATTGAAATCGAAACTGGATACCGGTATATGGCTCTAGCCAGCAAAGTGGCTGCTCGCTGTCTTCGGCTTAACAATAGACAATTCAAAGCATCATTAATTTATTATCCAGGAGGGTTCGGCGAAAAAGGCTTGGCCACAACAAGTACACAACTTTTTTTTTATCGAGGGGATTCTCGTGATTCGCATCATCGAAGTGAGATGTTCGTCGCTGAGAGGACTACACAAGAAAACCACCTCCTTTGTTACGTTGGATTAGCTCCACCTCGAGCTATCCATCCAATAAACCGGGAATGGCTGTACCTGCTATACCTGCTGTACCTTCGATTTTCGTATATTCTTATTGAGTCCATGACAAATGAGGGAGGTAGAGTGGGTTTCCGCAAGTAGAGTCCTCATCACGTTTTGCGGGGTCTGCATCGGCTCGCGATCACTATTTCCGTACGTGGGCCCACGCGTGTGTAACACTGGTGATGTGGTTCAGAACGCGCGCGCACCATAGCAACCAACTAATAGCACTTGGTTCGGTAGCCTGGTACGACCCACACGCTCACAGTACCTCCCTGCACCTCTCCCTTACCCTTGCAGTGACTCCGAAAAAAAATCTTGGGGCCGGTGTCCAGCCAAAACTCTCCGCAGCACAACGTAAGGCTCAAAACAGGGCACTTACTACGCCACCAGCTAAGGCGCTTACTACGCACAAAGCCAAGGCACTTACTACGGAGCAAGCCAAGGCTCCTACGCCAGCAGCCTAGGCGCTTACTACGGATCAAGTCAAAGCGCAGCCGCTTACTACGAAAGTGACCACTGCGGAGGTTTCTACACCACGTGCTGCATCCCCACCAACGGTCCAGCAGCCTGTCCTTAGTAAGACACCCCCAGCGCAGCCGGTGACTACTCCACACGGCACTCGACCGCCGGCCAAAGTCAAGAGTGTGGTACGCATTCCATCCGCCCAGCCCCCAGCCGTTGCGCCGCAAGTGAAGAAAAGGAAAGCCCCCCAACCGGTCGACCTAACTGCGGAGCAATTCAAACACATTCAAGAGCAAGACACGCAGCAGCTCAGGAGGACCTTCGCTCAACTCACGAGACTGAGGGATACGGTTCGTCATCTCGAAGAACTGTACCATCGTGGCGTAGTTGAGGTCAGCAACTTGCTAGTCGTCAACAACGGGTTGAGAGGGACCATCCACAACAACCAAGCCCAAGCCCAAGCCCAAGCCTTCCGAGCGGAGGGCGAAATTGCAACTTTGCGCCGCTTATACCAAGACGAGGTTCAAAAAGTCAAGAGGCGTGAAAATACCATTGACGGCCTTTACACTCACCTCCGGACCCAAGGAGCCCTGCCCCAGTTTGCCCCAAGACCCTAGTAGTTTGTTTGATTTTTTTTGTGTGTGTTACACCTAGATCCTTGTTCACATTGTCGAAACGGACATTTGTAACCAACGCAGAAAATTATCTTCTTGACCGCTCCCTCTTTGTCTCAAGTCTCCCTTAAATCCGCATGGATCATATGGAAGAACCTCCACAACCTCAGCAACCCCAGCAACTCCCCCACATGGATCCAGTCCAACTCGCCCAACTCATGCAAGCCCTCCGGGAGCAAGTGATACTAGACCTGCAACCCCAGCTTCCCCAGCCCCAACGACCACGTGGACCTGATCCCAAGCCCGCAACACCTCCGTTTTACCACGGTGCTCACAAAGGATCAGAGGCGGAAACTTGGCTCTTTCAGCTAGACAACTATTTCCGCCTTCTAGCCCAGCGTTATCCAGAGCAGCTAGCTGACGACTACAAAATCAGCTATGCAGTTTCACTCCTCCGTGACGCTGCGGCACAGTGGTGGATGTTACGTACCAAGGCCAATTCGGGGGAACAAGCCATCCACTCGTTTGAAGGTTTCAAGGCAGCGCTGACAAAGAAATTTGTCCCTGTCAACGCAAAGGAACAAGCTAGAGAGAAACTAGCATACCTGACGCAAACGGGAGCCTTGGAGGTCTATGTCGAACAATTTGAAAACTTGAGCCTGCAGATTGATGACCTTAGTGCAGCAGAAGGTATGGACAAGTTCTGTCGAGGATTGAAACCAGAACACCAAATATGGGTCAAGACTTATGGAGTCTCGACTCTGGAAGAGGCTGTCAACCTTGCTCACAAAGTTAGCGCGTTCTCAAGCGCTTCACAGACAATGACACCACCACCATACCGAGCCCCAATCGATGCCATGGACATTGATGTCATGCACATGATCGCTCTGACGGGACGGAGCCCAAAAGACAAGAGGGAACTCTACCATGAGCATGTTCAGGAACTAGTATCTTTCCCGCCAAAACATGATAGGCCTTTAACCCCAGGTCCGCAAAGACCCCAAAGAGACTACCAGAGCCAAGGTAGGCAGGGAAACTACCCCAGCCCCGGCAGGCAGGATACCTACCCAAGCCAACCTAGGCAGGGAAACTACCCCAGCCCCGGCAGGCAGGATACCTACCCAAGCCAACCTAGGCAGGGAAACTACCCCAGCCCCGGCAGGCAGGATAACTACCCAAGCCAAAGTAGGCAAGGAAACTACCCCAGCCCAGGTAGGCAAGGACATTACCCTGGCTCCAATCGGCAAGAGTATTTCCCAAACTCTTCCAGACAGGGAAACGGGAACGGGGATGGAACGGCTCTTCCTCCTTTGACCCCCGAAGGCAGGGAGTGCCTGAGGGCCAACGGCGGATGTTTCCGATGCAGGGTATCAGCATGAATAGCGGTGCTCTCGCTTGTTTTATGTCTTGGTGACTCCTTGTGTACTCCCTTAGAACTATCGGTCCTGACAGTACTATGTCAGCTTCCTGTTGACTGCGTCATCGGTTCTTCTGACACGCGCTGTCTAGCCTGTACCCTGATCAGGTTCCAGGCTACCGCCCCCTTTCCTCCACTGGTGCCCCTTAATGGGTCTCCTGTGCTTGTAACTTATTCTCGTCTCCGCATTTATAGATTGGCGTGCTGCACACACAAAGTCCACTCTCCGGAGTGTTATCCAAGCTGATAGGTTATACGGTCCTTCATTTACTACCACTGCTTTGCGATGCAACTTCCGCGAGGACCTCCCGCCATTTTGAGAAACTCCATGACATGGATGGTCTTTCCTGGACGCGCGGGATGCGCAGTATCATTCTCAGCGATGGCTGCGACCAATCCTTCCAACGGAGGAACGGCTCCTCTTGATGATTGGCTAGACGTTTGTGCACCAGCTGCCTCTGCTAGCGGTCATGAGAGTCCTTCCGCCATCGTGGAAGTAACCCCCCCCGGTCATTCCTCCATCTTCTCTTCTTTTTCCTCCCCTGCCGTCTGTCGCCTCCTCCCGTCTGTCGTAGATGACTGTGACGTGCAGACTCAAGTCGGCGACTAGCCTGGACATCGGTGGAGATACCCCGTCTTCGTCTGCTCGCGTCCTTGTCGTCGCTGACCTTTCTCCGGTGTTTGAGGCTCTGCCTGCATACCGGAGGTTGCCAAGCCGACCAAGCTCCCTGCTGATGTCTACGTCGTCTTTGCCCCCTTTGCTCTGCCCAGCCGACAGTCGGCTCCTGGCATGAACTTGCGCTCTAGTGGCTCTGTGCTACCTTCTGGAATTTTTTTTGATCAAACTGGCGGATCGCCGGCACTGCCGTCGGATTCGCCAGAGGAGGACGACCTACGCGTCTGGACCTGGAGATTCTGGAGGTGGTAGGAAGCAGGGGGGTATGGTCAGCACCACTACGGGTGCTGCTCCCTCTACCCCCCAACCGGGTGAGTCGAGCGATAGAGGGGGGGACTTGAGATTGCCTGATCATCGGCGGCGGGATATTAGGACCTTTACATGCCTCGGCTCTGCTCTTCGCATCCTAGCGATAAATGTTCGAATTCTGCCCTTGCGATTTGCGATTTTCTGCCATTGGTGCGATTTTCTGCACCAGGTGCGACTTGCTGCACTGTCATTCTCGTCTCCTTTTTTCCCATACCTCAAATCTCGACTTCGACCTAACGCTTCCCCACCTTCTGTGATCCCAGGTCTCGCAGCGCCGGACTTCGCCCATGCTACAGGCCGCAGTGGACGCCGTCCTGGCCCTAGTCCAGCGGCCGTGGAGGATCTTTGGCATGATATCTTGGTGGATATTTTTCTCTCTTAGGCTCCTTGTGACCCCTGGGTGCGTTCCGTGGTTCGACAGAGGTTACTACTTTGTCTTCCCGTGCCCCTGGTTCCCCCCTTAGGTGTATGCCTTAGCTACGTGAGTTTGGGTTCAAGTGTTTGAGTTCTGATAGGGCTTAGGATTTTTTAGTTAAGTGGTATAGAGGCATGGTTGATCTCGATTAGTTGGGGCATGCATGAGTTGTTGATGATGACACTGCTCAGCATGGTGCTAGTGTGTTATCTTTGCAATCGCGTGTTCATCTAGGGAGACAAGACTCCTTCGGGGCTTTTCTTTGGGGTTGCACCTGATGTGTCGTTGTTGCGTTTGTTTGGTTGCCCTTGCTATGTAATCTTAGTATTGGGCAGTCACGCAACAAGCTAGTTAAAAAGACATTATTTGGTAGACTGGTTGGGTATTCCCTGGTGAGTAAGGGTTATTATATTTGGGTTTCCAATGTTGCGCCAGTTAGTAGTGAGTAGTGATGTACTCTCTATCTCCAGTTTAGTTCTAAACTGTCTTCCTGGGTTCTCCCTTTAGTATGGGTCCCCGTGCCCGCTTGCATCCCTCCTGTCATCAAACGGTGATATGTTATGTGTTACCGGTAATTCCCTACGCCCTTTAACAACCCCAATTGTTGTTGGCTGGCCTGGCTGGATGTATCATTGTTGCATTCTAGACCAGGGCCTGATCTTGCTGTATTGTGTGTGAAGTTTTAGGGCGGGGGGGAGTTGGATATCCAACTATAATCTTAGCCGAATCTCAGGGGGTCGCCAGGCCCTCCTCTGTGCCACGTTTTAGCGGTGAAGCTTTAGGATTTAGACAGCCTTCGATCATAGTGGTACCTGGATCAGGTCCATTGACTAATAGTCGCCAACCTCCGACCACCTCGGATGGCTCGCGGGTGTCGATAATTCCGACGCCTCCTGTCGTCCCTGGTGGATTACTCGGGTCAAGCCCATGTGATGATGTAGCCGTTGCCGAATGGGTAAGTGATGATCTTGAACACTGGTCTAGCTTGATACTGCGTATGGCTGGGGTGTTACAGTCAACCCAGGATTCATTGTTTTAGGTGCTGCTGGTTCTCATACGTAGGTTAACATGGCCCTATGTGTGAGTGCCTATTCCTCAGCACCTCCTAGACTGACTTATAGGGTAGTCTAGATTGGTGGAGCGTTACGACACTTTGTTTAGGCAGCTTCCTTTCAGCTGTCTTTCTTGGTTTTGGTGGAAGGTGGTACTTAATTCAGACCACCGTATTAGCGTCTTGATGGTTTCTGACTCTTAGTTCCAAAGGCAGATGGTTCGTTCAGTGGAGCTCATCATAGATGAGCTATTTCTTTTTACTCCACACTGTTTTTAGATCACCAGCCCCTCATGTGATTGGAACTTTTTGTGGAGTGTAGTAGTTGTTTCCCTTCGGATTTTACTGTGAATTGGTGGGCTGGGTAATCTTGCAGTTGTACTTGCAGATGTACCGCCGCTCACCTCTTTCTTGTTTTCCGAGTGTATTTCAAGCGCCCTTTCAGTCCATCCTTTGCAGTAAATTCTTTGAAGTCCTTTTTATGCGTTTACTATTTTTCAGGTGGACAATAGGTTTTATGTACTATGGTTGTACATCTACCCTTCTATTGTTCATTGAACTGTGTTTCCTTTGTTGGTTACAAGTTTCTTGAAAATTTTAACTTCGCATCCTTTGGATTTTTTCAGTTGCTGCAAGTTTGGTTTGCTTTAGTTAGGCGCTTGGTTTGTCTTGAGTGCATGAGTTCTTTGCGGTGCGATACCCACCTCCTAGAATGTTTTAGTTAGTGCCGTAACTGGGGATTTATGATAATTAGCTTTCATAAATCTTCTTACTTCCATCTTTGGGTAATAAACCAGTTCATCATGGTTTTTTCATCCCAACCTAGTCATGAATTCTATGCTAAGAATAGTTTTTAAGGTAGTGGATTTTTCCATCGACTTTTTTTTTTCATCGTAGTCTTTAGTGTCCTCTTGTCTGCGTCCTTTAGGCTTTGATTCTCTCGTGTGCTGCGCTCACACGATATTTCAATCCGTCTCTTTGGTTATCATTGATTGGCGTTAGGTTCCTATTCCCGGATCGGGTTTTCTATACCGTTGTTCCCCAACTTTGATATACGATTTTTTTCAGTCTTCTCTTTAGGTTAAGTTCTCGGTTCTTTCAGTCACCGTTGTTCCCCTTCCTTTGGTATTAGGATTGATTTCTGTTTGGCCTCCCTGTGATTTTCTGGTTTGGTGCCTACTATTCTGGATAGATAGTATTTTTGCGCTTACCATGGATGGTTACATTTCCATTTTGGTCTCAGCTCAGCTCGGTATGACCCAAGTTTTTTGCTGCTACATTTTCGGAGTACTACAGTGGTTTTTGGTTCATCCTTTCTCATCCTTTTATTTTAGACAAGGCTTTCTTCTGGTTTCCTGTTTTTCCGCCGTTCCTTAATAATTTTTGTTTGCTACCAGTTTATGGTTCTATGTCCCCAGTGCCATAGGTGGAGTACTAGTATTGTATGTCACCTGCGTCATAGGTGGAGTATCAGCATGAATAGCGGTGCTCTCGCTTGTTTTATGTCTTGGTGACTCCTTGTGTACTCCCTTAGAACTATCGGTCCTGACAGTACTATGTCAGCTTCCTGTTGACTGCGTCATCGGTTCTTCTGACACGCGCTGTCTAGCCTGTACCCTGATCAGGTTCCAGGCTACCGCCCCCTTTCCTCCACTGGTGCCCCTTAATGGGTCTCCTGTGCTTGTAACTTATTCTCGTCTCCACATTTATAGATTGGCGTGCTGCACACACAAAGTCCACTCTCCGGAGTGTTATCCAAGCTGATACAGGGAAATCGGCCATTGGACAACAGAATGCCCATACAACCACAACAACTCAGGGGGCTATGGAAGGGACAACAGGAGGGGCTAGTAAAACAGTTTGCCAACCGGTTTGAGGCTGTAGGTACACATCGGCCACCCCATCACACTAGGGTGCGATTCGCACTATCGTCTCAAACCATGCAAAGTTCAGCCAAAGGAACACGGATTGCCCATCCATTACGTTCAATTCTAAAGCCTTCGTCCGCTACCTCGGACAAACCACAACATGGACAGATAACAACCTGGACTTGGAAATGGACGTGGGACAGCATGGACCTAGACCTAGCACCACCAGGATCTAGGCATGGCAAGACTTGGAACAATCTAGACCCTGAGAATACCATGAACCCTGAGAAACAAGACCCTGAGGCAGATCTGACACCACTAGGATTGGCAGGGAGCACAACATGTAACCACCTGTCACTTAAGAAAAACTTGGAACCCGAGCACAACATGAACCCTGAGAACCAAGACCCTGAGGCAGATCTGGCACCACCGGAAGCTGACCTTGGCACAACATGTAACAACTTGGAACCCGCGCACAACATGAACCCTGAGAACCAAGAACCTGAGGCAGATCTGGCACCACCGGAAGCTGACCTTGGCACAACATGTAACAACCTGGACACCAAGCACAACATGAAACCTGAGTACCAAGACCATGAGGCAGACCTGGCACCACCGGAGCCTGACCCTGGAAGAATATGTCCCACCCTGCAACCTGAGAACAACCTCGACCTTGAGACCAGCCAGGAGAAAAATGGCCAATTAACCGAGTTACAACAGGTGCACACACCTGAGATACCCAGATCCCAAAATACTAGGTTCCAAGGATATCAAAGTGCCACAATCCGAGACCCAGTCAGGACAGTAGTACCATTATTGGTCAACTCACACCAGCTTTATAGCATTGATGAGATCAATGGTACTAATCCCAGTCCCTGTGAAGACCCCGTCTCCCAAATAGGGTTGGATAGGTTTTGCAGCACAAATGACTGCAAGGACGAAGATGAGGTGTCCACTTCCAAATCAGCAACCTCACCAGGGACGGGCAACCAATCCGACCATCTCGTATCATTGGCATCCCAACACCAAGACCCTGACCAACCTGAAAAACTCTTGCTGTTCCAAGGCAGTATTAGTGGCATAAAATGCACCATTCTGGTCGATGGAGGCGCAACAAACAACTTCATATCAGAGCGGTTCCGCAAGCAGGCTAAATTAGCTACGGTGGAGATCACAAGTCCAATGTCGGTAGCCATGGGAGATGGAACCACCCATGCAGTCACACGGAAAATCCCTGGAGCACATATCCAAATTGATGACTTCAAGGACACCATACCGTTGTGTGAGACCAGCCTGACGTCTACCTTTGACATCGTCCTAGGGAAGCCATGGCTAAGAAAGCACAACCCCACCATTAATTGGAGGGAAGACGTCATTTCGTGGACTAGCCATGGCCGTTGGTATGAACTTGATGCGCATCGCCACCGTTTCCTCCTTGACACGTCACTCACTCCACCTGAAGGAGTAGAAATGCACTCGGCCTTGCAAATGAGAAAATGTGTCCGCAGAAATGACGCCTTGCTCGCTATTGTAAATCCAGTCGCAGCTACGGAGGAACGCCATGCTATGGGCTACGAGCCTGTACCAGGAAAACTAGATCCAATCAAGAGCCAACTCACGCCTGCAAATCATGAAAAGCTCGAAGTCCTAGTACACGAGTTTGCAGATACAAGGCCAGATGCCCTCCCAAATGGATTGCCACCCGAAAGAGCAGTAGAACATGCTATTGATGAGGAACCAGGATCCAGGCCAGGCAGCAAAGCACCATATAGAATGAGCCCTGAAGACATGGAAGTCCTCAGAACTCATTTGGCCGAGCTACTTGAAAAAGGGTTCATTCGACCTAGCTGCTCCCCTTACGGTGCCCCGGTTCTGTTTGTCCCTAAAAAAGGTGGCGGGTTTCGCATGTGTGTTGATTGGCGACAACTCAACAAGCAAACAATCAAGAATCGATATCCTCTACCTAGAATTGACGACCTTCTGGAACGCCTCCACGGCTCCAAGGTGTGGTCAAAAATCGATCTGACCCAAGGGTACTACCAAGTTAGGATCAAGGAGGAAGGCATCCACAAAACAGCGTTCCGCACCCGGTACGGACTCTATGAGTTTATTGTTTTGGGTATGGGGTTGTGCAATGCGCCAGCCACTTTCATGCGTGTCATGAACGATGCCTTCCGCCCATATCTTGACCGGTTTGTTCTCTGTTACTTGGATGATCTACTCATTTTCAGTGACTCAGAAGAAGAACATCTGGAACATCTCAGAAAGGTCTCAGACAACAGAAACTGTACGCCTCCCCCAAGAAGTGCGAGTTTGGGCGGAAAAATATTGATTTCCTTGGCCACACGCTCAAGCCAGAGGGCATAAGCCCAGAGCAGACTAAGATCAATATAGTCAAAAATTGGCCAAGGCCCAAAACCTGCCATGACTTGCGCTCCTTCCTAGGGCTAGCTAACTACTACAGAGTTTTCATCAGACACTATGCACACAAAGCAGCCCCCCTCAACTCGTTGCTCAAACAAAAGAGCACATGCAAATGGGGACCAGCTGAACAGGTAGCATTTGATACTCTCAAAGAAGCTCTGGCGTCGAATCCCATCATCCAGGCCCCTTCTCCTATAGCACCATTCACCGTCCACACGGATGCGTCGGATTTTGCTATTGGGGCTGCACTCATGCAGACCGATCCGCAAGGAAAAGATTATGTCGTAGCCTACGAGTCCCGCAAGCTCAATGACGCAGAATGCAAGTATGCAGCCCATGAAAGGGAACAGTTGGCTGTTGTCCACTGCCTCAGAGTATGGAGACACCACCTCAAGGGACGCAAGTTCACTGTCATCTCAGATAGTAGTAGTGTCAAGTCTCTCCCTACACAGCCAAACCTCACTGGTCGTCAAGCTCGATGGGTTGAGGAACTCTCAGAGTACGATTTTGAGGTCGTCCACAGACCAGGGCCAAAAAACGTGGTCCCCGATGCTCTCAGCCGGAATCCTATACACAAGCTCAACGTGCTGACCGCACAAGTGGTGACACCACCTGACCTGAAAAGGGAAATTGAAGCATGTGCACCATCAGATCCCATTTACAGTAAACACAAGATGCTGGCTATTAATAGACGATCTCAAAAGTATGAATGGCGGGACGGGTTGCTCTGGTTCAAAACAAGAGTTTACATCCCAGACCACGAGCCACTCTACACCAAACTCCTTCACGAGGCACATGATATCCGTGTCAGCGGGCACCTCGGAGTTGACAAGACCTTCGCCCGCCTAGCCCCACACTATTACTGGCCAAGCATGGGTGATATCATTCAACGGTACATCCGCACGTGCGAATCTTGCCAGCACATCAAGTGCCCCAACAAGGTCCCCATGGGCCTTATCCAGCCTCTCCCAAGCCCAGACAGTAGATTTGACACTTGGTCCATGGATTTTGTCGTGGCGCTGCCCAACACGCAACGCAAGAAGGATTCTATCCTAGTCATGCAAGACTCCATCACCAAGATTGTCATACTCATGGCATGTTCCACTTCAGTTACAGCACCTCAGGCAGCTCAACTCTGTTTTGATTTTTTAGTCACACGGTTTGGGATTCCAAGGGTACTAGTTTCAGACAGAGACACAAAGTTCACTAGTCATTTTTGGCGGTGCTTTTGGACCCTCTTGGACACCAAACTGGCCATGTCCACGGCACGGCATCCACAGACCAATGGACAAACTGAGAGGACCAACCACACGGTTGTGGACATGATCAAGGCCTACGCCTGGTCCCACCCCAAAAAGTGGGATACCAACCTCACAGCCCTAGAAATGGCATACAACAGCAGTGTTCACCACACAACTGGTTTTGCACCCTTCGAGTTGGCCTATGGGCAAAACATCAACACGCCACTCACCCTCCTGACGGGACAACCAACGGCATCAGTGCCTGCGGTTGGAGAGTTCCTCATACTCCAGGCCGAGAACTTGGCAGAAGCAAAGAGACACATTGTCCGGGCCCAGGCTCGCCAGGCAAAGTATGCCAACAGGCACCGCAGGCCGGGAGAGTTCACTGAAGGCGACCTTGTCTACCTTCGGATAGATGAGCCCACCAAAATGCAGCCACGGTATGAAGGGCCATATCTGATCATGGCCCATACCTCCCCTCTGACATATCGCCTCAAGTTACGCCAGGGAGACACGCGGCACCCAGTGTTCCATGTCATGTTGTTGCGACTCTTTGATGATGGTACCATAGAGTTCCCATCTCGGGCGCCATCAACCAAACCCATGGTAGTCGTCCCACATGATCACTCAGCACATCCAGATGTGGAAGCCATTCTGGATCACAAATTGGCCGAGACAACCGCTGGCCTTGCCCCGGTGTACTTAGTCAAATGGCAGGACAAGCCAGAGTACGACAACTCATGGCTGTCAGCCACCAACCTTGCAGCTCAAGCTCCAGCCTTGTTCAGTGCCTATCACACTGCAAACCCGGACCCCTCTCTGCCACATGTCCCACTCGCCACCACGGTTACAGTGGGGCCCATGGACGAAGAGTCCCCCCTCCTGCCCTTGCTCAACAACCAGCAAGGCGAGGACTACGAGGACACTGATGGTACCAGCCACCAGCGCCCTCACCGCCTACCTGGCACCAGCTCACGCCCCCGGCGTGCGCCTTGATGTGGACTACATTCTATTTAGTTTTTTTTGTACTCACCCGTGCCCCCCCGAGGAATCTTTTTTTGAACTAAATAGAACGGTTGTAGTAGCATAGGACCCTGATACAAGTACCTGCACTTTACGGTACATAGTAGATAAGTAGTAATAAGTCCAAGTTTCCAAGATCCAAGTCCGAGTCCAAGATCCAAGCCTAGATTAATGTAATTTTTTTGTTTTTTCACCTAGTAGCACAGTCCTAGGGTTCAGTTCTAATGATGAGGGCATCATTTGCTTGAGGTAGTGGGGGTGAGTGTTACACCACGATTCGGGTGTGACACGAATATACGCGCACGTAGCGCTGTACAGTCAGATATGAGAGCTTCGAGTAGTAGTTTTGGGGCGCGGACCTGTGGAAGGTTCCGTCGCCATAGTAGGGGACTGTTCAATCGTCCCGATCTCTGATCTAGTCGCCGCCAACTGAAGGGGCCAAGCCATGTTTTATGTAACCTAGTTTCGCCGCCCTCTGAAGGCCTATAAATACAGTGCCTACGCCTAAGTCTTCAATTATATTCTAATTCACTTGTAACCCCGAGTCAAGAGTCACCCCTGGAGCCCCGTCCCTTGTCCCAGTTTCCTCTACGTAAGTTGTCTTGGATCCCCCGCATCGCCCTGTCGGACATATCCTTGTCCCGACCCAAGACCCTGATTACCAAGCCCTGGATACCCAAGACCTCTGAGCAAGTACGTACCTTAGGGGTGCTATTGCCTGATCCTTGCGCTTAGGCTCGGAATTAGATTAGTTCCCCCCGGAAAGTTACGAGCAATAGCGCCGTTCCTCTCTGTCCTGTCATAGACGGAATTAGGAAAGTCCCCCTAAGCAGTACGAGCAAGTAATAGCGCTCAACTGTCTTTCCTGCCGTAGGCACGGATTCCATATTACTCGTCGACGTACGACATCCTCCCCACCCTCCCCCTTGAGAAGTCCGGATCTAAGCCCCGTGTCTATCTTTCCTACCTACGTGGGATTAGTCACCAGTGTCGCAGACCAGTCTGGTTCACTCGTGTAGAAAGTAAGAGAAGTACACCTGTGTTAGTCAGAGCGTAGCAATACCATACTCGTCTGCTTAACAGTAACACTGGTGATTTGGTTACTATGGTGCGCGCTTTAGAGTGACCTACAATACAACAGTAACACACTGACTAATAAGCAGACGAGTATGGTATTGCTACGCTCTGACTAACACAGGTGTACTTCTCTTACTTTCTACACAAGTGAACCAGACTGGTCTGCGACACTAGTGACTAATCCCACGTAGGTAGGAAAGATGGACACGGGGCTTAGATCCGGACTTCTCAAGGGGGAGGGTGGGGAGGGTGTCGTACGTCGACGAGTAACATGGAATCCGTGCCTACGGCAGGAAAGACAGCCGAGCGCTATTACTTGCTCGTACTGCTTAGGGGGACTTTCCTAATTCCGTCTATGACAGGACAGAGAGGGACGGCGCTATTGCTCGTAACTTTCCGGGGGGAACTAATCTAATTCCGAGCCAAAGTGCAAGGATTAGGCAATAGCACCACTAAGGTACGTACTTGCTCAGAGGTCTTGGGTATCCAGGGCTTGGTAATCAGGGTCTTGGGTCGGGACAAGGATATGTCCGACAGGGCGATGCGGGGGATCCAAGACAACTCACGTAGAGGAAACTGGGACAAGGGACGGGGCTCCAGGGGTGACTCTCGACTCGGGGTTACAAGTGGATTAGAATATAATTGAAGACTCAGGCGTAGGCACTGTATTTATAGGCCTTCAGAGGGCGGCGAAACTAGGTTACATAAAACATGGCTTGGCCCCTTCAGTTGGCGGCGACTAGATCAGAGATCGGGACGATTGAACAGTCCCCTACTATGGCGACGGAACCTTCCACAGGTCCGCGCCCCAAAACTACTACTCGAAGCTCTCATATCTGACTGTACTGCGCTACGTGCGCGTATATTCGTGTCACACCCGAATCGTGGTGTAACAGCGTGGGCCTACGCGAGCGCGGTCACCTTCCTCCCGCTCGTACCCTGTACAATCAGCCGCGCACGGCCGTGCGCGTACGAGTCCGGTTGGGTAGTCTAGCGTGATCCGAAGATGGTGGTGATGTATCCACGTTGGCAGGCTGGATTCCCTTCGTACCGCGCCCAATAATGTCCACTTGGATTTTGACAACCGACTTCGATGTGACAGGACGATGCATGCAGCAGTGTCGAGTTATCGACAATCGAGCAGCATCGCACGATGGGCTGCGGTTGGATTGCGCAACACCCAAATGATTGAAATCCAGAGTTCAAGATGTTTTGAGGTCGAGGTCCAAGATTTGTTGAGGTCGATGTCCAAGAATTTTTGAGGTCGGTTTTTGAAGTCCTGTCAGCCTGCCCATCTGGCTAGCTCAATCCTTCATCTTATCACAGACACCCAGAGGGACTGATTGCAGTTCCACTCGCACTGATTGCTCACTGTGCTCACTGTTTAACCCCTGGACATTCAACATACGCAAAGGCCAATTGTGCACAGAACTACAGTCCACTTTTCATCCTGCTATTTATTCTCGAGGGTTCTCTAGGTTTTCTCTAGCACAGGCCACAGGGTATTTTCTAGGATTCTCTAGGGCTCTCTATCTTGGGCCCCTCTATCTAGCGTACATACATCCTAGACCTGGCTTCCTGGGAGGCAGCATAAATTAATAGACCCCTGCAGACAGATATTCTGAGCACCCATTGGGTTAAAAACTGGATCTGAACGTAATGTCTGCAAGCGAGAGGAGTGCTTGGAGCCCCCACCAACAGTCCTACAACGCAACGTGCCGCATATGCTTGGAACCAGTTTCCAGCTGTGGAGAAGAGGGCAGCGTGCATCTTGGATGCGAATGCAGCTCAGGTAGTTGTTTTAAAGGGTTATAGGTAGGGAACGGCAATATTATATAATATAATAAAAATAATATAAAGTGGAATGGTGTGGACTGGACTGGAATGGAATGGAATGGAATGGAATGGAATGGAATGGAATGGAATGGAATGGAGACATATAGTGGACTGGACTGAACTGGACTGGAAATAATGTAGTATAACAATAACAAGTCATGGATCCATGGTTAGTACTAAACCTTCATACATGGGTAGGTGGGATGATCTACATTATCTATATTAGCTTTCTATACCTTTCTTTCTTTCTTTATTTATTTATTTCTCTCTTTCTTTCTTTCTTTCTTTTTTTATACATTTATTTCTTTATTTCTTTATTTATAATGGGTAGGCGAGATGATCTAGATTATCTATATTTGCTTTGTATACCTTACTTGATTTGTTTAGTATACCTGACTTTTTTATTTTTTTATTAGCTATGTATTCCTTACTTTATTTATTTATTTCACCTCCCCTTACAACGCACAGGCCTGGAGCTTCTACATCTGGATTGTGCTGAGCAATGGTTTATGACTGAGGTGTGATTCATGACGTGCACAGTAGTTGTATGAGAGTGGTTTGTGCTTGTGTCTGTGTTTGTGCTTGTGTGCTTGTGTTTGTGTGTTTATGTGTTTGTTTATGTATTTGTGCTTGTGTGCTTGTGTTATTGTGCTTGTGTTTGCATGGTTTGTGATTGTGTCTGTGTTTGTGCTTGTGTTTCTGTGCTTGTGTGTCTGTTTGTTTCTTTGTTTGTGCTTGTGTTTGTGTGCTCGTGTTTGTTTGTTTCTATGTTAGTGTTCATGGTGAAGGGCGTGTCCATGTTCGTACTAGAACGCAAGTGCTAGTCCTATCTAGCCGCGTTCACCACTGTTTCTGTTTTGGGCTATGCATGGCAGCTTCCAGCCAGATCCATTTTCCAGCCGCTGGGTCAAGACAAACTCTTTCTACTGCATCAGAATGCTCATCATCTCAGCATCCAGACAGCAATAGCTGGCCCCAGTTTTCACCCAAGGCCAAGGAAAGGGAGCTGCATAGAAGCTACTCTGCGTAGCCCCCAAAATAAGCAGTGGAATAGTGGAACAAGTCTTTTCTTTTTTAAATGACACACACAGTCTCTCCAGGAAGATTAAAAAAAAAAAAAAAAAAATCAAAACATTGTCACACACGGGCTCTCCAGGAAAAATTCATTTTTTTTAAACAATTCAAAAACATTAAAATATTGTCACACACGGGCTCTCTAGGAAAATTTTGTTTTTTGTTTAATCACTATATTTTTCATTTTGTTTTTAACATTGTTACACACGGGCTCTCCAGGAAGGAGAAAGAGGATAACATCACCTCACGTCACAACAGACTTTATGGCAATAACTAACTGCTATGACCTAACTCATTAATTTGTGACAGATGGATCACCATATGTGGCCTGTATTGGTATGTATGATTGTATTTATGTTGTTATAGTCCAGGGGTAGCCAATTAGGCTAAAGGGAATCCCATGACACACCCTTACATATTGTATTTTTTTATTTGTACATTATATTTATTCATTTATATATTATATTTATATATTCTATATATTTATGTTTATCATAATTATTTATTTATATATACGTAATATATACGTAGACCCCCAAAAATGTGAAGTGACCCTTGAAGATGGCTCACCATGTTTTACGAATCTGTGTGCCTTGCAGAGAATGGTTAAAAATCCAATTGCTTGCGAGGTGTGTGGAGCTGCTTGCAAAGGCTTGCCAGAGTGTTTGCAAGATAGGTAGGAGATGCCGGTCCCTACATATAAAAGCGAGGTGTGTGGTTGTGTGTTGTGTGTTGGGCTTGCCAGCGACAAGCGACATAGATAGAGCAGATTGCAAAGGCCTGCCAGAGTATATGCAAGACAGGTTGGGTTCAATGCTTTTCTAAGGATTTTGGCCTAAACTTAATTATCGACAGTGACCGATGCCCAGGTCCGGGGTTTTGAGGAGATGGAAACATTAAATATCGGCCTGCTCAGGCCTGCTGGATGTTTCTTACATTATGGCTCAACCAATGAATTCAAATATCGGTCACATCCAGGCTAGCTACTAGGGTTGCTTGGACGTGTTTGTGTGCATGTGCGATTATTCACCAATGTATGTGTGTGCATGTGTGGCAGGGCAGCCTGCTATTTGACAAATGTTGGATGAGTGTGTGTGTGTGAGCATTCACCAATGTATGTGTGTGCATGTGTGGCAGGGCAGCCTGGCAGGATCTATCATACTACTCTACCAGTGCACATATCGGTCATCTGTAACATCAGAGTTCAGGGCGACATGTCTGTAACCCGAGGATAGGCTGACACGTCTGTGACCCTAGGGTAGGGCGACATGTCTGTAACCCGAGGATAGGCTGACACGTCTGTAACCCTAGGGTAGGGCGACATGTCTGTAACCCGAGGATAGGCTGACACGTCTGTAACCCTAGGGTAGGGCGACATGTCTGTAACCCGAGGATAGGCTGACATGATTGTAATCCTAGGGTAGGCTGACATGTCTGTAACCCTAGGGTAGGGCGACATGTTTGCAACGAGATGACCGATAGGTGCATTGGTAGAGTAGTATGGCTAGGGGCATATATACAATATCATATGATGCTGACCAAAGGCGAGTATGATGTCATATGATATAATACAAACTACATCATATGATATTGTATATAAATGGTAACTTTAGCCTAGTCAGACTGACGGCATCATATGATATCGTATGATGACTTGATATTATATGATATCATATTGCCATTCCCTAAGTATGCTCACCCTGTCACAGCCTCACTGCTATTTGATAAACGTTTGGGACGTGGATTACATTCTGTGTGTGTGTTTGCTTGTTTGTTTATTATACTATCCATCCAACCAGTGCCATCTGCAGAATAACAGTATTCAAAATCCCTTGACCTCTTCTTCTTCTTCTTCTTCTTCTTTTTCTTCTTCTTCTTCTTCTTCTTCTTTCTTCTTCTTCTTTCTTCTTCTTCTCTTCTCCCTTCTTCTTTCTCTTCTTCTTCTTTCTCAGGAGGGAGGATGAGGGGAGGAGTCGGAGGCGGTGCGAGTCTTCTTCGGCTTATTCTTCTGATCTTTTATTTCGTCTTATTCGTCTTCTTCTTCTTCGTATTCTTAGTATTCTTCTTAGGCTTCTGCTTCTTCTTCTTCTTCTTCGTCTTCTTATTATTTCTGCTTTTCGTATTCTTATGTTTTTCTTATATTATTCTTCTTCTTCTTCTTCTTCTTCTTCTTCTTCTTCTTCTTCTTCTTATTCTCATCTCTTGAACAGGATCCGCGCAAGTGCAGCATCCAACAAGGCTGCAGCAGAAACAGCGGCTGCAGGCCAAATGCCAGCTGGTTTGCCACATAACAGATATTCAAAATCCCTTGACCTCTTCTTCTTCTCTTCTTCTTCTTCATCTCTTGAATAGGATCTGCGCAAGTGCGGCAACCAGCAAGGCTGCAGCAGCCATAGCAGCTGTGACCCACATGCCAGCTGCTGTGCTACATAACAGATACTAAAAATCCCTTGACCTCTTCTTCTTCTCTTCTTCTTCTTCATCTCTTGAACAGGATCCGCGCAAGTACGGCAACTAGCAAGGTTGCAGCAGCCATAGCAGCTGTGACCCACATGCCAGCTGCTGGGCTACAAAACAGATATTCAAAATCCCTTGACCTCTTCTTCTTCTCTTCTTCTTCTTCATCTCTTGAACAGGATCCGCGCAAGTACGGCAACCAGCAAGGTTGCAGCAGCCATAGCAGCTGTGACCCACATGCCAGCTGCTGGGCTACATAACAGATATTCAAAATCCCTTGAACTCTTCTTCTTCTTCTTCATCTCTTGAACAGGATCCGCGCAAGTGCGGCAACCAGCAAGGCTGCAGCAGACACAGCAGCTGCAGGCCATGCAGCAGCTGCTGCGGATCTCCTCTACTCCGGCACTGATGACCCCACCATCATCTTTGATCAGCAGCTTGATGGTGGAGTACATAATCAGCTCCTGGCTTTTCCGGAATCGTTCATGCCCTCATGCGTCAGCTATGTTACTGGTTGCTTGCTTCCTGCGACCGCACTGGCCGTTGCGATGTTCTTCTTCTTCCTAAGTGCGTTTGTTGATTGGGATAATTACATGGGGGGGTGGGGTGGGGGTGGGGTGGGGGGTAGGATTCTTCCAGGCTTCCAGGCAAGAGCATTATTTTATTGGATAAGGGTTGAAATAGATTCACATTCACAAATATCACATCTAATGTATATAACATTCACACATATATCACATTCACACCATTATATCACATTCCAACATATATCACTTTCATGGTATATCACACTCCACACATATATCACATTCACCACATAATCACATTTCCAATATATCACAGTCAATGGATATCACATTCACACATTATTACATTCACACATCTATCACATTCAAATTATTCAATTCATGTATATCACATTCACACATATATCACATTCACACATATATCACATTCACACATATATCACATTCACCCAGAGATACAACATTCAGGATTCACTTCCACAACAGAGAGCACATCACAACAGAGATCACATCAGGGAGTAGTCATCGTCACACATATATTCCACATTCACACATAGAGCACAGTGGCATATAGCACATGCAGGTAGATCACATTCACAAAGATATCACATTCACACATATATCCATTCACACATTAATCACATTCACAAATTACACATTATGTATATCACATTCACACATATATCAATTCACAATATATCACATTCACACACATATATCCACATTCATTGTATATCACATTCACACATATATCACCATTCACACATATGTCACATGCACACATATATCACATTCATGTATATCACATTCACACATATATCACATTCACACATATATCACATCCACACATATATCACATTCACACATATATCACATTCATGTATATCACATTCACACATATATCACATTCACACATATATCACATTCATGTATATCACATTCACACATATATCACATTCACACATATATCACATTCATGTATATCACATTCATGTATATCACATTCACACATATATCGCATTCACACATATCACATTCACACATATATCACATTCACACATATATCACATTCACACATATATCACATTCATGTATATCACATTCACACATATATCACATTCACACATATATCACATTCATGTATATCACATTCACACATATATCACATTCACACATATATCACATTCATGTATATCACATTCACACATTTATCACATTCATGTATATCACATTCATACATATATCACATTCACACATATATCACATTCACACATATATCACATTCACACATATATCACATTCACACATATATCGCATTCACACATATATCACATTCACACATATATACATTAACATAATCACCTTCACACATATTCACATTCACACATTATCACATTTCCCACATATGTTCAATCACACATAGAATCACCATTCACAAAATATATCACATTCACAATATCATCACATTCACAAATATATAAAATTCACACAGATATCACATCACCACATATATCATAATTCACACAAATCACATTCAAACAGATATCACATTCACAACAATATCACATTCACCACATGATATCACATTCAAATATATCACATTCACACTATATCAATTCACACATATATCACATTCAGGTATATCAATTCCACACATATATCCACATTCACACATATATCACATCACACATATATCCACATTCCCACATTAATCCATTCATGTATATTCACATTCACACATATATCAACATCACACTATATCAACATTCATTGTTAATCACATTCACACATATATCACATTCATGTATATCACATTCACACATATATCACATTCACACATATATCACATTCACACATATATCACATTCACACATATATCACATTCATGTATATCACATTCACACATATATCACATTCACACATATATCACATTCACACATATATCACATTCACACATATATCACATTCATGTATATCAATTCATGTTATATACAGCACAATATATCGCATTCACACAGAGCAAAGGCACACAGAGAGCACAGGCACACATGAGAGCACAGGCAAACAGAGAGCACAGGCAGGGAGAGCACAGGCACACATGAGACACAGGCACACAGAAGCACAGGCCAGGGAGAGCCAGGCAACAGAGAGCACAGGCACACAGAGAGCACAGGCAGGGAGAGCACAGGCACACATATATCAAATTCATGTATATCACATTTCATAACATTAGACACAGTCACACATTATATCAACATTCACCAACATATATCACCTTCACACATAATCACATTCACCAATATCACATTCACACAGTGTCCATTCCCCAAATATAATAACATTCACACCTATATCACATTCACACATGTCCACATTCAAAATATATCACATTTCACACATATATCCACATTCACACATATATCAAATTCACACAATATATCACATTCACACTATATCACATTCAACACATATATCATATTCACACATATCACATTCACACATATATCACATTCACACATATATCACATTCACACATATATCACATTCACACATATATCACATTCACACATATATCACATTCATGTATATCACATTCACACATATATCACATTCACACATATATCACATTCACACATATATCACATTCACACATATATCACATTCACACATATATCACATTCATGTATGTCACATTCATGTATGTGTTGATTGGTCTGTATACCATGGCCTTTGCGGGGGACATCCTTTCATTTTAAAAACAATGTAGAAGGGTTGATCAGTACACCTATTCACCCCCCTGGATATTCACCCCCCAGGATCATCACCCCAACTTTCTCATATGGACAAACGTTCTGATACTGGTAGCTGAGATGCCATTCCAGCCATTTATTTGTTGACCAATACCCACAGCAGGCCACAGAACACAAAGTGGGGGAATTCACCCTGACTTCCTCAAATGGAGAAAGTTGCTGATAGCTGAGATGCCATTCCAGCCATTTATTTGTTGACCAATACCCACAGCAGGCCACAGAACACCAAATGGGGAAATTCACCCTGACTTCCTCAAATGGAGAAAGTTGTTGATAGTTGAGATGCCTTTCCAGCCATGTATTTATTGACCAACGCCCACAGCAGGCCACAGAATACCAAATGGGGAATCGGGGAAATTCAACACGCCTCCCTCATATGTACAAAGTTATTGTTAGTTGAGATGCCTTTCCAGCCATGTACTTATTGACCAACGTATGTATGTATGTTACCGTTCAGTCCAGGCCATAAAGTTTGACCTAACAGATTGTCTCCTTCTGTACCTCTTCATGCAATCTCATGTATATTGACTCCCATCTAATTATTCTTGTCATTTACGTCATTATTTTAATGAATGTATAATATAAACAAGAATATAAAAATTAAGATGAACATTTAATACCGGTATACACATTTAATTGAAACATGTAATTTTAATAATATGAATTTCAACCACGTGCTCACCTGGTTGACTGCAGGAACCACACACACACACACACACACACACACACACATACACACACACACGCACATACACACACACACACACACACACACAATTACCTGTTTGACTGCATGACCCATACAGCTTGACCCGGCCTTGTAATCATTTCTTCTCTTTTTCCTCTCGCCGCTTTCAACTGTTGATATCTCGTCTCACGAGAGTCTTCAACTTAGATTTTAGACCATAGAACCCTCTGCCCGGAAAGAAGCTGTTATCCCCCCCCCCCCCCCCCCCCCCCCCACACACACACACACACACACACACACACCTGTTTGACTTCAGGAACCATACAGCTTGACCCAGCAGTTTGTCTCCTTCTGTCCCTCTTCATGGGATGCATATCCGTTGTGCACTGGGCATGTGTTTCCAAAAGGTGGGGCTGAGCGTTATAATACTGCCTAACATGAAAACTGATGATGGGTGTGGGTCAGGTGTCTGTGCGTGTGCCTGTGTGTGTGTTTGGGGTGGTTCATTTCCAAAAGGTGGGGCTGAGCGTTATAAAACTGCCTAACATGAAAACTGATAATGGGTGTGGGTCAGGTGTCTGTGCGTGTGCCTGTGTGTGTGTTTGGGGTGGTTCATGTCCAAAAGGTGGGGCTGAGCGTTATAAAACTGCCTAACATGAAAACTGATAATGGGTGTGGGTCAGGTGTCTGTGCGTGTGCCTGTGTGTGTGTTTGGGGTGGTTCATTTTCAAAAGGTGGGGCTGAGCGTTATAAAACTGCCTAACATGAAAACTGATAATGGGTGTGGGTCAGGTGTCTGTGCGTGTGCCTGTGTGTGTGTTTGGGGTGGTTCATTTCCAAAAGGTGGGGCTGAGCGTTATAAAACTGCCTAACATGAAAACTGATGATGGGTGTGGGTCAGGTGTCTGTGCGTGTGCCTGTGTGTGTGTTTGGGGTGGTTCGTTTCCAAGAGGTGGGGCTGAGCGCTATAATGCTTCCTAACATGAAACCTGATAATGGGTGTGGGCAGGTGTCTGTGTGGGTGCCTGTGTGTGTTTGGGGTGATTCGTTTCCAAAAGGTGGGGCTGGGCGCTATAATGCTGCCTAACATGAAACCTGATCATGGGTGTGGGCAGGTGTGTGTGTGTGCCTGTGTGTGTTTGGGGTGGTTCGTTTCCAAAAGGCGGGGCTGCGCGTCATAATGCTGCCTGACCTGACACCTGATATTTCTCGCAGGAATGTAAATTTGGCAAGCAAAATCCCTTTAGTCGCCCTTGTGGTCTCCGTCCCTTAGCCGTTATTGTCTTCTTCTGTCTTTTTTCCTTGGTCACAAATGGCTAGGTTTGATCAGATGCACCCTTTCCTGGTCCCCCCGTGGTACAAAAAAGCAACACAGGACACCTTACAGCCATTGCTAGTGTATTGGGAAGATGGGTGTTTTTTGGAAGGGGGGGGGGGAAGAAGGGAGAGGGAGGAGAGGAGGGAGAGGGTGGAGAGGAGGGAGAGAGGAGGGAGAGGAGGGGGAGGTTGTGGACTGCAACCAAACAACAGTATTGACTCAATCAATCACTTGCTTATGTATGTATGCATCTGTTCCTGCTTGCCTCGCAGGCTCTGCATCCATCTAGGCTTCACCGTAAGCATTGGGTGCAATACAGCAGTGTGGGAACTCATGCTTATGGAACTCATCCCCTCAAGGTAAATTGAATTAAATTAAACTAAATTAAATTAAATTGAATTAAATTGAATTTAACTGAATTGAATTGAATTGAATTGAATTGAATTGAATTTAGTTTAATTGAATTGGATATGTAAAATATAACAAAATAATTAATGTTATGTGTTATTAAGAGGTGTGAAGTTGAGGCGGGCAGCCCGTCTGCTCGCACTGGGGCCAACCACCAAATCCCTTCGATTTGTTAAGTGCTTGGCCCCATTGCAACCACTAAACACCTTAGAGGGATTTGGTGGTTGCACTGGGTCCAGCCACCAAACCCCTGTTCGTCAGGTCACGATGCACCTCATAAAACACATTTCATCGTCATAGGCAGGCCAGTGTTTGTCCAAGACTAGCCCACATCACAACTTTCCGGGGGCTCTTCCAACTTTCCTCCCTTAATCAACACACCTTAGGTGGATATAGGTATAGGAACCACGAAATATGTAGGGGATCTAGCACATAGTATTCTTTTCAGCTACGAGCAGCAGCTACAAGCAGCAGCTACCAGGCAGCTCCCTGGGCTCTCTCTTCATCCAAATCTTAAGCAACCTACTAGTCTAGGCACCTGAAAGCTGATATCGTCAGCTTTTTTGTGCTCTTGGAATCTTTGGGTTTGGTTCAGTGTCAGTCTCAGGGAGCTGCCTAGAAGCTGGTGCTGGTAGCCAAAAAGAAAAACAGTGATTCAGACGGTTGACTCAGATTCCTTACAGTTGCTTTTCATATTTCCAATACATATAATTTACCCTTAAGGGTTGAGGAAATAAGCACATGCAGGCTTCATCATTGTCAGTACTTACATTTGCAAAAGTAGGGGGCCTGCTTGCTGGACATTGAGACACTGCCCGAGAGGTCCAGCGATCTTTCAGATGGGGCCCCCATTGGTACAAGTGCTAGTAGACATATTTAAGGTGTATGCTGGGCCTTGTAAAGTTTTAGCTTTGCGTGCGATATTTCCCTTAATTAGGGGGTATATCACAACACTGGCTGTCTTTACTGGTCTCATCAGCTTTTACCATTAAATAAAGTCAACTGCACTATCTAGCTTGTAAGTCCAGACTGTTCAGGTCTGTCTTTGTGCTACTACCAATCGCTACTGTCAAATAATAACAGAGTCAATTCCCCTGGGAGGCTCTGGTAGCTTCTGGAAGATATAACTCCTATGGGACAGAGGGATGGTGGTGGGAACTCGAAAAGCTGGTTAAGATCAAGGCTTAGGCAGCTTGGGGCACCAAGATTGTAGTGCCCCCAGTGACTGTGCACTTGATTATATACCGGGCAGGACAGTGCTGCTGGGAAAACACTGGCGGTGGTTACTCCTGGTTTTGCCCGGGGGTTTACGGGTATTTGAAATATGAAGGCGTCCTGCGGAATCTTACGTCGCGCGTCTGAATACTCCATTTTACCCACTACTGTGTGGGAAATGCGGCATCTATCAGGGACTGGACTCTTCAGAGACTTGCACTATTTATTTTGGGGGCTACGCATTGGGGGCTAGCTCCCAGCCAGGTCCATTAGCTGGGTGTAGCTGGGTGTAGCCTAAAGGGTGTATCTGGGTGTAGCTGGGTGTAGCTGGGTGTATCTGGGTGTATCTGGGTGTGGCCTAAAGGGTGTAGCTGGGTGTATCTGGGTGTAGCCTAAAGCTTGTAGCTGCATTGGAATGCTCCTCATGTCAGCTTTCAGACACGCTACCTAGGTTCAGATTGGTCCTTGGGACGGCATCAAGGATCTGACTGAATGATGCTACGCGTAGCCCAATGTACATATGTTACAGTCCAGGGGTAGGCCAAATAGGCTAAAGGGTATCGCCCAACTGTGGTAGGAAGGGATTTTAAAAAAAGGCATTGATGAACTGAACCCCAAACAATCGCCCCATCAGGCCCCAAAAGGCCCAAAAGGCCCAAAAGCCCCCCCTTCCCCTGTATGTATGTTACAGGGGTACAGTCCAAAGTACAGGACTTGCCAAACCGTATAGGAAGGGCTAATAAAAAGAAAAAGCACTGATGAATTGAACCACAAACAATCGTTCTACCGACGTGGGCCCTGAGTTCGTGCTACAGTGATAATTTAATTAAAAACAAAAAAGCTACAGCCCAAAACAGAAACAGTGGAGACTTAGATACCTTTCAGAGAATCTTAGAGACTCAGAGAGTTATTCAGACCTGTGACTAGAACTAGAACCCATCACACAAAACTGACAGGTCCGCGGTTCAAGCCCTTGCCATTTTCCCAAATTTCAGACCTGCCGCCTTGGAAGGGTAGAGAACTTTCCTCTGTGCTGTCCCACGGTAGTCCATGCTCAAGCTCAGTAGTAACCAAAAAACCATCACAGTAGCCATCCTCCAGTATGTACGGTGCATGCTAATGGGAGGGTTCCTTCATTCTCATGGCCCGTGGCAGGGCGTTCGGATTTCCATTTTTATTTATTGAGACCTTTCAGAGGCACTTCAGAGTTGGTTTGAGTTGGGTGGGATTTGTGTGTGTGTGTGAGTGTGTGTGGTGGTGGTGGTGGTAGTGTGTGTGTGTGTGGGGGGGGGGGGGGGGGGGGGGGGGGGGGGGGGGGGGGGGGGGGGTCGCATCATGTGCAACAGCTCAGGGACCTGGGGTGGGATGGGATGGTGGGTGAAGGGAGGGTTGGGTTGGGTGGGATGGAATAATGGGAAGGGGTGGTACAAGGTTGGGCAAGAGAGCACGTAGGTAGGGCAGAGTTTTTCCCCGTTTCAAAAAGGGGTCTTCTGGTAATAATCAGGGACTATGCCAGTTCCTTCGAGTGCCATGGCCATATTTGATATTTCCATTATACCTTGTGTGTAATAAATAGGGAACGGCGCTATGATATCATATGATATCTGTCTAGCCAAAGTTACCATGTACATATATCTATCTATCTATCTATCTCTATTATATAAAGATACCAGAGTTCATTCGTTTGACCCACCGACTGACGGACTACCGTTTCATAACCGTTTTGGCAGAATCCAATGATGCGGCACATTCTATAGAGACTTGCCAGTTCCGTTGAGTGCTGTGGCCACTCATCTTCCCGTCATACATTATGTACTTGATAGCCCCTTTCAGTGATATTTAATGGCCTAGTGGTCGACCAGATCGCTTGAGGATGAAGAGTCGGGGGTTTGACTCCCCCTTTGGTCGCTCTTGGCGTTGCAGGTAGTTGTCAACCGCGATGGTAGCTTGTCCAGTTGAGGTAGGAGACCGCTCCCCACCCGCGTATGTCGGGCTCCCTTAACACCACGCCCCACCAGGTGTTATCATTACCCTTTTATGTACTTGATAGAGAAAGGCAATATGATATCATATTTTATCATGTCATCATATAAAATCATATGATGCCGGCTTTCTGACAAGGCTAAAGCTACCATTTATATACAATATCATATGATATCATACTTCCCTTTGGTCAACATCATATGCTATGCCAGTCCCTAGTAAAAGAATATTGCTCAAGCTCTCACAGTCTGCAGCTGGTGAAGGGAGTGACCCACACCCACACCCCTTGGTTACTTCTCTCATTCACCCCTCCGTTCCATCCTCTACCCCCCCCCCCCCCACAAACACACACACACACACACATTACATCCACAAACACACACACACGTAATAAAGAAGGTAAGTATTAAAACAAAAAACAAAAAAAAACAATAAAAGGTGGGGGGACTGTTGCGAAGGAAAAAAGCCGGTGGAAAAAGATAACCCCCCCCACACCCCCCCCACACCCCACCAACACACACACCACCTCCACATCCACAAACAACACACCATCATCCAGCATGTACTTATTTCCACCACCACCAACCCACCCCAAACCCTTGGTTACTTTTCTCATTCCCCCCTCCGGTCCCCCTCTACAACCCACCCACACCCACACCCTACCCACACCCCACACCCTGAATCCAGCATGACTTATTTCCACCCACCCACCCACCCACACCCTTGGTTATTAACTCGTTTAAGCTCCCATTGCCTGCCTGGCAGCTGGTGAGCAGTCGGCAACCCCCACTGCGGAGGCGAGACGGTTGGGGTGGGCTTAGTGCTTTCAGACTACTGACATGTGATTGCATGCTTGACAGAGTGTGTGTGTGTGTGCGTGTGAGTGTGTGTGTGTGTGTGTGGCATGGATTGGTTCAAGCACCCATTGTCTGCCTGGCAGCTGGTGAAGGGAGGGACAAATGTCAGACAAATACATTCTGATCATCTTAAAGTCATACTGTTCTGGTTATTGTAAAGTCTGGCATTCTGCTCATCTTAAAGTCATATTAATCTGGTTTTTATAAAGTCTGGCATTCTGATCATCTTTAAGTCATATGAGTCTGGGCGTCTGGTTATTATAAAGTCTGACATTCTGATTATTACCTGTTTACAACCCAGTGGCTCCTCAGCTTGAGAGTAGTGCTTCATACAGACCTGTGGGACTTGAGTAGCTTATGATCTATCAGCATTGGACTGCACCTATCCATGGGCCCTCGCCATGCATCTATCACCTATCTATTCATCCCTCACTCACCCGCCCTTATAATCTTCATCACACATACACACTCAACACACATGAATGCATGCATGTGCTCCTCCGCCTCTACACACACACACTCACAAACACACGCAGACACAAACATGTATGCTTGCATGTGCACCTCCACCTTTACACACACACACACATGCAGACACGCAAGCAGACACATATGCACACACTCACAAACATGTATGCATACATGCGCACCTCCACCTATACACACACACACAAGCAGACACATATACACACACTCACACATATGTATGCATGCATGTGCACCCTCACCTTTGCACACACACTTGCATGGGCAAACACAGAACCATCCCTCTCACACACGCACACACAAATGCACACACACACAAACAAACACACAAACACACACTTGCATGGACAAACCCAAAACCCTCTCTCTCTTCCACACACACATATACACACGCACACAACATCGCACACAAACACAAACACACACACTTGCGCGTGTAAACACAAAACCCTCTCGCTCACACACACACACACACACATACACAAACACAAACACAAACACAAATCAGACTCACAAACTCACGTATCAGACTCACAAACACAAACACAAACACAAACACTTGCGTCGGCAAACGCACACCCTTACGGACATGTACAGGACTCACCCTGGATACTTGGAGACGGTTGTTGCTGTCACCAGTCTTGCTTGCCTCTTGGGAGCTGTCCTCTACTATGCCTTGGTGCTCCCCGTTGGGCTAATCTGTACTGGAAGGATGGCCAAGATAGATGTGGCTGAGGTCTTCAGACCTTTGCTAGGGCAGAGAAGGTGGTAGTGTATGTGGAACGAGAAAATGGGGGCGAGGGGCAGGGTCTCTCTCCCGCCCCCCCCCCCCCCCCCCCCCCCCCCCCCCACACACACACACACACACACACACACCACCCCCACCCCCACCCCCACCCCCCACCCCTCCCGCCCTACCCAACTCGTGCTCAGCGAAGTACAGAGAGAGACCTCGTTGTAGATACCGTACCAAACATGACGCCTTAGTAGCTTGGAATGGAGGCCTTTTTCACACATGCCCAATAGTCATGATACCAACACCGATGGGTAGGCCTTTACAAGTGATGGAGTACGCTCCCTTTGGTGACTTGAACTACCACAGCATCGCTATCACCACCACCACCCACAACCATTTCTCGCCCACTCAGAGCCGATACCACCAGGCCTTCCTCGACAATTCCAAGCTTTGTGTAGTGATGGAGAACACTCCTTCCGCTGTCTTGAAATGCACCTACTAGACACCATAATAATAAGCGGTGACTGAAATAATGGCTGTTTAGTGGTTTTCGGAGCCGGGTGGGTGGGTGGGTGCGGAGGGGTATTATATCTAAGTATCTTCACACGTTTTTAGGATGGGGGCAGGAAACTTTCAAAACCGCAGTTGTAACTAAGCATGCTGTGTTTTTCTGCGGTCAGACCAGGCTTTTCAAGGTCAAGTATACTCGATAGGGTATGGGTTTACAAGCCCAATTTTGCTTTTACTGGTGAAGAAGGCTAGCAGCCAAGTACTTGGCCGGAGGCATGTAACCAAGCTCAAGTTACAAGGCGAAACAGACGTTACAAGACAAAGCAGACTTAGACACACATCACTTAGTAGTTTACTTAAGCTGGGACAGCTTCCCCTCAGCTCCTCAGGCCTGTACAGCCACTATCTCATCCACCACTTAGTGTTATGGTGTCTAATTATGCTCATTTTACAGGGGTTTCAAAGGCACATCCATTGAGGTTGGTCTTGAGACCATTGGGAATGTTTGAAACATAGAAAATCATCATCATAAATGTCACATTGTTTGGCGGGGCTTGGGTGTCAGTCAGTCAGTCAGTTAGTCAGTCAGTCAGTCAGTCAGTCAGTCAGCCAGCCAGCCAGCCAGCCAGCCAGCCAGCCAGCCAGTCAGTCAGTCAGTCAGTCAGTCAGTCAGTCAGTCAGTCAGTCAGTCAGTCAGTCAGTCTGTCAGCCAGTCAAAAAAAGTCAGTCAAAAATGAAGAAGCAGTGAACGTGTTGTACACGTGTTAGTTAGGGCGTTGTGTGTGGAGAGAGAGAGAGAGAGAGAGGAGAGAGAGGAGAGAGAGAGAGAGAGAGAGAGAGAGAGAGAGAGAGGATGCGAGAGGGGGGGGGGAGAGAGAGAGAGAGAGAGAGAGAGAGAGAGAGGAGAGACCTTGGACCCCCCCCCCCCCCCCCCCCCCCCCCCCCTCTGCCCTAGGCATAATATGTGGTGGATCTCTACCCCAATAGCATACATGGACGGGCATTTGATAGAGAAACACCCTAGTTCCACTCCCATGTCATTCTGAGGGCTAGAAAAAGTGCCTGAAAATTACATTTTTTAAAAATGTCAGATTTCCCCGTCGATTGTAAACAATATTTGGTGTATATCCATCCCCGTTGACATCAAGTTAACCTATCAGTCATTGAAGTGACAATCAACGTATCACGGAGCCCGCACCCCCTTGTACCACCACCCAATACACACCCGCCCTCCCCCCCACTGCTTGTGCAAGGCTCGTTGCACATCTGAGTCCACAGGGACTTACGGTAGTCAGATGTTCCACTGTGCCCGTTGGAAGCTTGTCCCCCCCACGCACATTCCGATTTTTCGAAGTCAAAAGAGACATTGGAATCTCGATGCTAATGAACTTTGTAGCGTTGAAGGTGCCCACCAACTCACTCATATTTCCATCCCCAATCACATGATGTGGCTAGTCATGGTGCACTGCTGCCAATCCTGCCATGACCATCCCCAGTCCCCACCACACGGACACTTGAGTGGCCGATGGCCACATCACACATGTACACGCAACACCTATACATATATACCAACCCCATGCATGTATGCCCCCCCGCCCCCTAGAGCAGCTTGGTTCCTGCAAAGCGGGAACGGCGTTGTAGGAATCAATGCGCTGCTGGTCAGGTTTGCTCGAAGTGAGAGTGCAAGGGGAAACAGCATCCAGGGAGCATCTTGGGCGCAGCATCTAGCGATCGGGCCCTTCCCCCCCCACACACCACATCCCAAGAGAAGCTCGGTTCCTACAAAGCAGAGACATCGCTGCAGGAATACATGCGATGCCCATCAGCTATGGAGCGCTGGAATGAAGGGGTAGGGGGAAACAGATGGAAGCAGCGGTCAGTCAGAGCTGACTCGTGCAGAGCTCCGGGAACAATTTGCACGACGCGAGCGACTGCCTGTCGCTGCTTAGAGCTTCCCAGGGCTGGTCCATGCTTGTGTAAATTGAAATATTTAGCGAGGAGCATGATGCTGGGGAGCACGCGATGGACAAATTCTAAGAGCGTGTCACAAGCGACACGGAAAATAGCTTTAGCATACACCGGCAGGGGGTTTCGAAAGTAGTGGAGAAAGTAGCTACTAGTAGCCGAATAGAGCTACAAACATTGAACAACGTTTGCGAAGGATCTTGACCGCTGCGATGCTGATAACTCTAGTCATGCGCACTCCAACTATGAGCAAAATATTTGGGTGCGGAGGTGGTCGGAATCGTTCAAACGCCTGGACATCTGTCGGACAGACGGACAGATAGATGGAGAGATGGAGAGACGGACAGACGGCGGGGAGAGACACGGGGGGAACTTGGGGCTTCAGCCCCGGGACCCCTGGGGGGTCCAGAGGGGGCTAAAGCGAAAAGCAGTCAGCGAGCGAGCAAGAGTGAGAGCGCAGCAGGAGGAGAAAAGATTGCTGTGACGGGGAGAGCTGCAAGGTTAGGTGGTTCAGCAAGAGCTCACAGCGAAGTAAGTGGACAGTGAGTTCGGACAGACAGAGGTAGACCACATTGTTGGATAGAGAGCGACGTAAGCAGGGGGGCGCTGGAAACAGCAGACGTGCGCGTGCGATTCCGGGAATGGAGAACAGGATGATAATAAACAGCCATGAGAAAGAGTTGAAGACGACACCTGCTTGGGTGCGGGAGCACAGCTCCCGTTTTCTGTGGGCCCTAATGTCAGATTGCGGAGCGCCAGGAGTGCGCTGAGTGCACTGACAATATATCTTGTGTCAAGATATCTCCCTTGCGAGATATCTCGTTTATGTACTGTAATATATGGTATCCTATAGTAGTAGGCAAGATATTAAGTGTAGATACTTCCCCTAGTTTGGTTGGATATCTTGTCAGACAATACTTGTCTGTATAGTATTATAAACTAGTAGTAAGTAAGATATCTTATCACCTCCCCAGACAATTTCAGACAAATATCCGCATCGTTCAGCTCCTTGATAACTGTTATGTGAAGCCAGGCAGTGTCCACGCAGAGAACAGACAATCCAGCTAGACACTTCATATCTGACATATCAGGGCCTGCCGTCGCCTGACTAGGGGGGACCGCCCTCCAGCCTTGCTGACGTCATTAAAGGTCACGTTCAAGGCGTGGTAACGGTGCCCTTACAATATAGTAGTAGATCCAACAAAATCGGGGGCGAAATAAGCCCATAGTCGCAGTCGTGAGCGGATGAGCGTGTGTCGCAGTCGTGCTGCCACATGGCGTCTAGTGTTGGCGTTTTATAGCACACAGAAGACCACGTGAACCAGTTGTTGTTTTAGTCCATTATAAGCCTCCTATTCCTTAGGGAAGAGCTTGTCTTCCCCCATTAATATCTACACTGCGTGGAACAGCATCTAGTACACTGCCCTCTAGTTTGATCCACTTACAATCGTCTGACATTGCCGCTGACCTTTGGCCTGGAAGTGAATTCAGTGACGACCGAGCCTTTCTCGATAGCCGAGCAGTTGCGCAGCTGTGGAAGTCCTTGACCAGTGCCTGCGCACGTTACCGCGCGAGAAAGAGCATCACACATGACTCTCAGTACTATCCTCAATACTAGGTGAGCGCGTCTCCCGTTTCCCTAGGTACAGCTACTCAGAGAGTTTGTGAACGAAATATCTCGCGAGCTGCTCAATAGGGGTGGCTTGTTTGCGCTACCTAATGCATGCCAATCAGAGATATCTCTGATGCCTATCTATGACTATCTTAACGATCGTGGTCTACCAGACATGAATTAGGGCGTTTAGGGGGGTATCTGATTTAAGGCGTTCAGGGCACTCCAGGCGTCCAGTATAATTGACGCTTCCAGGAAAAGAAGGAGCATCGAGTCGTGCTAGTAGGGAATGGGGTGAGTGTGTGTGATCAGAAACTCGGCCATCGCTCTACGCTGACAGCTGCATTGGGCTTCTTTCACTGCCGTCTATTCGTGTGCCGTGCCAGTGAACAGAAGGAAGGCCACTGGCACAGCTCACAATCCAAGCTTTAGCCCTGTCTTGCTTTCAATACTTTCAGTGCTGACAAGTTTATCGCTGTTCTTGTCGGAGAGGGTTGTAGTTGAGACAACGTTCGACAATTGCAACCCTCTTCGACAATATGATAACGTCGCTGTGGCGGTGTCTGAACTCACTGCGGGTTCATCCGTCCATGGAGTGTCGATTAGTTCGCAGAGGATTATGTGGCGGTGTCTGAACTTACTACGTGTCCTTGCTCTGTAGATAATTTCATGGATCTTCAGTACGCACGCGATACCTGACCCTAACTCTGCTCGACAATGCAGCGATATCTTGAATGTATGCATATCTCTTTCTTACCCGTTGCTTGCTTTGCATCACCCTCCTCAGCTTCAAGACGTTTCCTAGGCGTCCTCGGGAACAAGGCATGCCGGAGCTTAGTCTTTCAGCAGTCCTTGCTGCCAGTACGCTGCTTCAAACCAAGGTAAGGTGCTGTTCCTTCAGCAACGCGTTATTTAGCATACCCTGTGGTCGAAAGTTGCCTAACGCCCTGCGTGTATGAAGATGGCTACCAGCCAGCCTGGGTGGTCGTGTATTGCTAATTCCATGCTAATTTTACAGTGAAAAAATAGTTGCGTAGAATATTCCCCTCTAATATCTCAGGTTTTCCTTCAAATTGCATGTGGATTATCACAGGATGCGCGTGTGCGTCGTCCATCGAACAAGACAAGGATTAAAGACGATACTTCAGTATATCTCGGTAGTAATCGGTCACGCTGTCGTTGCGAGAAGAACCCCTAGGCTGCGAACGATAAACTGCCTTGATTTCGCAGTGCGACGCAAATTTATCAAGATCCATTAGGCACATTGTGCATAATTCAGCTAGAGTATGTACGATGAGTGCACAACTGTTCCATGACACTATGACAGAATAAAGGCTTGCAAATTATGGTTGTAAAAGGTTTAAGGTATATATTACAGGTTTATTTCGGTGCCATGAACGATTAATGGATTGTTTTTTTTTTGCATATGCTCCCACAATGGAGGGCTAGAGCCCTCAGACTCACCCTGTTGTCCGTCTGTGTGTCCGACTGTCCTACCAAGGACCAAGACGAAGCTTGACACATCGGCCGACTGTCTCAACTAACTGGCTTGGGTCAGCTCCATTCCGGCACCTATCGTTCTGTTGTCAACAATCTCCACCAATTTTTCCGCTTTGCTTCCACTCTGCATAGGACTTGTTTGGTACACTTGCACTGCATGAGTTTTACACATTGGCTCTTGAAACATATGTGCCAAATTACACACGGAAGAGCCATGTTTATGCTTTTTCAGGGCTGCTTTGTGGGGCATACAAAGCTGGTTCTAGCAACTGCAAGGTTTCTAGCAGCACCATGGTGCTACATGAATACACTAGTTCCTTTCATCAAAAACAACTCTAGTGCGCATTCTTCTCTTACACCCGCTTTTCGTTCCCCTGTGCACTGCATGATAGCCTTCCACTAGTCCATACCTCTGGTATATGTCCCTGGGATTCAATACTTGTCACCAATGGTACTTCCAAGCGCGCGCTTTTGCGAGCTGGCGCGCTGCCTTTTGTGCCCCACTGCGCGTATCGCGCAGAATTTTGCAACCCCCTGTGGGCGCAGCAAGCAATGTTTGCGCTTTTTGCACTACAAAGCAAAAAGTGAGTTGAAGCGCTGGCCAATTTGGTCAATGGAAGTACCCTGCTTGACACCTTAAGTAAGTATCGGCATGTCGTTAGTATACTGGTCCATCACGCACTCCCTCTTACGAGCACCCTCGCCCCTTGTCTCAACTCATAGGTGCCTCCTCTGCGCTCTACATCTGAAACTGGTGGCTTTGGTGGCATGTTAAGTGCCAAGTGTCCGTGGGGTTTAAGGCTGGTCAAAAGACTGTCGTGGGTCGGTCTGCAGAACTTGCTGTCCTTCAGGAAGCAAGTGGCGAAGCCTCTTCTCCCTGACAGACCTGTCGAGTGTCCACCCAACTCCATCTCCTCAATGGATTCTGTGGCCTCCCCTCAAGACTGTGAAGAGGACTCATCCACAGGAAGGGTCTCCTCCGATGGAGGCACCGACAACTGCAGTGTGATCAACCCTGAACGCCGACTGAACGGCCCAGGCAGGGGTCTGTATGAGGAGAGGGATGCCGCCAACAGCTGGGTGGTAGGCCCTGAACGAGCATGCAGAAATCTCTACGCTAGTGGTAAGCCGCTTATCAAAAGCACCAGCATGTGCGCTGGGCTCAGCTTGTTGGATGTATCAAGACGGCCAGCGTCTTATGTCCATCACGAAGACCGAACAAATCCACGCCAGCACCACCATGTGATACAGCGTCAGGTAAAAAAGCATCTGACTATCTCCTCTTCTTGTGAGAACAATCTAGTGCCAGCTCCTTCTCCCTTCTCCAGCACAACCATGAACCACTTGTCAGGCAACCTGCCCCGTCTAGGAGGCTTCCAGACCGTGAGGCCCAGTGGGGTTGCAGACACCCTCAAGGGCAGTCCAAGGTACGCGCCACGGTACAACGTGGGCCCCAGGCTTCGTGAAAGTAGGAGTTATCAGCTCATGATGAGTGGAAAGCTGCCTACAACTTCATATCCACAGCAGGAGGAACCACGCTTTTCTAGTGGAATGTTGTCCGGGGTCGGATCCCAGAGGTCCTCTGACCTATCTGTCTCGCCTTCCTCCGGCGGAAGGTAATTATACTTGAACTTGGTTACATGCCCCCAGCCTTTTCCCCAGCATAGAGTGGGGGTTGAGAACTGTTCTCAACTATGAAACACCCACAATCATAAATGAAACCTGCTAGATGGGTGTTTCGTATGTTTAACATTGCCGATTCAAATTTAAGCATGATTATCCCTGTACCCCCTCTGGACCCTCCAGGGTCCCAGGGCTGAAGCCCTAATTTTCATTTGTGTTTCACTCCGATCTCCATCTCTCCGACCTCTTTCCATCTCATCGCCTGTTCGCCTCTCTGTGCCTCCGTCCAGGAATTTGAACGATACTAGACACCTCTGCACTCAAACATTTGGCTCATAGTTGAAGTGCGCATGACTAGAGCTGTCAGCATCGCAGCAGTCAAGATCCTTCTCAAAAGTTGTTCAATGTTTGTAGCTTTATTCGGCTACGAGTAGCTATTGTCTCCACTACTTTGAAACTCCCTGCCGGTGACTGCTAAGGTGTTTTACCGAGTCGCTTGGTACACGCTCTTAGAATTTTCACAATGTATTTGTTCCAATCTCTTCATACAAGCATTGACAAACAAAAGCAACTTCTCACGACCTTCCACCCCTGGATTGCACCCCAAGGTCTGAGGAGCTTTTGAAGGTTCTAGAAGAAAGAGCCTCCAACAGTTCAAGGCTGCGGTGCTTGGGATCAGGATTGGCGTCCCAGCCATCCTGGAAGGCCAACCTGGAGCGGTTAAATGCCTCTTTTAAGGAGGGACATGAAATCTGTGCTGCCCAATCGACCAGAATTCAAGGCCATGCCCGGCGCCTGGAGAGCACCTCTACAAGGTACTTCATCGACAATACTGTGCCTGTACCCTCTAGCCTCATTGAAATCGGTAATAGCGAGAGCCTTTATTCTTCTTCTGTGCAGGAAGCGGTAAATATCATACCATGTTTTTTTGATCAGTGCTGCGTCCCAGGTGGCTTGGCTTCCATGGTGCAGGAAGAAGACAGTCACTTTGAACTTGATGGGCCTTTGTCAAGCATTCACTGAAGCAAGACTTTTGGTTTGTGAATGCTTGTATGAGTGGCTATGTTTTAGGAGAGATGATTACTGCATCTTAAACAACTTAGCTTAAATGGGCGAGGAAGAAGTCAGTGACTCTGAACTCCAAGATGCAGTGTCCTGATTGACATGGACAAAACTGTTAGTTTGTGAATGCTTGTATGAGTGGCTATATATTAGGAGAGATGATTGCTGCATCTTAGGCAACTTGGCTTACATGGGCCAGGAAGAAGACAGGGACTCTGAACTTGATGATACAGTGTCCAGTATTGACATGAGCAAGACTGTTAGTTTGTGAATGCTCGTATGAGTGGCTATGTTTAAGAGAGATGAGTACTGCATCCTAGGCAACCTGGCTTCCATGGTGCGTGAAGAAGACAGTGACTCTGAACTTGATGATGTCATGTCAAGTATTGCCATGAGCAAGTTAGTTTCTGACTGTGTCAAGTATTGACATGAGCAAGTTTGTTTGTGACTGTGTCAAGTATTGGCGCAAACAAGTTTGATTGTGACTATGTCAATTATTGACATAAGCAAGTTTGTTTGTGACTGTGTCAAGAATTGGCGCAAACAAGTTTGATTGTGACTAAGTCAATTAGTGACAAGAGCAAGTTTATTTGTTACTGTGTCGAGCAGTCACATGAACAAGACTGTTAGTTGTCGAATGCTTGTACCAGTGGCTATGTTAAAGGAGAGATGATTATTGCAGGGCCCAACCTTGCAGGCTTAAACACCCCTAGGGTGTCAACTAGTGCTGACAGCCGTAAGGTTTTCGGTGATACTATGCACAAGCACTCAAATTACTTTCTTCGATGTTCTGTGGTGCTTCATTATAGCTTTTTGTGGGTGCTTTAGGGAGCTAAAAAGCTGCTGGTAGCACCCTACAGGCTATGATTAGCACCATGGTGAAGGTAACGACATTGGGTTCTTTCATAGCTTGTCTTTTCAGCTACAAGTAGCAGCTTCCAGGCACCTTCCCGGGGCCCCTCTTTACCCAAACCTGAAGCAACCTAGTGCACATGAGAGCTGGTACAGTCAGCTTTCCAGTGCTCCTCGAAAATTTGGAGTTTGTCCCGGTGCAGCTGCCTAGAAGCAGATATGGTAGCTGAATAGAAAAGCAGGGGTCCTTTCCTTCCAGAGGAGTGTGGTAGGCTCCCTGGTGCATAACAAACGCCGACAAGGCCTAGGCCACTTTTTCTTTAGTACTCGGCGCTCTTTCAGGTCAGGAACGGGAGGGTGCCGGAAACTTTTTCTTCAGCTCTTGCCACTACTTCAGATCTGGTCATGGGAGTGACGGGATCCTTTTTATTCAGTCCTTGCAGGTTCTTGCCACTAATTTAGATTGAGGCTTGCGAAGGAAACAAAGGGTTTCCTTAAGTTCTTGCCACTATTTCAGGACTGGTCATGCAAGTGTCTTGGACACTTTTTCTTCACTTCTTGCCACCAGTTAAGATCTGGGTATGGAAATGTGATGGACACCTTTTCTTCACTTCTTGCCACCAGTTGATATTTGGGCAAGGAAATGTTACAGACACTTTTTCTTCACTTCTTGCCACCAGTTAAGTTCTGGTTCTTGGAAAGACATGGACACTTTTTCTTCACTTCTTGCTACCAGTTAACATCTGGTTGTTGGATAGACACGGACACATTTTCTTGGTTTCTTGCCACCAGTTAAGATCTGGTTGTTGGAAAGACACGGTCACTTTTTCTTCACTTCTTGCCTCTACTTGCCACTTCTTGCCACTAGTTCAGCTCCAGTTGTTGGAAAGTATATCGTAACTAATAGGGCAAAGACCTTTGTTTCTGGCTGCGCAATGCTTGATAAACATGGTCTTTTCTAGTCCAAAGCTAGTTTCTACATGTTTACATTCCATTTATTTACCTTGCCCTGCACTTGATACTGGGCGATGCACACATTGGTTCTTGGTGTCCGTTTTCCGTAGGCGATGTTACTCATCGGTGGCTTGTCCCGTGCTAGAGGAAGGGTATCATGTACAGCAAAGTACTGTATACATTGCTAGACGTCAGTGTTCCGTACGCACAGTTATCCATGGGTGGCTTATCCCGAGCTAGAGAAAGGGTAAATATATACAGCGAAGTACTTTGTACATTGCTACTTGATGTATGTTCCGAAAGAGCAGTTACCCATTGGTAGCTTGCTCTGTGCTAGATAAAGAGTTGTGTATACAGTGTACAACTGCATACATTACTTCTTGAAATCAGGGTTCCGCATGCGCAGTTACTCTTAGGTGGCTGGTCCTTCACCTGAAGCAGTTAATATATGCGGGGAAATCCTGGTAATATAGCTACTTCATATTGGTGTTCCACTAGCGCTATCAGGTGGCTTCTCCTGCACCTCTTAGGTGGCTTCCCCTGCAACTGAATGAGGTAGAGCATACTGGGAAGTTCTGTTTATATTGCCATTTGATATTATTGTTCCACTAGCGTAGATACTCTGCGGTCGCTAGTCCTGCTCTAGATTCATGGTAATATGTACGGAGACATCCAGTATATATTTGTACTTGATCTAAGTGTTCCACTAGCGTAGGAACTCTTATTGGCTTGTCCTGCACTGGAATCAGAGTAAAAATACAGAAATCCTGTCTGTATAGGTACTTGCCATTAGTTTTCCATTCGCACGGTTACTCATACGTTGTTTGTCCTGCACCTGAATCAAGTAATATATGTACAGGTCGATCCTGTTTATATAGTTACTTGAGATTAGTGTTCCGCTAGCGCAGTTACCTTATGTGGCTGGTCCTCCCCCTGAATCAGGTGATATATACGGGGAAATCCTGTTTATATAGCAACTTGATATAAGTGTTTCACAAGTGAAATAAGGTGGCTTCTCCTGCACCATCTAAGTGGCTTCTCCCACACCTCTTAGATGGCTTCTTTAGCACATCTTAGGTGGCTTCTGCTGCATCTCTTAGGTGGCTTCTCCTGCTCCTCATAGGTGGCTCCTCCTGCACCACTTAGGTGGCTTTTGCACCTCTTAGATGGCTCCTCCTGCACCTGAATCAGGTCATGCATATTGGGAAGTCCTGGAAGAGGATTAATCTCTGGCCATCCCGCACCGACGCGATAAGGAAAAGGTTGATATCAGTTGTACGGGCGGCGCTGAGTATATCCCAGCCGCAAGCCTGTGCATGACGACGGTGGGTAATTACTCTTATTACCGCACCACGCCGATCTGGAAGGTACAAGACTTTCCAAGATTGGAGCGCAACGGGATCCGGGACCGACCCTGATCCATCCCATTAAAAGTCCTATTTATATTGCTACTTGATGTTATTGTTCCACTAGCGCAGTCACTCTTCGGTTGCTAGTCTTGCACTAGATTCATGGTAATATATGTGGAGACATTCCGTGTATATTGCTGCTTGATATTAGTGTTCCATCAGCGTTGTTGCTCTGAATTGGCTTGTCTTGCAACTGAATCAGGTTTAAAATCTAGAAAATCCTGTTTATATATCTCCTAGATATTAGTGTTCCACTAGCACAGGTTGCTTGTCCTGCACTAGATACATAGTAATATATATGGAGACATTTGGTATATATAGCTACTTGATATTAGTGTTCCACTAGCACAGGTTGCTTGTGATGCACTAGATATCTAGTATTATATATGGAGACATTCGGTATATATAGCTACTTGATATTAGTGTTTCACTAGCGCAGTTACTCTTAAATGGCTTGTCTTGCACCTGCATTGGGTAATATAAACAGGAAAATCTTGTTTATGTAGCTACTTGATAATAGTGTTCCACTAGCACAGTTACTCTTAGATGGATGGTCCTGCACTGGATGCGTGGTAGTATACACAGGTAAAACCCTGTGTATATTGCTCCGAGCAATCGGTGTTCCGCTAGTGCAGTTACTCATGGGTGGCTTGTCTTGCACCTGAATTGGGTAATATATACTCAGATGTATCGTATTTATATTGCTACGTGATATCATTGGGCTAGGAGTTGCACTTTGGCCGTATATAGCAACACACTTGAATTTGAACTTGAATATAGGACTCGAGTCTGAAAGGCTGCTTGTCGTCTTCCTGAGTAACCTTGACATTTAAAACCAGGTTCCTCTTGGGGTTGCTATATAGCATAAGTTCGAAGTCATGTACCCTGTTTAGGGGATTCTCCGTGAGAGTCTTATTGGGGATCCCTTAAAGCCACAAGATTGCTAGGAGAACTCCAAAAGCTACTCGGAGGAGGCTGTTATGTGTAAACTTTAACTTGAAGGTGGTTTCATAGCTTTGCTAGCAATGTGGCTGGTTGCTGCCTGTGGCAGTAAAAAGATTCTTACCAGTAAAATGTAAACGCGAACGAAGCACGTTTTCATTTCCTTCTTCTTCCGAACGATAAAAACAGTCAAAAACAAATCATTATGCCATACCTTGATCCAATCTCTTCATACATTCATCTAAATCCATCAAAACTATTCTTCATCCAAAAACTTGATCCGTTAATGCCGATCAACCTTGATCCAATCACTTATACATTCATGGATGGATAGAGGAAGCTACCCTCGACCATCTTGATTGTGCATCAGGTAATGTAGGGGAATCATTTTTCTCACAGACTGGGAAATCAGATTATGATACTTTCTTCTTTAATTTAGTAAGGCTTCGTCAACACATTCGAAGACCGCATGGTGTTCATCTTGAACGGTTCGAGAGTCACATGGTTGGCAAACTCGATCCTTCCAAGGGACAATTAGATGTTTCCATCCATCCGTTTCCACCTCAGGTAGCGGCAGGAAGTTATATATCTAGACAATCTAAATTACACACCACCTCGTCAGGTAGGTCTCAGATGAGATGATTAGGCATCTCAGATTCCCCACTCATCCCACGAGGAGGACATCCAAGCCTGGTACACAGCATTCTTCCTTCCTTGTGATCCTTAGCTTTCATCTCTAGGGCGCAAAATTGATGCCTTGGTGCACCAGCACAGCACATGTGTGTGTGCCTATTGTCACCTATCTTAACTCTGGCATTCTTCATGAAGACACCTGGAATCCCATCAAATCCTGCAGCTAAGTCAAGCTTCATCTTTTTCAGATGTTGGAAGACCAGCTTTTCTAGTCGACCTCTATTGGGCAGAGTGAAAGAAGGCGTTGGAATATTTTGTCTCCTATCTCAGCTATATAAAGACACTGGTTCCTTTCCTTAAAAAATGCGATGTTCAAGACGTCACTCCAATCGAATCATACCAATCGCTTCACGTCACAATAAGGATCGAGTTGCCAGTTTGTGTCCGCACCATCGACAGGACAGTATTCATTAACCTACACCTAAACTTCGCCAGGGTTGTTTAAGGGCATTTGAACATCTATGTTCAGAGGTACAAATGTTTTCAAAAAGCTACGTTTCATGCCAAAGCCACGTTTGCTGAGTAACTGACCCTCCAAAGCTGAGTTTGGAACTTGAAATGTAACATTTCATACATTGTTACAAGGCCCTCAGTGGGTAGGCTACTAACAGATATCATACCGGGGGGGGGGGGGGGGGGGGGGGGGGGGGGGGGGCGTCCATGGGAAAACCAACCGGGCAGTACATACAGGATATGACTCAGGAGTCAAAGCAAGTCATATCAGAACACATTCCTTGCATTTCCAATTTGAAGTACATATTTTATTTTCAACACGAACGAAAGATGTACGGTAAAGCTTTAGAAGACATTGCTCCTGGAATATGGCAAGGACTCAAGGAGAAGTTGACAGATTGAGAAACTCTGGGAGTCAAGGTTGTTGAAAACGTTATGTTTCAAATCTGAAAACATATTTTGAAGGGGTGTCAGCTTATAAAGCTGGACTTCGAACGGAAGGGAGGAAACTAAAGCTTTGGTAGCTTTGCGAATAATTTACAGAGTCTCGGTAGAGACTTAAGGTTGACAGGCGTGCCGCCAACATGACTTAGGGTACGGGGCTTACTAGAACCACGTGTAACCATGGGTACCTTCTTGACACCTACGAGTGACAATACGGTGTAAAAGACATTGACCTGTGTCATTCCTGAGGAAGACGCACGATAGAAAAGACATAAGAAAGCTAGCGCTGACAAGGGGCTGTTACGTTGTCAATGTACACCTTGACTCATGACAGTATCGAGTCACACATTTTGGCTAATGAAACGTGGATTTCGGCCTATGAATCACAGACCCTTAAGGTCCCTGGAACAGCCATGCCATGATGGTAAGATATGGAGTGGGCGACGAGGACAGCATGGACTTGGAGTAAGAGTGGGCTGAGCATCGACAGCTCACCTCTGAGGAGGGCAGTCGGCTGCATGTACCGCGCAGTACGACTGCGCGCGCAAATCAATCGATGACCGAAGCAGACCTCTGTTCGCAACTCTCATTGCAGGCACTGTCTTCGAGCATACGCAGTCGTCCTGGCTAGATTATGAATTTTTGTTTCGAACTTCCATGCGGTAAACTCAGTTCCATTAGTTCTCTGCCACGTCCATAATGGACGAGGGCGATTGGCAGCTAGTCATCCTACACTATCTTAGGCAGAAAGGGTATGCTACAAGTTAGCGCATGAACGCCAGCAAGCAGGGACCCAAACTAACCATCGCATTTGTCGCTGTTGCATGTCTAGGTACACCGATGCTGCTTCAGCTCTATCTAGAGCCTCCCAAATCGAAGACAGGGGCGACATGGCTTTAGCTAATCGCCTCAATGTACATCGAGGGGTGGTAGATCATTTGATTTCGCATTTCACAGCGGACAACGATCCGAAGGCTTATTCCGATGCTTTCGACAAGTTGGCAGAATGGACAGACCACTCTCTGGATCTGTATAGGGTGAGTGTACCAGTGTATCCCATGTGGTTCCTATACCTCAATATATCTACATTCTGTTGACTGTGAGAGGATAGTTGGAGTACCCCCCCCCCCCCCCCCCCCCACACCCCCCCACACACACACCCACCCACCCACCCACCCACTCACGCACCCGGAAGTTGTAATGGAATATGGCAGGGCTCGTGAGATGATGGTGATAATTACGCTACCCTGATGGGCTCCAAGTGTGCCCGCAGCTTGACTTAGTCAAGGGGGACTCATGAGCATGACAAAAAAGAAAATAAAAAGTAGTGTGTGCCACCTGTGCCTGTGCCCGTGGTTGTGTACAGGCCCACAACCTCCACTTCTCCAGTCCAAGAAGAGTGATGTAGGCGCAGAATACCTCGATCAGATAAAATGGGCTGTGACAGGCTGTGAGACTTTTTTCTTTCCCGGTGGTTGCCTGCTGCTGGGCTGGAGGTGGACAGTAGGGGGGGGGGGGGGGGGGGGGGGCAGCTCTGGGGTGGGCTGGGAGTGTTTTCTGGCTCCTAAATGCCTGGTGCTGGGCTGGCATGCTGAGGAGGATAAGACATCTGTCAGAACTTTGTATGAGGGCCCGCCGATATCTGCGCTCAAAGCAGTTCAAATCAACTTCAAAATTGAAAAAGTTGTGCCCACCTCCCGAGTTAGGATAGACAGCTGAACATGCCTTATCTAGTACGTATATCCTGTATATATATCCTGCATGTCATATTTTAGATGTATATCTTGTATGCTATATCCTGTACGCATATCTTCTGTGCAATATCTTGCCTTGGGTCGACAATGGCCTGCCTATGACATTGTCATGTGATGTGATGCAATGCAATGTATGTAATTTAATTTGATGCAATGCAATGCAATGTATGTAATTTAATGCAATGCAATGCAATGTATGTAATTTAATGTGATGCAATGTAATGTATGTTTTTTTTGTAATGCAATGCAATGAATGTAATTTAATGTAATAACCTTTACCACATGAGAACATAACTAATTCATGTTAGGACTTCCAGGATTATTTTTGACGCCTATTCTTCTAACTCCTACCAAGAGGACAGACACATGTTCTATGCAGCGTCGCAAGCAACGTTAAACATTGGCGGAGAGGTGCGACGGAGCGGCAGGTGGCAACGGAAGCGAGTTAGTTACGAGACCGTTGGCTGACGTATCAGGCTTCATCGGGGTCAGACGGTCGGACGGACAAATTTGTAACCATGGGGGCTCCCGCCCCCTTAAAGAGGGGGCTCCGCCAAAAATACGGCTCAGCTTTTTATTCCGTTTCTGGAAGGGGGCCTTCTGGTAGCAATCAGGGATTTGGTGTCTTTCAAGGTTGGGCTCCTGGTAGCGATTTGGGTAGGCGGCCCCATGGGCCGGCCCGGGGGTGAAGGGGCGAGATCAGACCCCATGAAACTGACTGTAAGTTAGCTCATCTGGAAGTAGTTTATATCCTCTTACACACAACACCACTAAATCCCTAGAATATTGTGGGGACCCAGAGAAAACAGAATATTTCAGCTTCTCATAGCCAGCCCATAGCCAGCCAGCCAAGTTGGGCGGTCTCATTGGAGTACTGAAAATCAATCAAGATCATGACGAGATACTTTACTGAACATGTTGTATATCTTTAGAGACGGCAACATTGGATGGCATGTCGGCAACCTTGCCTTCTGATAGTCGTTGTGAACCCCTCGAGCAGTACTCCTAGCCTGCCTCTTCCCACATGCTCACGATCCCCCCTACCTATAATGCATGACAACTGTGGCAGTGCAAATGGACTCACCACACCGGTACGCTTCGATTTGTCCATGAATGAAGTGAAACAACTCACTCAGTAAAAAGTTAGGAAAACCTGGAAACAGTTTGAAAGTGGTTGAAGGGGGGTGGGTGGTGGTGGGAACCCAGACAAGTTCTAAGAGCGAGTCGCAAGCGACACGGAAAATCGCTTTAGCAGTCACCGGCAGGGAGTTTCGGAAGTAGTGGATAAAGTAGCTACTCGTAGCCGAATAGAGGTACAAACATTGAACAACTTTTGCGAAGGATTTTGACCGCTGCGATGCTGACAACTATAGTCATGCGCAATCCAACTATAAGCATAAATGGTGGGTGCGGAGGTGGTCGGAATCGTTCAAACGCCTGGACATCTGTCGGACAGACGGACAGATAGAGAGACGGACAGACGGCGGAGGGAGACACGGGGGGAATCTAGGGCTTCAGCCCCTGGGGGGTCCAGAGGGGGCTAAAGCGAAAAACCTGGAAACAGTTTGAAAGTGGTTGAAGGGTGGTGGGTGGTGGTGGGAACCCAGAAAACTTGGATACAGTTTGAAAGTGGTTGAAGGGGGGTGGGTGGTGGTGGAAACCCAGAAAACCTGGATACAGTTTGAAAGTGGTTGAAGGGGGGTAGGTGGTGGTGGGAACCCAGAAAAAAGTCCACAGAATTTAGCCTGACCTGGGGGAATTGATCACCTACACCCTCCTTTAACCTATACCACTTCCCGATACCCGCACTCTAACTGTGCCGTATTTTCTATGGCGTTTTGCATCCTCCCGTTCCTACCCAAACAAACATTTCCTCCCCCCCAAACCAAACCAAACCAAACCAAACCAAACACCCCTCTGCAGAGTGAGCTGCAGCGTGTGTTATACCTTGTGTTCATGCACTGTTACCCTACCCTACTCTACCCTACCCTAGGCCACACTGCCAAGCTGAACCCAACCCAACCCCTCTACAGGTTGAGCTACAGCATGTCCTATACCTTGTGTTCATGCACTGTTACCCTACCCTACTCTACCCTACCCTACCCTACCCTACCCTAGGCCACACTGCCAAGCTGAACCCAACCCTACAGGTTGAGCTACAGCATGTCCTATACCTTGTGTTCATGCACTGTTACCCTACCCTACCCTACCCTACCCTAGGCCACACTGCCAAGCTGAACCCAACCCAACCCCTCTACAGGTTGAGCTACAGCATGTCCTATACCTTGTGTTCATGCACTGTTACCCTACCCTACCCTACCCTACCCTACCCTACCCTACCCTAGGCCACACTGCCAAGCTGAACCCAACCCTACAGGTTGAGCTACAGCATGTCCTATACCTTGTGTTCATGCATCGTTACCCTACCCTACTCTACCCTACCCTACCCTACCCTACCCTACCCTACCCTACCCTACCCTAGGCCACACTGCCAAGCTGAACCCAACCCTACAGGTTGAGCTACAGCATGTCCTATACCTTGTGTTCATACACTGTTACCCTACCCTACCCTACCCTACCCTACCCTACCCTACCCTACCCTACCCTACCCTAGGCCACACTGCCATGCTGAACCCAACCCAACCCAGCCCAACCCAACCTGACCTAACCCAACCCAATCCCTGTACAGGTTGAGCTACAGCGCGTTCTATACCCAGTGTTCATGCACTGTTACCTGCAACTTGTGAGCCTGGATGCAACAGCCACAGCGTCGATGATGCTCAACAGGTGGGGCTCTTCTGCTAATTGTTGATCTCCGTGAAGTAAAACGTTTCTTGGCGCTTGGCTTTTGGTAGCCGCCATGGAACATGTGGGAAATTATACATATATATCAGAGCGACAGGTGGCACCAGAATTGAGTTCAGCGGATTTAAGCCAGGGTTCACGACAGGGCCACTGGGCCAGGGTTCACGACAAGGCCCAGGGTTGACAAGTGACGAACAAAAAAACAAACAAACAAACAATCGGACAATGGGGTGACTTTTGGGGCTCCTGCCCCCAGAAGGTGAGGCTCCGCCAAAAAGCTATGGCCCACATGCATCTCCTCCCCCCTTCAACCCAAGTATCGCTGTAAGCAGCTGGACAGCAGTTGCCGCCTGTCTCCCGTCTGTAGAGCTGTCTTAGTAATGATAACGCCTGGTGGGGCGTGGTATTAAGGGAAACCGTTGTACGCGGGCAGAGAACTGTCTACCACCTCGACTGGACAAGCTACCATCGCGGTTGACAACGACCTGCAACGCTCAGGGTGACTGAAGGGGGAATGAAACCCCCGACCCCGCTTTGTTTAAGCGATTTGGTGTACCACTAGACCAATCGTATCACTCACGGGCTGAGCTGTTTCACAGTGCACATATAATTGTTATTTTCAACTGGACCATATCCCACCCTCCCTCCCCCAGGTACCGCCGTCGTCTGCTGGACAGCAGTGGCCGTCTGTCTTCTGTCTGTGGAGCTGGTTTTCAGTGCATAGATTATTGTTCTTTTAAGCTGGACCATATCTCACCCTCCCTCCCCCAGGTATCGCCGTCGTCTGCTGGACAGCAGTGGCCGACTCTCTCGTGGCCGCGCACACGAGCTGCATGAGCTTCAGTCCGTGGCCACCAAAACGCATCTGGAGTCCAACCGAATGGCAAAGAAGCTGTTGGCCCCAGGTGCCAAGTCCGTCGTGTCCCTCTCCACATACTCGCATGATTTGCTCATGCACTTCTTGCACTCCGCCCCCGCCATGATGCCCATTAACTTGATAGTGTCACAAAGACTTGGTTTTGAGGTGAGAAATCATTTTTTATTATTTATTATTTTTGTGAATTATTAATTTATTTAATACTGTTTTGTACCATTTGTTCCTATTTTATACTGCCGTTTTTCACTTCTTGCACTCAGCCCCCACTATGATGCCCACCAACTTGTGTTACAAAGACCGAAGTGAGAAATCAGATTTTGTACTTTTTGTACTACCTTCTATTTATTTACTACTATTACAGACTATTGCGGGGTTTATATTTCCGGGTTGCCGGGTTTATATTTCCAGGTTGCCGGGTTTATATTTATATTTCCGATAACAATATCATTTTACTTATTTACTCCAATTTGTTTCTATTTTGTACTTTTTGTACCACCGTTTTTCACTTCCAGGTGTATATGTGGTTTTGAGTGGTGTGCACACATCGATTGGCATGGGAGACGAGGGGTGGCCAAGTAGGATAGGGCGCTTGCCATTTTTTTCTTTTTTACAAGGGGGGAACCAGGAAGGGCGCATCTGATAAAACCTAGCCCTTCGTGCCCAAGGAAAGGACAGAGGAAGACAATAACAGCTAAGGAACGGAGACCGCAAGGGCAACTAAAGGGATTTTGCTTGCCCCCCCCCCCCCCCCCCCCCCCCCCCCCCCACACACACACACACACACACACACACACACAAATACCATAAAGGGACAAAGGAGGACAAGGAGCCACTGTTTCATTTTTTTGCGGAGCCCCCCCTCCTGGGGGGCGGGAGCCCCCAGGGTTACCGATCTGTCCGTTTGTGCGTCCGACCGACCAAAACATTGAAGCCTGACACGTCAGCCAACTGTCTCAACTAACTGGCTTCGGTCAGCTCCATTGTTGCCACCTTTCGTTCCGTTGCCAACGGATTTTCCGTGTCGCTTGCGACGCTGCATAGGACTTGTTGGGCTACTCATGATAGCTTCCCGCCAGCTCCATTAGCCAGCCACTGGGGCAAGCCCAAAGCTTTCAGCTGCATTTGATTGCCTGTCATATCAGCTTTCAGAAACACAAGCTAGCTACAGGATTGGCTAAGGACAGGGGAAGGAAGCTGCCTAGAGGCTGCTCGTAGCTTAAGCACAGGACATGGGGGGGTGAGTGCATGGGGTGGTGAAGGCAAGGGGGGGTGAGGGCATGGGTGGGGTAAGGGCATATTACATATTATATTATATTAAGGGAGCTGCCTAGAGGCTGCTGCTCGTAGCTTCGGTAGAAGACGAGGCATTTTTATTGTTGATGATGATAATGATGATGACTACATTTTTTCCTGGTGCCCTACTTGACTCCAAATGCGCCCTCGGTTGACGAAGTCAAGGGGGAATTACGAACATCCACCCTCAACACCTGCAACGCCACCACCACTATCTCTTGTATCACCTCCACAACCACCCCCAAGGCCGCCGCCACCACCACCACCACCACTATCTCTTCCATCACTACCACAACCACCCCCAACGCCGCCGCCACTATCTCTTCCATCACCACCACCAACACCTGCAACGCCACCTCCAACACCAACACTATCTCTTCTATCACCACCACCAACACCTGCAACGCCACCACCAACAACAACACTATCTCTTCCATCACAGCCACTATCACTACCACCACTACCACTACCACCACCACCACTACCACCACTTCCACTGCCACCACTACCACTTCCACTACCACGGCAACAAGAACTTGAACCCTGACTCTCTTTACTCTTTTGTTGAATAATCTGTTAACTCTTCTGTTAACTCTTTTGTTGAATCTTCTGTTAACTCTTTTGTTGAATCTTTCATTGAATCGTCTGTTAACTCTTTTGTTGAATCTTCTGTTAACTTTTCTGTTGAATCTTCTGTTAACTTTATTGTTGAATCTTCTGTTAACTCTTCTGTTAACTTTTCTGTTGAATCTTTTGTTAACTCTTTTGTTGAATCTTCTGTTAACTCTTTTGTTAACTCTCCTGTTGAACAGACTGTCGAGGGGCGTCCTACTGGCGGAGTAGATGGTGAAAAAGACGCCGGTGATGAGGATGGTGAGACAGGGGGAGGAGGGGATGTGGAGGCTGCTGCGACAAACAATACGGCAGTAGAACTCGGCTTGCTTATGGTGCGCTTGCTGCATTGATTGTCAATGGGTGATGGTGGCCATGGTGGTGGTGGTGGTGGTGGTGAGGATGGTGAGACAGGGGGAGGAGGGGATGTGGAGGCTGCTGCGACAAACAACACGGCAGTAGAACTCGGCTTGCTTATGGTGCGCTTGCTGCATTGATTGTCAATGGGTGATGGTGGCCATGGTGGTGGTGGTGGTGAGGATGGTGAGACAGGGGGAGGAGGGGATGCAGAGGCTGCTGCGACAAACAACACGGCAGTAGAACTCGGCTTGCTTATGGTGCGCTTGCTGCATTGAGTGTCAATGGGTGATGGTGGCCATGGTGGTGGTGGTGATGAGGATGGTGAGACAGGGGGAGGAGGGGATGCGGAGTCTGCTGCGACAAACAACACGGCAGTAGAACTCGGCTTGCTTATGGTGCACTTGCTGCATTGATTGTTAATGGGTGGTGGTGGCCATGGTGGTGGTGAGGAGGATGGTCAGGTCGAGGGAGGAGGGGATACGGAGGCTGCTGCGACTAACATCACGGCAGTAGAACTCAGCTTGCTTACGGTGCACTTGTTGCATTGATGATGGATGGGTGATGCTGGTGGCAATGGCGGTCATGATGATTACGGTGAAGATGATGATGATGTTAATTAAGGTCATGATGATCATGATGAAGGTGAAGATGATGATGATGATGATGATGATTAATGTCATGATAATGGTGATGAAGGTGATGATGATGATGATGATTAAGTTCATGATGATGGTGGTGATGATGATGATGATGATGATGATTTAGGGGAAAATTATGATGATGATGATGATTTAGTCTGCAAACTTGTTGCAGGGTAACCTTGAGGACAAGTACGTGAAGCAGATGCAGCAGAAGGATCGACCCGCAACTGGGGCGGCCGCCACTGCAGCACCTGCTGATGGTGCTGATGGCATTGACAAGATGGATGAAGATGGTGCTGAGGGCGAGGATGGCGCAGCTGGTGGGTAGCTTTCTTCCTTCTCTCTCTCTCTCTCTCTCTCTCTCTCTCTCTCTCTCTCTCTCTCTCTCTCTCTCTCTCTCTCTGCTTTGCTGTGCTTTGCTTTGCTTTGCTTTGCTTTGCTGGCCGCTACGTAATCCCCCAACTAACCTTGAGGTAATCGGTTGGGGGTACCCCATGCCAAAGGAATCTCCTATCTACCACCCTTTCCCCCATACCAATACTCATATTATGATCATAATTAGTATTATTTTTTAATATCTCATACTTTTATTATTATTATTATTATCGGGTTATTATTATTATTAATCTTATTATTATTATTATTATATTTGACCTGAACCAAAACCTATTCATTCAAATGGTCGAGAAGTTTCTACCTGACCTGACCTACCTGACCTTCCGACCTGACCTTATCCATCCGACCTTCCAACCTGACCTTACCTACCTGACCTTACCTACCTGACCTTCCGACCTGACCTTATCTACCCGACCTTCCAACCTGACCTTACCTACCTGACCTTACCTACCCGACCTTCCGACCTGACCTGACCTTATCTACCCGACCCGACCTTACCTACCAGAAGTTCTGACCTAACCTTTCCGACTTGATGACTTGAAAGAGGCTGCGAAGTTTCCTCCGTGCTGTTGTGGGGTAGCGCAGGAGCGGTCTGCGAAAGCAAAACCCGCAGTAACCATTCCCAGTGCAAGCAAACGGGAAGGTTCCTCAACCTCCTGCCCTGTGGCAAGGCGTTAACAATGTTCAAATGTCCAAATTTCAAATGCCCAGGCACTGCAGCGGTTAAGTAGCCACCAAGCCCCATTCTATCTCACGCTCTGAATAAGGTGTCCTATTTATTGATTTATTAATTTACCCAAACTTATTCCAATGGCATCATCAGGTGCCTGGGCGGTGTAGCCACCAAGCCCCACTCAATCTCACGCCTCAGAAAAGGCATTGTATTTATGTATTTGTTAATTAATTTACCAAAACGTTTTCCAATGGCATCATCAGGTGCCTGGGCAGTGTAGCCACCAAGCTTCACTCAATCTCACGCCTCAAAACAAGGCGTACTATTTATTTATTTATTTATTTATTTATTTATTTATTTATTTATTTATTTACCCAAACTTAATCCAAGGCATCATCAGGCAACAGAGCGGTGGAGAAGCCACCAAGCCCCACTCAATCTCACGCCTCGGAATAAGGTGTACTATTTATTTATTTATTTATTTACCCAAACTTAATCCAAGGCATCATCAGGCAACGGAGCGGTGAAGAAGCCACCAAGCCCCACTCAATCTCACGCCTTGGAATAAGGTGTACTATTTTTTTATTTACCCAAACTTAATCTAAGGCATCATCAGGAAACGGAGCGGTGAAGAAGCTACCAGGCCCCACTCAATCTCACGCCTCAAAATAAGGTGCACTATTTATTTATTTTCCAGATCTTATCCCAATGGCATTATCAGGTGCCGGAGCGGTGAAGAAGTCACCGAGCCCCACTCAAGCCCCACCCGGAATAAGGTGTACTATTTATTTATTTATTTACCCAAACTTATTCCAATGGCATCATCAGGTGCCGGAGCGGTGAAGAAACCACCAAGCCGCAAACGCCCTGCGGCTGCAGCTGAGGAAGATAGCGCCGCATTAGCAGCACTACAGCAGTGGGACCCAAGCGGGCCAAGGGTTGATCCGAAGGTGGGTGGGTGGGGGGGCTAGGGGAGGATGGGTGCCGCAAACGCCCAGCAGCTGCGGCAGAGGAAAATTGTGCCACATTAGCAGTACTACAGCAGTGGGACCCAAGCGGGCCAAGGGTTGATCCGAAGGTGTGGGTGAAGGGAACAAAGTAGGGTTGTGGGTGGGTGAGTGGGGGGGGGTTAGGGGAGGATGGATGCCACAAACGCTCAGCAGCTGCAACAGAGGAAGGCGGTACCGCATTAGCAGCACTACAGCAGTGGGACCCAAGCGGGCCCAGAGTTGCTCCGAAGGTGAGTAAGTGGGTGGGGGTGGGGGGGAAGAGTTAGGGTTGTGGGTGTGGGTGAGTGGGGGGGCTAGAGGAGGATGGGTGCGGCAAACGCCCAGCTGCTGCAACAGAGGAAGTCGGTACCGCATTAGCAGCACTACAGCAGTGGGACCCAAGCCGGCCCAAAGTTGATCTGGAGGTGCGTGTGTGTGGAGGGGGAGACGGGGGTTGGGAGGGGGGGGGCTAGGGGAGGATGGGAGCTGCAAATGCTCAGCGGCTGCAGCAAAGAAAGATGGGGCTGCATTAGCAGCACTACAGCAGTGGGACCCAAGCTGGCCCAGAGTTGATCCGAAGGTGGGTGGGGAGAATGGGGTAGGGTTGTGTGTGTGGGTGAGTGGGGGGGGGCTAGGGGAGGATGGGTGCCACAAACGCCCTGCGGCTGCAGCAGAGAAAGATAGTGCCGCATTAGCAGCACTACAGCAGTGGGACCCAAGCGGGCCAAGGGTTGAACCTAAGGTGTGTGGGTTGGGGGGACGGGGTAGGGTTGAGTGTGTGAGTGAGTGGGGGGGGCTAGGGGAGGATGGGTGCAACAAACGCCCTGCGGCTGCAGCAGAGAAAGATGGTGCCGCATTAGCAGCACTTCAGCAGTGGGACCCAAGCGGGCCAAGGGTTGAACCTAAAGTGTGTGGGTTGGGGGGACGGGGTAGGGTTGAGTGTGTGAGTGAGGGGGGTGGGGCTAGGGGAGGATGGGTGCCGCAAATGCCCAGCAGCTGCAGCAGAGGAAAATAGTGCCACATTAGCAGCACTGCAGCAGTGGGAGCCAAGTGGGCCCAGAGTTTATCCAAAGGTGTGCAGGGGGGGGGGGGGGGGGGGGGGGGGGGAGGAGTAGAGGAGGGAGGAGAGACAGTGGGGCCAGTGTGTGTGTGGACTCTGTCATGCCCTGTGCCCCGCCCTACCCTACCCTGCCCTAGGCCACACTGCCATGCTTAACCCAACCCAGCCCGACCCCTGTTGCTCTACAGAGTAAGCTGCAGCGTGTGATCTACATTGTGTTCATACACTATTACCCTACCCTTCCCTGCCCTAGGCCACACTGCCATGCTGAACTCAACTCAACCCAACCCCTCTCGCTCTACAGAGTGAGCTGCAGCGTGTGCTCTACCTTGTGCTCATGCACTGTTACACTCCCCTGCCCTTCCCTGCCCTAGGCCACACTGCCATGCTGAACTCAACTCAACCCAACCCCTCTCGCTCTACAGAGTGAGCTGCAGCGTGTGCTATACCTTGTGCTTATGCACTGTTACCCCGCCCTACCCTACCCTAGGCCACACTGCCATGCTGAACCCCATCCAGCCCAACCAATCTCGCTCTACAGAGTAAGCTGCAGCGTGTGCTATACCTTGTGTGCTATACCTTGTCTTTATGCACTGTTTCCCTACCCTACCCTACCCTACCCTACCCTACCCTACCCTACCCCACACTGCCCTAGGCCACACTGCCATGCGGAACCTAGCCCAAAACAAAACAACCCCTAAGGTGCCATCCCAACCCATCCCGGCCCAAAACAACCCCTAAGGTGCCATCCCAACCTATTTCAACCCAAAACAACCCCTAAGGTGCCATCCCAACCCATCCCAACCAAAAACAACCCCAAAGGTGCCATCCCAACCTATTTCAACCAAAAATAACCCCTAAGGTGCCATCCCAACCCATCCCAACCAAAAACAACCCCTAAGGTGCCATCCCAACCTATTTCAACCCAAAACAACCCCTAAGGTGCCATCCCAACCCATCCCAACCCAAAACAACCCCTAAGGTGCCATCCCAACCTATTTCAACCCAAAAAACAACCCCTAAGGTGCCATCCCAACCCATCCCAACCCAAAACAACCCCTAAGGTGCCATCCCAACCTATTTCAACCCATCCTAACCCAACCCATCCCAACCCAAAACAACCCACCCGATGCCATCCCATCTCAACCCAAAACAACCCAGCCGGTGCCATCCCAACCCTAAACAACCCTAAACAACCCAACCGGTGCCATCCCTACCCATCCCAACCCCTCAACTCCCCCAAAACCCAATCGGTGTCATCTCTACCCATCCTATCCCATCCCGGAACAACCCACCCCAACACATCCCAACCCAACCTAATCTACTTCACCCCGCTGTCTCCAGCCCTTCGTCCCAACTCTCCCAGAGGACCTAGCAGAGCAGTGGTTGCGTGATATTGAGGCGCGGGTGCACGTAGACAACACCCCACAGCACGCACCCTCATGCTGCCTCTTCACTTTCGTCAACACCAAGCACACACTCACTTGCTCGGCGTTTTCTCGAGACGCCTCTAAGGTGGCAGGTGAGAAGTACCTTTGTGGGTTGAATATATCTTGTTGTTTGGTTGTATGCTTGTTTGGTTTTTTTTTGTGTGGGTTAGGTGGTGGTTGTTTGGATGTCTCCAGCCAGCAATTTGAATTTGGTCATATGTCTCCAGCCAGAAATTTGAACTTGGTTATGTCTCCAGCCAGAAATTTGAACTTGGTTGTGTCTCCAGCCAGGAACTTGAACTTGGTTATATGTCTCCAGCCAGCAACTTGAACTTGGCTACTTGTCTCCAGCCAGCAACTTGAACTTGGCTACATGTCTCCAGCCAGCAATTTGTCTGCTCACCATCGTCTCAGTTAGGAAAGGGACGATCCCTGAGGAAAGAGGAAAAAGGAAAGAGGCTAACCACCCACTACTCACCACCATCCACTACCCACCCCCACCCTCACTACCCCCCACTACCCACCCCAACACCCCCATGTGCGCACCCTCTACTCACCCACCCACACCTCCTGACAGCAAGCAAAGAAACAGGGCAAAAGACAGAGTCTGGGTGTAGAGCTGATGGGGTTGGATGTAAAGCTAGAGCCCTGAGTGTAAAAATGATGGCCTCGTAATACGACGCACTTTTATTTGTGTATTTATTCACAAACCAGGTGACGAAGTAGCTAACAAACCAAACCACATCCAATTTACTCACAGCCAAACAATTAATTCACAATCAAACAAGTGCACAAGGAAACAACACACACGCATTCACTAGGGCCAATCATCAAAGGCAGCCTTTCTTTTAGCTGTCTAATACTTCAAGTACCGGTTAAAAATACAATTTTAACCTGTTTTTTGAGTAAGTTAGCCTGTTAGTAAGGGCGGTTCAGATTTATGAGGTAGTATCGCCCTTCTGGCCGCTATGTCCCTGTGGCAGCTGTTTGTGTGTGTATGTTGCAGTCCAGGGGTAGGCCAAATAGGCTAAAGGGACTTGCCCAAACGTGATAGGAAGGGCTTAACAAGAAAAAGCATTGATGAACTGAACCACAAACAATTGTTTTTTGTATGTATGTTATGCCACAGTCCAGGAATACCAACTTCCGTCCAGTCGACCCACTCGACCAAGCTCCGAAACCAAATGTGGTGTATGAGGAAAACGTGTTGTCCGATTGGGGAATCTTATGGTTGTATCCGTATGATACACCACAACTAAAGGGAGTAGCCACACAGTTGAGCACAATCCGAATTGTATCATCCGCTTTCCTTTCCTAACATCTGCTCTAACCCCCCTCCCACACACGCTCCCCTTCCAGCTGGTTTCGCAGATTCGACAGTACGGCTGTACGATGTAAAACAACTCAGCAAGAGATCTGCGTCCAGTGCAACTGCAGCCTCCTCCGAGAAGAAGCAGGCCCCCTCCGCTGCCTCCCCCTCCCCCACTCAGCCACCACCCGACACCGACGCCGACCCCGACACCGACGACATCCCGGGAATGCAGTACATGTACGGCCACTCGGCGGCGGTACACGCTGTTGATTTCTCCCCTGACATGCGGCTTGTCATGAGCGCGTCTTCTGACGGCACTGCCAGGCTCTGGAGCGTTGAACTGGCCGTCGCTCTCGCTGCTTACAAGGGCCATCGGCTCCCTGTCTGGGACATCTCATCTTGTCCACTAGGCTACATGTTCGCTACGGCGTCAGCAGACCGCACGGCCCGAGTATGGTCAACCGATTCGGTTAAGCCGCTAAGAATCTTGGCAGGCCATCAGTCCGACGTGGACGTAGTACGCTGGCACCCCAACTGCCACTACGTGGCCACTGCATCGAGTGATAGGACTGTGCGTCTGTGGGATGTGCAGGGTGGCAACTGTGTCCGCCACCTTAGCGGTGGGCCTGCCGCCTTCACAAGCTTGGCCATGAGTCCTGACGGGCAGCAGGTGAGAAGAGTTAATTAGTTGGTTTTTTAATGCATTTATATTATTTATTACATTATTATTTTTTTATTTATATTATTTATTTACATTATTTATGCATTTATATTTCTTACCCACTACGTGTCCACAGCCTTTAGTGTTCCACCTGCGCGTGTATTACGGGTGTTACACATGTATTACGCGACATACACTGGGCCTCGATTACTATTTTGGGCGCGTTGAGTCACGAACACCCCCTCGCAAGCTTTGTACCGCTTTAGAAGTACGCAATCTTCGCCTCTGTAATAGGGTGGGGTGCTCGCAACTGCAAATTTTCGCGGACCGACCTTCCAAAGTTCGGGTTTGGCGGGCCAAATAGCTAAAAAAGACTGGAAACCTGACAATCGTTGTGGTGTTCTTGCGGACGCTGTGCACAAAGCTGTGCAGGATGGTTCATCAGCCGCACCCATAGCATCGACCTCAAGCGCTGTGACGTTTCCTGGCGTCATAAAGCAGCTTTGTAAAGGCAGGAGCTTCATTTTAACGCTCAATATCGGGGGCGAAGTCCAGGCTGGTCTAAATAGTCTTGTCTCGGCGAGCTCCCAGGTCGAACTGGAGGGATTTGACACCAACGATATATCGGAGAATGAGTTATCTAGCAATGCTTCAGAGGCGGAGGTCGAAGCATTCGACGCGAGAAAGATTTCCAAAGATGACTGGCGTGAGGTCCTGCCAGAGGATAGCTGCTGGTTACTCTGAGCTAGGGCCTGGGAGGCTGAGGCATGTCAAGCTCCTGGATGTGGTCCCAGCAAGTACTCCACTGATGTTCCTAGGGTCGAAGGTCTTTCTTTCCTTCAGTTCTTACCCAAGAAAGCTGTGTCAGACGTAGTGAAGCTCACTAATGAGAGGGGGAAACATATGCATCTCCCTTCATGGACGCACACACACGAACACACCAACACACACACATCTACACGCGCACACACACATCTATACACACAAGCACACCAACACACACACTTGCATGCATGGACATTATGCATCCTAACACATTCACACACACGTACACACGTGCTATGTCTCGCATGCAACCCCACATGCATGGGCACACACACAAGCATTGACACACGCACACACATGCAAGGGCACACATGTACACACATATGCATGTAGGTGCGTGTACATGCGTGTGTGTGCAACACATTGACACCACCAACTTCCCACACCCACCCACCACTGTCAGAACCACCCACGGACACACCCATACATGTAGGTGGATGTCCATGCAGGTGGGTGTATGACACATTGACACCATTATCTTCCCACACATACACACCGATCACCCACAAGCACAAATGCACACATGCATGTAGGTGGGTGTCCATGCAGGTGGGTGACATGTAATTGTGGGGAGGCTATCTGCTCCCCAAACAGTGAGAGTGACTGCTTTTGCAAGCATACCATGTCCGCGCGCGCAAAAGATAACTCTGGACTATCTCCTTTGAAGAGGGGGAGGCAGTAGTCTGAACTTGACCAGATTGTGGGGAAAACTTCTTAACAATGTCCTCAAGGGATTCTGAGAGTCTGAGGCTTTTAGTTGGGATCTAACAACATTTGCAGATGTTTTAGTTTTTAATTTGATTTTTTAGTTTGTTTTTGGAAAAATACCATTTTCAAATTCAAATTATAACATGTGGATGTACCACTACAGCTTATTTGGCGATTCATATGTGTTCTACAACTCTTTAAGTTGACACTGTAAAAAATCCCATGCAATTTGAGAAATATATGATCCTTTTATTCCACTTTCCCCTGAACTGATTTTTTGTATTACCGGTAATACACAGCAACCCAGGACAAACATTAGTGATACAACTGTGCGGCTGTGGGATGTCCAGGGAGGCAACTGTGTCCGCCACCTCAGCGGTGGGCCTGCCGCGTTCACAAGCTTAGCTGTTTTTAGGGTTCGTTTTTAAGCCTACACTTTCAAGGGCAGCTAGCTATGCACTCATGACTGCCATATTACTTGCTGTTATCTTGCTTGCTTGCTTGCTTGCTTGCTGCAATACTGCCTCTCTTTTTCTGAGGATTTGTTGGAAGACCCCTTCCGGAAACAGTGGAGCGGGCTTGTCTTGGGCCAACAATGGCCTGCCGTGGACAATGTAATGTTATATTGGCATATTCGGAATAATGCAAATCCTGAACTTGAATATTCAACGTTGTAGGTGGCTGCTGGCTGTGAGGATGGTAGCATCATGGTGTGGGACTTAGGGACAGCTAAGAGGCTCGCCACTCTGTCAGGGCAGCACATAGGGCCTGTATGGAGCCTGCAGTACAGTGGTGGGCGAGGGGCACTACTAGTGTCTGGTGGAGATGACGCAACAGTCGGCTTGTGGAGTAGCGACAAGGCAACACCCCTGGAAACGGATTCCAACGCAGCTACGGCCAACGCAGGGGACGAGAGTGCAAACAAAGAAGCCGCCAGTAATCCATGGGGGGGCTACGCCCACATGCAGACCATCAGGGCCAAGTCCTCCCCAGTCATCTCTCTCTCGTTCACATCACGGAACCTTATTCTAGGAGCGGGGCCTTTCAATCCAAAACATAAAGCAACACCAGTAACAGGGACTCAGAGCTGAGTTGGGTGCTGGGCACGAGCCCACATCATGTCTTATATACCCTGGTTGGGCTACGCCCACCTGCAGACCATCAGGGTCAAGTCCTTCCCGGTCACCTCTCTCTCTCGTTCTCATCACGGAACGTGATTCTAGGCACGGGTGTTTTCAACTTAAAACACAAAACAACACCAGTAACAGGGACTTCGAGCTAAACAGAGTATTCTTGAAGGTTCTACATGTAGCTCAAGTGCTAAATTATGTCCCTCAGTCTTGGGGCGGTGCTACGATAAGAGTCTTAAAGGGGTTGCTTATCCCCGCTCAACGAATGGCTCAATGGCAGAGCTCCTTGAACGATGTAGGTGCCGGATTCAAATCCCCACGGGTGCGCTTAAGTGATTGCGGTCGCTGTCAACCGCCATGGTAGCTTTGTCCAGGTAAAGTAGCAGCCCATTCCCTTCCGCCGTAAGACTGGGCTCCCTTAACACCACGCTCCACCAGGCGTTATCATTCAGGGGTTGCTTTGCGTAGCAAAGAAAGCTGCCAGTAGCACCCCAAAGGCTACTTATAGCACTATGATGCTACATAGAGACACACCTTCATTTCCTTAGACAAAACCCTGTAGCTGAGTGGAGTGAGCTAAGTGGAGCTGCGTGGAGCTGGCAATGGGGGGTGGAGCTGAGTGGGTGGGGGGGGTGGAGCTGAGCGGAGCGGAGACACGGGGCCACTGCATGTCATGTAGAAGTCCCGAGTCTATTGGACTGATCAACTTGTTTGAAAACCTTGTTGAGGATGTCTTGGATTCGGTGTTTTTCTTTTGGGCTACTCGTAGCAGCTTCTAGGCAGCTCCCTGAGCCAGACACAGGGCTAAACCCTTAGATGTCAGGAGCACTGGTAAGCTGACCATGTCAGCAGTCAGATGCACCAGCTTGCACTTGCTTTGATCGAGTAGCCTGGCAGGGGAGCTGCCCAGAAGCTGCTACGTGTAGCCCAAAAGAAAAATACTGTTTAGATTTGGCCCATACATCCACGTCTTTGCTCTGCATGCGGCAGCAGCATTGGCCCTGCCGCATGCAGTGACCCAGACCTCTGTCTGCAAGGTGCTGGTGGAGCTGGTCATGAACATGGTGGAATACCGTGAAATAGCCTGGAATAACCTGGAATATCATGAAATAGCCTGGAATGTCGTGAAGTAGCCTGGAATATCGTGGAATACCGTGAAATAGCCTAGAATAACCTGGAATAGCCTGGAGTAAAGTGTGATAGCCTGGGGAGGTGCACTTAGCCAACGTCGTCGTGAGGGTGGTGGAGATGAATATAGACCTTGCTTGGCACTCATTGAATGTTGTTGCATCAAAGCATGTTGTCCCATCAACACCTCAAGGCCATCTGTGTCACAATCACATATTGTCCAACTCGGCAGCAGGCACGGGAGATGAGTGGAGTGCTGGTCACGGGCCCACTGTATGTATTGTATTCCTTGCTTGGCACTCATTGAATGTTGCTGTATCGAAGCATGTTGTCGCATCAACACAAGGCCATCTGTGTCACTATCACATGTTGCCCAACTCAGCAGCAGACACGGGCCCACTGCATGTCCTGCAGGCCTTGCTTGGCACTCATTGAACGGTGTTGCATCAATGCGTGCATGTCGCATCAACACCTCAGCACCATATGTGCCACAGTCCCTTGTTGCCCAACTCAGCAGCAGCTCACTGTCTCCACCACATGCTACATCCATATATAGAACAACAACAACATAATACATATTTGGAGCACCGTGGCCTAGAGGATACTCCAATAAATAGGGTTAGGTTTATTATCCTAGGCTAGGGTTATAATATAGCTTATTAGCCAGGTTAGGGCCATTGCTTTTAGGGCTATACTAGGTTAGGGCTATACTAGGTTTTAGCGCAGATTGTCGAGGGCTGCCCTCAACAGGGCCATTGTAGATATTCAGGAGAGCCAGAGGATTTCTGGCTGGGTGGCTGGGTGACCTAAATTTCTGAGAGACGAAAATGGATTTCTGAGCCGCATCTTCGTGAACCCCGTCCAGGTTTTGGAATCACTCTGCTTTGACAGGTTGCACTTGTGCTGCTCACTGTGTGTTTTCCGTCTAAATCAAATGCACGCGTTTCAGTCCAGGGGTCGCCAAGTGGGCTGGAGGGAATTGCCCAACCTTGAATGACTCTTATTTTATCATTTATCGAAAATGATCAGGATTATCTCATTACACATGCAACACATCAAATATACTATTTACTGCTATACTGCAGCCTACTACGATTACACGACGCAACAACTTATGTTCGGTTGTAGTTGTCCCTAGTTGGCACTTGGCACCGATTCTGGAGTTGTGCTCTCGTCTGTCCTCATCAATTTAATTGCTTTGTGCCGTAGTCCTTAGGGATCGGTTTTTATTGCATGGTCTAAAAGATCGGATTGTTACATGGTTTTTCGGCCAATGCTGGGCTCACCGTCTTCCAATTCCAAGTCCCCCCGTGCGATCCCCTCCCACACTCCGTTGGAAAACCAATCAGGGAGTATACTGAACAGACTGGAACTTGGTTACATGGCTTTGGCCTTTAAGACTGCTCGCCGTTTTCGAAAGTGACAATCAATTCAAATAAATAATAGGGTCCCCTGGAGTCGGCCCAGGGGATGGAGTATGGTACACGATGGCTTCTGGGTTTGTAGTTCATTTGTCTATAATTTTTACATTTGTAGTTGAATGTTGAAAATATGACAAGTTGTTCACGTGGGTACCGTATGCCAAGGTCAAACGACGAGCAGCGTGATATATTTGTTAGTTGCAATTGTCAACAACTTGATTGTTTGACATATTTAACGTAGATTGTTCACTAGGGTACATGCAGTCTCAGTTTAGGGAATAAAGTGTTGTAATTGGGGAATGTGTTAGATAGGTAGAGGGAATTGGATAGGGAAGACTGCTATTAAGGGTGATTCAGTCCATGGTATATTGTTTACCATTGAATTTGTCATGTTATGTTTTATGTCTTACCTTGGCATCCAATGGTAGGCTTGTTCTTGTAGAACTTGTAGAACTGTGAGAGAGCCGTCATGTATATGTTATTTATTGTAGCAGGTGCGTGAATGCAGTTTAGGTGGACGCCTTCTTTCTTGGGCTGTTTCTGATGGATGTGGAACATGGTTTCCGTGTGTCGACCATGAGAGCTTGTTAGTCAGCTCTTGTGTTGGACATGCTCCAGGTCCCTAGATTGAGTCCACAGGACAGGAGGGAGACGACAAATGAAAACACCGCGTCTACAGTCCGTAATCCTGGCATCCGTACGCGAATAAGTGCCCTCCGAAGTAAGGCGACCCCCCTCCCGTTCATGGAATGCGACTCCCAAGGAAGTTGTGAAGCAAAGTTGCTATTCGACTATTGGAGTTGCTTTACGAATATTGAACTTGCTTTCAGACATTTCAAACTGCTTTGCGACTATTGGACGTGCGAAGCTTTGCATTAACTGGTGTTGGGACAATTCAACTTGCTTTGCGACTTTGGAAATCCGCAGCCCTGAGATCCGTGCGCGAATCAGTGCCCTCCGAGAATCGAACACGGGTCGCTTCCATGTGAGAGAAGTCAGTTTAACCGGCTAACTTGACCGTTTTTTTTCAATTTCAGGAGGTAGCATCCTCTACGAAAAGTTGATGGATGCCGAATTGCCGAACGATTGATTTGAAGCATAGGATGTATATGACATAATTATTTGCGATTTATTGAGGACTTTTTCAGATTTTTCTGAGCACCTAATTTAGGGGGGGGGGGGGCAGCCCTCATTTGTTTTTTTTGCTAACTTTTTACTCAGACCTCCAAATGACATTCTGAGACCTCCTATGAGTGGGCCTTGGTAAGGGAAGTCTATTGGCAGTACTTAGGACCTCGTGCAATAAATACTTACCCCCCCCCCCCCCCCCCCCCCCCCCCTCAACAAGTTATATGCAAAAAGAGTGACCGCGAGGGAGCCACAGGTGGCATCGGAAGCGAGTTAGTTATGAGACCGTTGGCTAACGTGTCGGGCTTCATCGCCGGGCGTCGCTGTCAGATGGATGGATGGTCGGTCGGTCGAACGGACAAATGGGTAACACTGGGGGCTCCCGCCCGCCAAAAACCTACACCCCACTCGAGTGCCCCACGTGTGCAAAGTACATCTGGAAGTACAATATGGCTCCCTACTGCAAGGGAAAGCATGGTAGAGAGGTGGCACCAACTGGTCTGTGGGAGCTACAGTCCAAGGAGTTAGAGTTCATGGGGAAGCTTGTCAAGGAGTTGAAGACAGCCATACAGACCTAGAGGGGTAGTGACCAGATAGACCGCAAGGGGCGGTGTAGAAGAACTTTTGCTTCTTGGAGTGTCTGTGCTGGCTATGGTTTTTATAAAAAAAAATGGCCGCCTCAAGGGAAATGATTTCCTGTTTTGCACCACCCTAGACTGAATTATCATTTGCTAAAGATCGACATGGATTCAACTTTTCCAGAGACAGGCTAGCTTTGCTCACTCTTTCGGATGGAGATACTCCGTTTCAAGTCGAAGGCGAGGTTGACCGCCTTGGCCATTCTCAACACAGGGATCCTTATGATAACCCACGAGGAGGTGCTGGTACGTCCTGGACGTGTGGGGCTTCGGACAGCAGGCAATAGGTCTGCTTGTATTTCTTAAAGTTGTTGGAAGACTTCCTCTCCTCCTCCTCGGCATCATGTGTCTGGCTGCCTCCTCGAAACAGTCTCAAAACAGTGATTAATTTGTGGGCAGGGATTCCAGGTATCGAACAAGGAGAAATTGCTTCACAACCAATCGTCGAGGACATCGCTGGACTGTCGGCGCAATTCAAACCCGCGATTCGAATGCGATTCGAATGTTTGGCTGGCGAGACTGCACACGCTGGCAATGCGTTCCACCAACTCGGGTCGATCTCGTGGGCTAAAGTGAAAGAACATTTGGTTGCATTGCAGGTTTGCCCTTCCAATTCCATGCCCACTCTAAGCGGACTAGACAGTCGAAGACTTGTCTAGGGCTGTTCAAAACGCTGCATCTCGCGTCTCAGACATAGATCCAGTAGGTCGCAGGTCTCTTGTGATCTTGCCCCGCGACGGAACTGTACGGATCTCTGGAGTGGGGCGCGCTTATAAGTTCACCTGATCGCCTCGCACAAAATCCAGGTTTGAAAATTTGAATACTGGCAGTTCTGGTTAGCGTTCAGGTTCACCAGCTCCGAATTCAAATCTGACCCGCACCTAACAGCTTGCGTCATCAACCCTCGCTGCGATAACCACCGCATTAAGCTTGGCATTAAGCCCAATCTTTCGAGGAATGAGCTGCGAACGCGCAAGAGGTCCATAGTTTCTACTTTCGTATGGGTGGCAAGGTGATTCCTCTCTTTCCCCTCCTTCCTTTTTACCGTCGTGCATCCTTTTCACCTGCCAAGCAGCAGCCCTTTTCCGACTCTCGCTATCAGCCACATCGATTTAGCTTCGCCTGAATCATCCTTGTCTTTCAATATGCAGAAGGCAAACGCGCCCTCGAAGAACTATGGGGCACCTATCACTCAATTCTTCGGCAAGTTACCTGCCAATGATGGAAGCAGGCATCCGGTGCGTCCGCATCAAGTCTCTGATACGTATACGCGCAATAGCTGGTTGAGAAGCAAGAAGAAGTGAAACTATGCTCCTACAGAGCTCTTATTTCTGCCCCCTTTTGTCGCGTAAACCCCGTTTCCCGTCATCCTAGTCGATGGATCTATGCTTGCACCGTTACCCTGTTGCTACATACATGCGGGCGAAGCTAATGATAGCGCTAATCTTGTCGTAGGTTCGGAATTCCGGGACCGGGCTGCCTCCCAAGAACTCAGGTAGGAGGAACGGGGAGAGGGTAAATATGGGTAAATATGCAGGAGGTAGGGGTGAAGCCTGTAGGAGGGTGAGGAGAAAGATTGAGAGAGGAAGGGTAGAGAGGGGGCATGCGTGAGAGGATGGGGGCAGAGAGGGGAAGAGGAGGGATGGAGGGAGGGAAGGAGAGGGAAAGGAAAGGAAGAGAGTGAAAGAGAAAGAGAAAGAGATAGCTGTTGAGGTGGAATTGATGGTGTTTTGAGGTGACACCCACTCCATGTGGGTGAGCAGGAAACGGATTTCTACAATGCTCCATGTGATAAGGGCCACATCTCAGCTCTCGCACAGCTACATTTGGCAAGTTCCAAAGCTCAGCTTCACCTCAGCTCCATTTGGCAAGTGCCATAGCCCAGCTTCACCACGGCTCCATGTGGCAAGCACCTCGGATCACCGAAGCCCATACCTTGGGATCACATGAGGGGAGCTTGGAACGGTTCCTTTGTATGGTATGCATGGTAGTGGTATGATTGTACGGTATGCAAGATAATGGTATGATTGTATGGTATGATTGTACGGTATGCATGATAGTGGTATGAGTGTATGGTATGCATGATAGTCTGCATGCTTGTATGGTATGAGTGTATGGAATGTATGTATTTATGGTATGATGGTATGGTATTAATTGCATGGTATGCATGATTGCGTGGTATACATGATAGTTTGCATGATTGCATGCATGGTTCTTTGGTATGCATGCTAGTGAGCACATGGGAAACGACCATCAATTTCCCATCTAGTTTAGCGTGCACCATAGCTTTCAATTTGTGTATGGTATGCATGTTAGCATGCAATTTGTGTATGGGATGCATGATAGTATGCATGGTTAATTGGTCATTTGGTGTTGTGTGATTGGTGGTATGCTTGCTTGTATGGTATGAAAGCATGCACATGGTAGACGACCATCTATTTGCCAAATTGTATTGTATGCATGATAGCATGCATGCCTAGGCCATGTATTTACTACAGGGTAGGGAATGCATGGTTTTATTTCCCCTCCTTTTTTCCTTTCTTTTCTCCTTCCTCCTTCCTTCTATTCTCCTCCTTTTCTCCTTCCTTCTTTTTTCCTTCCTTTTCCCTCCTTTTTCCAAATGTTATGGTAAGCATGATAGCATGCATGGATTCAGTCATCTATTTTACCATTCGTGTAAGTTCGTAGGTTGTCTGACCTTGTACCAGTAAAGAGCATGGACTCAGATGTTGCCCTGAGAAATGGTGGGGCACTGATTAACTTGATCCCCATCTGACCATACCCATTACAGGAGCAGGCCCCGTTTCTAAGGGGGCCCTGGCAAGAGCAGGGGGGGCTCCGCCCAAGCCCATGCTGGACAATGTGAGTCAGGGGACAGATGATTACACTGTTTTTTTCTTCCAACAACGCCTACTCATTCCGTCCATATTCCGTCGCTGCATGGCGACATAGGGGTCTAGCTAAACTAGTAAGAATTGCCCCCCCGGACCCTCCGTGCTCCGTGCTTAATGGGGTTATAATATGGTCCATTAGTGTATTAGTCTCGCACGGTAGTCCAAGCGCAGGCGCAGTAGCGGTCTGCAGTACCCAAACCCATAATAGTAACCATTCCCCAGTGCAAGCGAAAGGGAAGGTTCCTTCAACCTCACGCCCGGTGGCAATACGTATACATTTTCAATATGTAGTCTTGTATGATGCTGACTTGGCGGATCAGTGTAGGGCGGATCAGTGCAGGTCAACTGGGCTAACATGAACCTGCTGAGGATGAGCACTCTTAATGCGCAAGCTGGCTGTGAATATACCGAAGCTAGTCTACAGCAATCTACTGAGGATGAGAAACTTTTAATACACAAGTGGCTGCCATATGCAGTCACCACGTGCAGTCAACAGAAGCGCTAACCATAGCAGTTCAACACTTTTCACGATACTCCCTGCCCACTGCCCCCCCCCCCCCCCCCCCCCCCCCCCCCCCCCCACACACACACACACACACACAAACACACACACATAGGCACCCCCCCACAAGCATCCCCCCCATGCCCCCACCCCCCCCACCCCACCCCACCCCCTACAATCCCATCCCACACATCAAGCGTAGTTCCTGATTTACATGCGGTAGTGTAGGTGGACGGCCTCATATCATTTCAACTCATCCCACCCCATCTCATCCCATCTCATCCCATCCCATCTCATCCCGTCTCATCCCATCTCATCCCACTCCATCCCATTCTATCCCCCCCCGATCTCATCTCATCCCACCCCATCTCACCCCATCCCATCTCATCCCACCCAACCTCATCTCATCTCTGACCCATCCCACCCCACCTCACCCCACCCCACCTCACCCCACCCCACCTCACCTCACCCCACCCCACCTCACCCCACCCCATCTCATCTCACCTACTCTTGTCCATTGATGGGCATATATCTCTACATCACATCTCAATCTACTCACACCCAATTTTCGTTTCACCCTATCGCATCACCCTGTCCCATCCCAACCCATCTCAACCCTTCTCATCTAATCTCAACTCATCTCACCCGACCTCTCCCATTCACTGGGCAATAGCAATGTATCATATCTTAATCTACCCACACCCGATTCTGCGTGTCCTTCCTGTCCTTCCTGCCTGTCCTGCCTGCCTGTCCTTCCTGCATGCCCCAACTTCCTGTCCCGCCTGCCTTTTCTGTTCTTCCTTCCTGTCCTTCCCGCCAGTCCTTCCTGCATGCCCTAACTTCCTGTCCCGCCTGTCCTTCCTGTCCTGCCTGTCCTTCAGTTCTTACTAAGCCAGGATTTGGACGACGCATGTCTAGAGGTGGTGTGGGCCAACTCACCCGAGAAGTTCAACAGCAATATTCGAGAGGTATGAGCAGTACTTCACTCGTGTCTTGCATGTGATAATGATAACGCCTGGTGGGGCGTGGTATTTAGGGAGCCCTGTCTTCCGGTGGTAGGGAACGGGCTGCTACTTAACCTGGATAAAGCTACCATGGCGGTTGACAGCGACCGTGAACACTAAAGCGCACCCGTGGGGATTCGAACCCTATGTCGTTCGTGAAGCTCTGCCATTGAGCCATTAGTTTAACGGGGATCATCGTGTGTGATATGATACTAAAATAACTAACAAAATATACAAAGAAACAAAGAATCATGCAAGAAATCAAGCAAACAAACAAAAAGATAATCAAGCAATAAATACAAAAACCAAGGAACATATGAAACAATCAAGCAATCAACTAAACGAATGCTTATGATATGTTTAGGCTGCTGCTGATATGACCATCATGCTGATGATATGATCCTGCTGCTAGCAATTATGCAAATGATTATTCTTTTTATCCATTTATTCATTGGCATATCTCAGATTCATTCATCTCTATATTTTCCTTTGTCATTTGGCTGGGCCACACTTCCCCGGTATCACCTGTCCACCACGTTCATCCTAACCACCTTCCTGACCACCCTGCATGACTCCCCTAGCTACAACTGCAACTACCTCCTAACCACCCTGCATGACTCCCCTAGCAACAACTGCAACTACCTCCTAACCACCCTCCTAATCACCCTCCTAACCACCCTGCAGGACTCCTCCGGCTACAACCGCAACTCCCAGGAAGCTGGCCAGCAGCCAGGCGGCTCAAGCTCCCAGCAAAGCAAGGAGGAACTAAAACAATCACTCATCCGAGCGGTACAGAAACAGTCCAACAAGGGCAGTACTGCAGGGGGGGGGGGCTGTGATTCAGCTGGCACTCCCAAGGAAAAGCAAGGAGACTTGGGCGGAGGGGAGGGACGCAGCCGAGATGGCGGTACACTACCAGAGTGTGGGGGGGGCTCCGAGGGTGGACCTTTCAAGGATGCCCTGTTAGAGAGCTCTGCAGCAGAGGGACTGGCGGCCATGACGGATGCAGTGAATGAGCATCCGTGGAAGTCCCATGGGGATATGCTCGACCTCATGCTGCTCGAGTCCCCAGCCTTGGGCGATGAGCGGCTTGGGACATGCCCTGACAGGCTGGGGGGAGGGGGGGAACCCGAGGGGAGGGTGAAGATGGGGGTGGGGGATGAGGTCCACCCAGCTTCGGCTCCGCCCACTGCTGGGGCTACTGCTGCATCAGCAGACGGTGGCAGCGGGGAACGTTTCTTGCAGCAGGTGCTTGATGAGGTGGACCCGATGCGCACGCCGACAGGACACACACCGCACATGTCCAGGTACTGTCTTATACAGCTCTTGCATGTGAGGATATGCCCACATATGGGGGGGGCGGGGGGGGCTGAGCTCAACAGCAGCATGCGTTGTGACTGCAGCAGGTGCTTGATGGGGTGGGCCCAATGTGTACTTCGACAGGACACACACCGCATATGTACAGGCACTGTCTAATATAGCTCTTGCATGTGAGTTTATGTTGCAGCAAGTGACAGTTGAGGTACAATAATGATGTTCTTAAGTCCCTTTTGACTCCTTCTACCTGCGGGCACATTTGGGGTCCAGTTGGGCACCTGATAAATGTAGGGAACGGCTGGGAACGGCAAGTAATCTTAGTGTTTGAAAAACTAATATTAACTAATAAGATTAAAGTGTCACATTTATATTAGTTTTTCAAATTTTCCCTAGATAAATGTCATCATCTCCACCACCACCACCACCACCATCATCATCATCATCATCATCAACAACATCAATATCAATATCACCACCACCACCACCACCACCATCATCATCATCATCATCATCACCACCATCACCACCATCACTGTCAAACATTCATACAGGTTTGGGCCAGGTGGCTTGGGCCAGGTCCTTTCGATGGTAGGCTCCTCAGGGGGCCGTCACCTGGGGCTCCACGCCAAGAGCACCACAGCTAGCAAGCTGATGGGTAGCTGCAGCGGGAGCGCGAAGAGGGGGAACAGGGGGGGGCTGCGGACGATGCCCTCGGCTCCAGGGGGTGGCTCCATGGGCTTGGGGGGGCGTGCCCGCAAGCACCAGCCTGCCTCCGGGCAGAAGCGGAAGGCCCTGCTGGAGCTCCTCGATCAAGTGGAGCTGATGGTGAAGAGCAGAGCGAGCTCAGAAGGCAGAGAATCTCCAGAAGCTGCAGTTGGCCCACCCTCACGGGTTGTATCAACAGGGGCTACAGGGCTAGGCTCACGGAAACGGATTCTGAAGGCCTCATCCACTCCCCAGCGGCTTCAGAAAAAGCTCCAGACTGAGTTGATGGACCCCCTAGGAGGGGCTAGGCCCCCCAAGGGCCAGGGGGACGAGCAGGACGATCTGAACACATCTGAGGTGCTTGAGCGTGGTGTGGAGGGCAGTTTGGAAGGGGGCAGCGTTGGATGGGGTGGCGAAGACGGCGTGGAGGCCATGTCCACTGGATCGACACCCCCGCTTGGCCATGGTTGGGTTAGCGCCTTTGCTGCTGCGGCGTCTTGCCCTCAAAGCCCCTCACACCCCTTGGGGGGCGGGGAGCCAGCTAGCGAGCAAATGATCAGGGCGGCTACTGTACCGCAGCTGCAGGTGCAGGGGGCCACCGACGAAGAGGAAGTACAAGGCGGGGTGGTATCTGCTGGGTTGGGTGAGGCGATTGTGGCAGGGGAGAGGCTGAGTGGGGACCAGGCGGAGGAGAAGAGAGGCGATATGACTGAGGGTAGTAGCCAAGTAAGAGCCATGAGTGTCTCATATGCCCTAGCTGTTGCTGGGTTGATTAATCCAGATGTGGCCAGCAACTCTGGTGTTGTAGGAGTGGTCAAAGTCGACGGCGCTTCCACCGCGTCGGGTAGAGCTGCGGGAGCGGGAATTCTGGGCTCCAAAGCAGATACCATGGGCCCCAAAGCAGAGGGGCAACCCTCCGCCACTGGAAAGGAGAACAGTACAAGGTGTGTTCTGAACTACGTAGTGCTTGACGCCCAACATGCCGTGAGTTCAAGCAAACAGTCCTTGCGCCCTGAAAAGGGCCCACCTTGGGCGCAAGGAGCCCTGGGTTCTCTGGGATCTTCTAAGCAGCAGGCGGGAGGTGTCCTGGGTTCCCTGGGTAATACTTCCCAGCATGCTGGAGGAGGGATGGCTTCCCTGGGTACTGCCAAGCAGCAGGCCGGGCCTGATACATACCCCTGGCCACTGCAGCGAGAAAACCTCGCCCTGGAACCAGCTGGGGCTGTGGAGGACGCTGCTGCCCCCTTGCCTCAGGCACGTTCAAGTGGAGCCAAGCCACAGGGGGAGGCGGGGCTCCCCAAGCAGTCTTGGATGCCAACAGCCAAGGTGACCATGGCTGCAGGAAAAGGGTGCTCAGTTACAACGCATACATCCTCTGCCACCCACATTCCACCTCTTGCTACTTCCAACATGCCAACGTCCACCACTGCCCAAGCTCCCCCAGGTGCCACTAACACAGGCTCATCTGCTACCGCCACGATACAGCTACCTCCAACATCGGCAGCGCGCAAGGACGAGGACGACTTCGACGACTTCATGAACTCTGTGACAGACGACGACTTTGATGCATTGTTGTGCGGCCCCAGCAGCACGCAACAGACAGTCCAGCCACTGCCCAACGCAAGTTCTGTGCCCACTCCAGCCACAGCCTCCTACGGGACCTCCTTGCAGTCCAAGCAAATGAATTGGGCATCGCTAAAGTCTCAAGGCAATCAACCTCTGCAACCGTCGCTTCATGCAAACACGCATCAGCAATGCCAGCAGCAACAGCAACCTCAGCAGCAGCAGCATCGTCAGCAACAAGCACAGCCTGAGCAACCTCAAAAACAATGGGCATTCCAGCAACAGCAGGAACAGCAGCAGCAACAGCAGCAGCAGCAGCAACCAAAGCAGCAACAGCTGCAGCAGCACCTTAAGCAGCAGCAAAAAATCACTGCTTGGAACCAGAAATTCGGTTCTCACCAGCCTGTCCAACAAGTGGACAGCAAAGCCAGCAACCACCAACAGGGTATTAAGCTTATGAGCAGCCGCCCTCCTCAACATCAAGCTCCCCACCCCTCTGCTGCCACTGCCTTCACCAGGGGGGATGCGGACGCTCCCAAGGGACCCGGGGGGGCCTCCAGGGGGGGCGCAGACGCCCCTGCGGGACCTGGGAGGACTTCCACCTGGGATAGGTCCAGGGGGGCTGCGGACGCCCCCGAGGGACCAGGGAGGGCCCTCAGTTGGGATAGATCCAAGGGAGCTACAGTCGCAAATGAGAGGGATGTGGCATTGAGTAGTGGTGTGGATCCTATGGCAAACCAGCTTCTAGGGAAGAGAGAGGAGATCCACCATGTAGTGTTGGAGGTCGACATGACTTCTACGGGCAAGACCCTTAAGCTGTTCAATGAATACCAGGTGAGGATAGGGTTGAAGGAGCTGGTGGTGGTGGTGGGAGTGGGGTGAGGGTTGGGGAGGCTGGGGGCTGGGGTATTGAGCAGTGGTGTGGATCCTATGACAAACCAGCTTCTAGGGAAGAGGAAGGAGATCCACCATGTGGTGTTTGAGGTTGAAGTGACAGCTACGGGCAAGACCCTCAAGCTGTTCAATGAGTACAAGGTGAGTGTAGGGTTGAAGGAGCTAGTGGTGTTGAGGTTGGGGTTGGGGGTGGGGTGAGGGTGGGTGGGATGGCGTGAGGGTGGTTGGGGTGAGGCTGGGGGGAGACTTACTGTGTTGACCCGACTGTTGAAGTCAAGACCCTCAAGCTCTTCAATGAGTACCAGGTGAGGACAGGGTTGAAGGAGATAGTGGTGGGGGTGGTGGGGTAGGGGGTGGGTTGGGGTGAGGGTTGAGGAGGCTGTTGGGCTGGTGCATGAAGTAGTGGTACCAAAGAAAACTAAACCCAACCAAACCCAGCCAAACCCAGCCAAACCAAACCAAACCCATCCAAACCAAACAAACCCACAAATCTTGCAGGGCACTGAGCTCATTGCCCACCTTCACCACATGTGGGCTGACCTGGATGCTTCAGTTGGCGACAACGTGAATGTGGTGGGAGGGCCCATCGAGGAGCGTGGGGGGCAGCGCCACATTCGGTTTGATTGTGACAGCACTGCTCTCTTGGTGCTACACCCTGATGTGTTGCTATCCGGTGGGTGATTATTTGTTATTTGTTATTTCGAATTGCTATCAGGTAGGTGATTGTTTGCGATGCGGCCAGGAAAGACACAATGGATGTTGGTTCCCCTTGAGTATATTCCCCTTGAGTAGCAATATATATCCTACATCCATCATACATATCCTACATCCATCCTACATATCCTACATCCATCATACCTACCACATCCTCATACATAATCCTACTCCATCCACATATCCTACATCCTCCTACAAAAAAAAAAGATGAGACGAAAGAAAGAGAAATAGAAGACAGAAAGAAGAAAGAGAAGAACTTTAAGCAAGCAAGAAAGGAGACTGAAAAGGAATAAAGAAAGGAAGAAAGAAAGAAAGGAAAGAGAAGAAAGAAGAAGACAGAGAAGAAAGAAAGAAGAAAGATGCAGAAAAAATAAGAACCAGAGAGAAAGAGAAAAGAAAAGAAATAGAAATAGCAAGAAGAAAGAAGACAGAGACAGACAGAAGAAGAAAGATAAGAAGCAAGACGAAATAGGAAGAAAGCCAGACTAACTAAGACCATTAAAGAAAGACAGAAAGAGGAATAAAGACAGAAGAAAGAGAGAAAGAGAGAAGACAGAGACGAAAGAAGAAGAAAGGGATAAGAAAGACAGACGAAGATAAGAAATAAATAGAAATATCCTAAAGACAGCACTAAATATAAGAAATACAAAGTAAGAAAGGAGAAGAAAGCAAAGCACGAAAGAGAAGAAAGAAAGAATAAAGAGAAGAAATACAGCATAATAGAATACAGACAATAATGAAAGAGAACGAAAGAAAGAATAAAGATAATAAGAAATAATAAATAGCAGAAATAAATAACCAGATAAGAAAGAAATTAATGAAATGATCATAAAGCACAGAAGAAATATCCTAAAATAAATCATACAGTAATAACATACAGGATACATAGGCCTACAGAAATAATAAATATACAGTACAGCAATACTAAATAGAAGTATAAATACAAATATACCTACAGCAATATACATATAATACATACAGCCTACATATCACACATACCAATCCTACTATACTTAATACAACAGAAGATAAGACATCAAAACATACAATAGAAGAAATAATACATACATATAATACAGCCAGCCTCACAAAATCCGACATACATATACATATCATACATCCATCATAAATATTCATACATCCATCTACATATCCTACATCCATCCTAAATAATACCGACATACATCCTACTATACTAATCCATCCTACATATCCTACATCCATCCTACATATCCTACATCCATCCTACATATCCTACATCCATCATACATATCCTACATCCATCCTACATATCCTACATCCATCCTACATATCCTACATCCATCCTACATATCCTACATCCATCCTACATCCTACATCACATCTACATAGCCTAATCCATTCCTACATATCCTACATCCATCCTACATATCCTACATCCATCCTACATATCCTACATCCATCCTACATATCCTACATCCATCCTACATATCCTACATCCATCATACATATCCTACATCCATCCTACAAAGCTAATCCATCTACATTCCTACATCCTCCTAACATATCTACATCATCAGACATATCCTAATCCATCCTACAGATCCGACATCCATCCGACATATCCGACATCCATCCGATATTCCCTACATCCATCATACAATCAACAATCCATTCTACATCCAATCTACATATCCCTACATCCAGCCTACATCCAGCCGAACAGTTACTACATCCATGCCAGACATATCGACGCAATCGAAAAGATCCTTACAGTGCCATCCTACATCCATCCTACATATCCTACATATCCTACATCCATCCTACATATCCTACATCCATCATACATATCCTACATCCATCATACATATCCTACATCCATCCTACATATCCTACATCCATCCTACATATCCTACATCCATCCTACATATCCTACATCCATCATACATATCCTACATCCATCCTACATATCCTACATCCATCATACATATCCTACACAAACAATATCGCATGCACTATATCTTCCATACACAAAGAATGTCGGCTCCCCATGGGTAGGTTCTCCTTGAGTAGATTCCTATTGAGTAGCAAGTGTTCTATGCAGGGATATTTTTCCCCGCTATATATAGGGATCGCTAGTTTTGACCCCGTTTTGGAGAAATTATCGCTAAAAAGGGCAATTTTTATTTTTATTTGTTTTGCCCCAAATGGCCCCCCCCAAGCTACAAAAAGCTACCAAAAGCTAGAAAAAGCACCAAAACGGTGTCCCTGGAGGAGGCCTACAACCACAAAGCTAGGAGAAACCCACTTTCAGATTTGAAAAGAAACATCACTGGTTCTATATCCACCATATATATCCGAGCCTGAGCACCAGCATTAGATGCCGGTGGCGTGGCCCGGGTTTTCTGCTCCGCCCAGAGGGTCGACCGACTGCTTAAGGCACTAAAGCTTATTGGACAATTCATATGTGTTCTACTACTCTTTAAGTTGGCGCAATAAAAATGTCCATGCAATTTGAGAAAGATATGACCCTTTTATTCAACTTTTCCCTAATTGATTTTTGGGTATTACCGGTAATACCCGGCAACCAGGACAAAAACTGAAGGAAAGCGATAGGCAACCGATGTCCTGCTGCCGATCGTGCTGACTCCCCCGCCTTCGTCCTCGACAGCAGGGCCCATGCGCCCGGGCTCCTGCCAATATATATAGGGACTGGCAAATCATTTCATGATGCTGACCAAAGACGAGTATGATATCATATGATATCATACAAATATCATATGATATGTTGCCGTAGGCACAAGTTACCGAGTCAGACCGCCGACATCGTATGATATCATGTGATATCATATGATGACATGATATCATATGATATCATATTGCCTATCCCTAAATATAAATGTAGGATAGATATCCATCATATCATCATATGTATCCTACATATACAATATCTCATACACTATATTTTCTATACACAATGAATGTCGCCCCCCCATGTGATGGGTAGGTTCCCCTAATCGAACTCGGAGCTAGCTGGATCTCCCAAAATATGTCGAGGCGCAGGGGCTGTACGCACCATCTAGGGGTAAAGCTACTGTTTCGATACGGGCTGCGTAAGTGGTACCAAATCGTGTCAAACTCAGAATACTAGATGTTTGAGTCGTATATCCAGTGAAATATGGAGGGATAAGCTTCTGTGTTAAGGGAAACAGCCCAGATGCGTAGCAAGAATTACACGTGGTAGCATTTTCATAACTGATCATCCCCT
>JACBWV010000610.1:34216590-34311590 GCA_013435795.1 Chlamydomonas sp. ICE-L | reverse complement strand
CCATAGGGCCACTCCATCATAGCTTATGCTATAAAGCCACCCCCCTTACTCCCCATGGGTAATGGAGGTGGCTTTATACACAACCATCCCATCCCACCCCACATGCATTGCCGCCACCATTCCACCCCACCCCAACCCACACTCATCACCACCACCACCACCATCCTGTCATGGGGTGGCTCCAGGTTGCTCCTATTTATCCCCCTTCCCTTTTCTTCCCTCTTCTTTATTTATAGGGGAGGGGAGGGTGCTCGTATTTATCCCCCTTCCCTTTTCTTCCCTCCTTTATTTATAGGGGAGGGGAGGGTGCTCGTATTTATCCCCCTTCCCTCAGTCCCGCCTTCTCCTGCCCGTTCCACTCATGCTGACCAACAGCATATAGAAGCCCCCCTCCCCACCCCCCATCCCACTCCCCACTACACACAATCCTCCCATCCAGTTTCCTTTCCCCCGACCCTTCCCTCACCCCCTTACTCTCCCCCCACACCACCCCACATTCATCACCACAACCATCCCATCCCATTCCTCATTCATCACCACAACCATCCCACCCCTCCCCACATCCATCACCACCACCACCACCACCACCACCACCACAACCATCCTACCTTACCCCCCCCCACACACACACCACCACCACCATCCTACCTTACCCCACATCCATCACGCCCACCACCATCCCACCCCACATTCAGCCCCACCACCACCACCATCCTACCTTACCCCACCACCACCACCATCCTACCTTACCCCACATCCATTACCACCGCCACCATCCCACCCATGCAGATGGACCAACAACTGTGCGTGTCTGTGAGGTTGTGGACATAGAGGAAAACATCTGGGCCCCCCTCTTTGGCCTCAAGGGCCAGATCGACGCCACCCTGAGAGTTGAGCTGTCCACTCCGAAACCAACGCAGATGCAGGCCCCCCCCTCTTGGGGGGGCCGTGCCCAGCCCTCCGGCCACCACATGGGCAGTACGTCTGGGGGCAATAGAGACCCCCCAGTTTTTAAAGGTTCGGCTGGACAGCAACAGCAGCTAGGGCCAACAGGGCGTGGGAAAGTGTTCGGACCATCGTCTGGGGGACAGCAGGGCAGCCGTCCGCACCCCTGGCAGGCAGATTTAGCTACAAGGCCTCAGCTACACCTCGCTACCTCAGCTACGCCTTCTGATGAGCAGGTTCGCTCCGCACTGGTGCCCTTTGAGTACAAGAGTGGGAAGGACTTCATGGGCCACCGTGCACAGGTGGGGGGGTGGGGGGTGGGGGGCTGTCCGTTTTTGTGTAGAGTGAGTTTTTGTGGTGTGTGTGTGTGTGGGGGGGGGGGGGGGGGGGGGGGGGGGGGGGGGGCTGGGTGTTCTCCTACCCTCAACCCCCTCAACTACCCTCAACCACCTCAGCTCAACTACCATCAACCACCTCAGCTCAACTACCATCAACCACCTAAACTACCCTGAACCATCTCAGCTCAACTACCCTCAACCACCTTGGCTCAACTACCCTCAACCATATCAGCTCAACTACCCTCAACTACCATAAACCACCTCAACCACCTCAGCTGTGCCTCTTGTTAAATTCTGGCTTCCTCGTAATTGACTGTTTGACGTTCTTATGATGGCTTTGTTCCCCTACTGGTGACCTCCTGCCCTCAACCACCTCAACCACCTCTTTTTCAATTCTGCCATCCTCGTGATAGACTGTTTGAAATGCTTATGATGATTTGTTCCCTTACTGCTGACCTCCTACCCTCAACCACCTCTTGTTCAATTCTGCCATCCTCGTGATAGACTGTTTGACATGCTTATGATGATTTGTTCCCTTACTGCTGACCTCCTACCCTCAACCACCTCTTGTTCAATTCTGACATCCTTGCAATTTACTTTTTGACGAGCTTCTGATTGCTTTGTTCCCTTACTGCTGACCTCCTGCCCTCAACCACCTCAACCACCTCTTGCTCAATTCTGACATCCTCGCAATTTACTTTTTGACGAGCTTCTGATTGCTTTGTTCCCTTACTGGTGACCTCCTGCCCTCAACCACCTCAACCACCTCTTGTTCAATTCTGACATCCTCGCGATTGACTGTTTGATGTTCTTCTGATGGCTTTGTTACATTGCAGGTGTCCTTGTACCTCCTGTTGATCGAGGAGCGGTACAAGAACAACCCTGACTTGGGGCTGCTATGGAATGTGAACCAGCCAACTATGCAGGTGTGGTGTGGTGTGGTGATGGGTGGGTGGGTGGGTTGGAGTGGTGAGGGGAGGTTTGGAGTGGTGATGGGTGGGGTGGAGTGCTTTGGGTGGGGTGGTTTGGGGTGGGGTTTGGGGTGGGGTGGGCTGCTATGGAATGTGAACCAGCCAAACATGTAGGAGTGCTAACTATGCAGTATGCTGCCACATTTCGCCCAATATCAAAGCAGTGTTCCCAGCGTTGTCAGGAACTTCTCTGTTACACCTTCCCTACCACCTGATGTAGTACCACTTGAGCTATTCATCAAGTACGCTAGTAGCTGATACACACAAAGCCGCATGTGAGACACATATTTCTCTTTGATATATATGCTACTATTGTATCAAGCACCACTGAGTCAAGTTCAACTTGAGCACTTCTTTAAGTAGTAGCTAATACACATAGCCCAGTATCAAATCCGTGATCCAAGTACGGCCAGGTACTGATCCTTAACCCGACTTACCCAGCCCTGTATGTATGTTACAGTCCAGGGGTGGGCCAAATAGGCTAAAAGGACTTGCCCAACCGTGATGTGAATGGCATAAAAAAGCATTGTTACATGGGGTAACTGTGGCCTCTTCCTATGTACCACAACCCCCTCATATGTATTGAAAGTCTCTTGCTGTGTACCGCTAGTCTCTTCCAGATCACGGCAAGCCTCTTGCTCTGTAGCGCTTGTCTCTCTCTTTATACCGCAAGCCCCCACCCCAAAACCCACCCTTGCGTGTACAGCGCAAGACCACACCCCTGTATACAGCAAGCCCACACCCAAAACCCACCCTTGCGTGTACACATTTGTGACAGGCTGTACAGCGAGCTCCAGGTGAGCTGGCGGCGTTGATGTTGCACCAAAACCGCCCGGCAACCCACTCCCTTGCGTGACACCCCACCCCAACCCCCAACCCAACCCACACCTTTGTGACAGGTTGTGCAGCGAGCTCCAGGTGAGCTGGCCGCGTTGATGTTACACCGAAACCGGTTGGCAACCCACTTGGCTGGCCCCTCTCCCACCGCCCCACCAATGATTCAAGATGACTTCCAATGCTCACGCTGCTTCCAGGCCTCGGCTTGCACTCTTCATCACAAGGTACAGTGTGTATTCTCAAGACGTACAGGATGTACAGGATGTGTGTTCGGTCAAGATGTACAGGTTGTGTGTAGAGTTTAGGGGTACAGGATGTACATGATGCGCGTACGGTCAAGATGTACAGGATGCGTGTAGCGTTTAGGGGTACAGGATGTACAGGATGGATGTACAGTCAAGATGCACAGGATGCATGTAGCGTTTAGGGGGTACATGATGTACAGGGTGTGTGTACGGTCAAGATACACAGGATGCATGTAGAGTTTAGGGGTACAGGTTGTACAGGATGTTTGTAGAGTCAAGATGTACAGGATGCATGTAGTGTTTAGGGGTACAGGATGTACATGATGTGTGTACGGTCAAGATGTACAGAATGTGTGTACGGTCAAGATGCACAGAATTTATAAAGTGTTTAGTGGTGCAGGATGTACAGGATGGGTGTTACCGCTACTTTACTTTCGCATCCCAGTGTTAAGAACTCACACTCCAACCAGGGTGCTACATTTTGTCAAATTGGTCAGCGCTTAAAGCGCACAAACGTCAAATTGGTCAGCGCTTTGTAGTGCAACAAGCGCAAAAACTGGGCGCTGCGCTCACAGGGGGTTGAAACAACTGCGCGAAACGCGCAGTGGGGCTCAAAAAGCGTGCGCAAAATCGTGCAGCCGCGGGTGCTTTGAAGTACCCTGACTCCAACCACCCTTCTGACCCCTACACAGGCTGTGGAGGGCGGCAATGCCGAGAGCAGCGGCATGACATCTTACACTGCCCTCACTGCCCACCTTAGCCCGGCGCACACCGCGTTCTTTGCACACTGGACCAATCTGTTGACCTTAGAGGAGTCGGCAGGCAGAGCAGCCCGTCCCAGTATGTGGACGCAGAAGGGAGCAGAACGAGAGGCGGCTGGGAAATGTGTTGCAAGGCTGAAGCTAGTGGTGAGTTGGGCGCTAGTGGCGCTTGGTGGCCCTGGTGGTAGTGGCCCTAGTTGGTGGTACTGATTGGGGCCCTAGTGGTGGTTTTGGCCCTGGTGGGTGTGGACCTAGTTGTCCGTCCCAGTGTGTGGACACAGAAGGGAGCAGAACAAGAGGCAGCTGGGAAATGTGTTGCAAGGCTGAAGCTAGTGGTGAGTTGGGCGCTAGTGGCGCTTGGTGTCCTTGATGGTAGTGGCCTTAGTTGGTGGTACTGAGTGGGGCCCTAGTGGTAGTTTTGGCCCTGGTGGGTGTGGACCTAGTTGTCCGCCCCAGTACGTGGGCACAGAGGGGAGCCGAACAAGAGGCGGCTGGGAAATGTGTTGCAAGGCTGAAGCTTGTGGTGAGTTGGACGCTAGTGGCGCTTGGTGTCCTTGATGGTAGTGGCCTTAGTTGGTGGCCCTGGTTGGTGGCGCTTGGTGGCCCTGGTTGGTGGTGCTAGTGGCGGTTGGTGGCCCTGGGGGTAGTGGCCCTAGTTGGTGGCCCTGGGCGTATTGGCCCTAGTAGGTGGGTAGTGGCAAGGAAAGGAAATGGAATGTAAGGGACCTACTTTAATTTAGTTAATTTAGTTAATTTAGTACATGCTATACGACATACTGCTCTGTCTTGGAAACTCCATATTCACTCTGCCCAACTTCCAACCCAACCCCAACTTCAACCCCAACCCCAACCCCAACCCAACCCAATTCACTCAGCCCCACTTCCAACCCAACCCCAACTTCAACCCCAACCCTAACCCCAACCCCAACCCAACCCAATTCACTCAGCCCCACTTCCAACCCAACCCCAACTTCAGCCCCAACCCCAACCCAACCCAATTCACTCAGCCCCACTTCCAACCCAACCCAACCCAACCCAATTCACTCAGCCCCACACCCAACCCATCCCAACCCAACCCAATTCACTCAGCCCCACTTCCAACCCAACCCAACCCAATCAAACCCAACTCAACCCAACCCAAACCCAAACCCAAACCCAACCCAACCACAACCACAACACGACCCAATTCACTCAGCCCCACTTCCAACTCTATGCCCAGGGTATACAAGAATCAGCGTCGTCACCAGAGCCATATATCTACACCTTAACACGCCACCACTCTGGGCTTGCCCCCACCGACGAGTCCATCCCTGAAAAGGGATGCAGTACAGCATTATGCCCTGGTGCTCCTACAGATGTCCGCAATGAGACGAACCCAGGGCAGGCCTGCACCAGTGCCAGGGTTGCAGACGTTCACTCTGAAGTTCACACCCACCCTCAGCACGCTCCCTCCTGTACTGCACCTTCGGACACACGGAGGGCTGGGGCCCCCCATAATGGCGAGGAAGGCGGGGAGGGCAGTACTGCCTCATTTTTTGGGTCTTGTACCTTTGGCGTGGGGGATATGGTTTTGCTTGGCATCGAGGGTCGCTACACTGCGTATGCCAGAGTAACGGTGTCAGCTGTCACGCAGGTTTGTCCTCGGCCGTTTTGTTTTTTGGCATTGTTGTTGGTAGGTTTTGTTGGTTGTGTGGTTGCATCTTGCACTCTGGGGTGTGTTAATGATTGTGTGTTTGTTGCAGTCCAGGGGTTGCCAAATAATACCCTTGTCCTGAAGCTATACACACTGGCCCACCACCACCATCCCCCCACCAGCATCTCACCACCAGCATCCCATCACCATCAAAGGAGTGAACAAGGTGGAGACCCTTGTCCTGAAGCTACCAGTATCCACACTGACCCACCACCTCCATCATCCCACCTCTATCCCACCACCACCATCCCTCCACCTCCATCCCACCACCATCATCCCACCACCACCATCCCAGCACCATCATCCAACCATCATCCCATCACCACCATCCCACCACCATCCACTCTCACTTGTCATGCCTACCCTCTTCCTTCAGGACACCATAGATGTAGTGAGCAATGACTGGACACTTGCCCTGCAACCATCCATGCTGACCTACTCCCCCTTTTCATGCCCCCCCCCCCCCTCCCCCCCTGCCCTGCAGGACATTATCGAATGAGTGAACAAGATGGAGACCCTTGTCCTGAAGCTACCCACCCTGACCCACCATCTACTCTCACTTTTCATGCCCACCCTCGTCCTGCAGGTCACCATTGAAGTAGTGAGCAATGACTGGACACTTGCCCTGCAACCATCCACACTGGCCCACCATCCACTCTAACTTGTCATGCCCATCCTCGTCTTGCAGGACACCATCGAAGTAGTGAGCAAGAAGAGCATGGAGCTAGGCAAGCTCTCCCAGCAGCTTCTCTCTGAAGCAGGTCAAGTGCAGAGGTACATCCCCGCGGAGGGGAAGGGGACCCTGCAAGCACTACAAGCGCTGAGCTGGCGCATAGATAAGGATGAGTCAGAATCGCTGTCAAAACTGATGAGGAGTAATTTGGTGCAACTCATGGCACCGCCACACTTTCCCGGCCAAAAGGTATGTTGTATGTATGTATGTTTTAGAAAACACAACCAGGCCTCATTGATAAGAGCACCTCGGGCGCGTACCTGCTTTGCGCATTCTGTTGCATTGCCTGTTCTTGTTTACAACTGACATGTATGTATGTTACAGTCAAGGAAGCGTGGGGCATTATCTTTGGGGTCATTGTCTGTTGGTGAATCTGTACCCTACGCCTGCAGACAACACAACCAGGCCTCATTGGTACAAGCACCTTGGGCGCATACCTGCTGTGTGCATTCTGATGAGCTGCATGATCTTGTTAGCAACTTACGCCCCTAGGCGGACTAGCTAACCCCCTCTACCCCCCAAGCATTAGGCAGCTAAAAGAGGGCTGCCTAATACTTGCCAAGTATTAGGCAGCTAAAGCAATGTATGTTCCAGTCCAATGGGTGGCCCAAATAGGCTAAAGGGACTTGCCCGACCGTGACAGAAAGGGCTAAAAATAAAAAGCATTGACGAACTGAACCCCAAACAATATGTTTACTGACGGGGCCCTGAGTTCATGCTACAAAGGTAGGGTGTGTGGTGATCTCCTACTTGTCCGCCAACCTAGTTTACACGTACCAAGTGATTGTATGTATCATATGTATGGAACGGCAATATTATATTAAATGATATCATGTCATCATATGATATCATATGATGCCGGCAGTCTGACCAGGCTAAATTTACCATTTATATACAATGGCATATGATCCAGTTCGTTTGACATCATACTTGACTTTGGCCAATATCATATGATATGCCGGTACCTAAACATGTGTCCATCTGTGATGTATGATGTGCGTACCATGGGCTTATGTGTACCATATGTCCATGTATGATGTACGTACCATGTAATTATATTTACCAGATGTCCATGTGTGATGCGTGATGTACGTACCATGTGGTAGTATGTACCATATGTCGATGTGTGATGTATGATGTACTTTCCATGTGGTAGTATGTACCATATGTCCATGTGTGATGTATGATGTACGTACCATGTGGTAGTTCGAGCTTCACAAACAAACACAATTCAAGCGCTCCCCTCTTCTCCTCTTCCCTCCCATCCTATCCTCTTCCCTCCAATCCCCTTCCCTCCAATCTCCTCCCCCCCCAACCCCTTCCCTCCAATCTCATCTCCCCCTCACCTCACTTCTCCCCCTCTACCTTCCCCTTCCCTCACCCTCCCCTCACATCACCCCCTCTACCCTCGCATCCCCCTCCCCTCCCCTGCTCCCCCCCTCTTAGCCCTGTCATATGCTCAAATCTCCCTTTCTCACTCCCATGCCGGGTTCGAATCCCCATGGGTGCAATTTAATGTTCGCGGTTGCTGTCAACCGCCATGGTAGCTTTTGCCCAAGTAGCAGCCCGTTCCCTACCGCCGCAAGACGGGGCACTTGTGATACCCCACCCCACCAGGCGTTATTATTTCTTTTTTCCTGCCTCATGCTTAAATACAGGCAGGAGACATGCTCTACCCTCCCATCCCCCTACCCTACCCTACCCTACCCTACCCTACCCTACCCCCCCCCCCCCCCTCTTAGTCCTGTCCTATGCACAAATCTCCCTGCCTCATGCTTATATACAGGCTGGAGACATGCCGACCCATGGATCGCCCGAAGCATCCAACAGACTGCGGAAGTTGATAGTCGACCTAGAGTCTCCAGTCCAGGGGGGCAGGCTCCCCTCGGGCACAGCCCCCTCCAGCTCTGATGACCCTGCAGAGAATGCAGGTCCAGAGCCCAAGCTAGGACCGAAGGACAGCCAGGGCATGAACCTGGACCAGAGGGAGGCAGTACAACGGGTGCTTGAGATGCAGGACTACGGCATGATCCTGGGCATGCCAGGCACTGGCAAGACCACCACCATCGTGCGTATTATACAGGTGCGATACCCCCATCAACTACATCCCAATTGAATTAACTCAATGACAACAACTCAACGTTATCAACTCTATAGTACGTAAAAACAAAACAGTATGAACTGAATAGTATCAACTCAATGGTGTCAACTCGGGTGCGATCACTGTTAATTTTTTAGGCTAAACATGGCAGCTTCTAGCCAGCTCCATTAGCCAGGCACTGGGTCGATTCCAAAGCGTTCAGCCACATTAGAATGCTCTCACATGTCAGCTTTCAGACGCACTAGCTAACTCCAGCTTTGGCCCAAGGACAGGGGACAGGAGCTGCCTAGAAGCTGCTATGTGTAGACGTTAGTAAGTTGGTCGCTCCGCCATCACCACCACCGCCGCCACCTCCTGTTTCCTGTTATATCCACACTCCTCCTGCACATACCTGAGGCACTCATATCAGTCGGTCGCTCCGCCATCACCACCGCCGCCGCCACCGCCATCTCCTGTCCCCGTGATCTTGGGTTATATCCACCTCCCCCCACAATCCTCCTGCACATGTCCAAGGCACTCATATCAGTCAGTCGCTCCATGCTCCTCACTAGCTACACCAACAGCACTGTGGACAACATTTTGATCAAGTAGGCTGCTGCGGGCATTCCCTTCCTTCCCCCCCACCCCCCAACACAGACAAACACAAACACACACACTCCTGCTGCCACAGGCACACATGTCAGCTGGTCGTTCCGTGCTCCTTACCAGCTACACCAACAGCGCTGTGGACAACATTTTGATAAAGCTGGCTGCTGAGGGCATTCCTTTCCTTCCTTACCCACCCCCACCCCCCAACACACACAAACACACACTCACACACACACACTCCTGCTGCCACAGGCCCACATGTCAGCTGGACGCTCCGTGCTCCTCACCAGCAACACTAACAGGGCTGTGGACAACATTTTGATCAAGCTGGCTGCTGAGGGCATTCCTTTCCTTCCTTACCCACCCCCACCCCCCAACACACACAAACACACACACTCCTGCTGCCACAGGTAACATGTCAGCTGTACGCTCCGTGCTCCTCACCAGCAACACTAACAGCGCTGTGGACAACATTTTGATCAAGCTGGCTGCTGAGGGCATTCCTTTCCTTCCTTACCCACCCCCACCCCCCAACACACACAAACACACACACTCCTGCTGCCACAGGTAACATGTCAGCTGTACGCTCCGTGCTCCTCACCAGCAACACTAACAGCGCTGTGGACAACATTTTGATAAAGCTGGCTGCTGAGGGCATTCCTTTCCTTCCTTACCCACCCCCACCCCCCAACACACACAAACACACACACTCCTGCTGCCACAGGTAACATGTCAGCTGTACGCTCCGTGCTCCTCACCAGCAACACTAACAGCGCTGTGGACAACATTTTGATCAAGCTGGCTGCTGAGGGCATTCCTTTCCTTCCTTACCCACCCCCACCCCCCAACACACACAAACACACACACTCCTGCTGCCACAGGTAACATGTCAGCTGTACGCTCCGTGCTCCTCACCAGCAACACTAACAGCGCTGTGGACAACATTTTGATAAAGCTGGCTGCTGAGGGCATTCCTTTCCTTCCTTACCCACCCCCACCCCCCAACACACACAAACACACACACTCCTGCTGCCACAGGCCCACATGTCAGCTGTACGCTCCGTGCTCCTCACCAGCAACACTAACAGCGCTGTGGACAACATTTTGATAAAGCTGGCTGCTGAGGGCATTCCTTTCCTTCCTTACCCCCCCCCACCCCCCAACACACACAAACACACACACTCCTGCTGCCACAGGTAACATGTCAGCTGTACGCTCCGTGCTCCTCACCAGCAACACTAACAGCGCTGTGGACAACATTTTGATAAAGCTGGCTGCTGAGGGCATTCCTTCTTTCCTTACCCACCCCCACCCCCCAACACACACAAACACAGACACATTAACACTCTCCTTCTGCCACAGGCGCTCATATCAGCTGGGCGATCCGTGCTCCTCACCAGCTACACCAACAGCGCTGTGGACAACATTTTGATCAAGCTGGCTGCTGAGGGCATTACCTTCCTTTCTTACCCACCCCCACCCCCCAACACACACAAACACGAACACATTAACACTCTCCTTCTGCCACAGGCGCTCATATCAGCTGGTCGCTCCGTGCTCCTAACCAGCTACACCAACAGCGCTGTGGACAACATTTTGATCAAGCTGGCTGCTGAGGGCGTACCCTTTCTCAGACTGGGCCACGCCAAATCAGTTCACCCTGCTGTCAAAGACTGGACTCCAGGGGGGGCGAGGTGAGTAACCCTTTCTGTTCTTGAGACCAATAGGAGGGGGGGGGGGGGGGGGGGGGGGAGGGGCGATTTCATAACTATTAATCAGAGTTAGATTTCAGTTACGGCGTACCCTTCATCAGACTGGGCCACGCCAAATCAGTTCACCCTGCTGTCAAGACTGGACTGGACTCCAGGGGGTCGAGGTGAGTAACCCTTTATGTTCTTGGGACCAAGAGAGGGGGGTAGATTTCACAACTATTAATCGGATATAGATCTCAGAACTTTTAATCGGAGAAATATTTCAGAACTATGAATCGGATGCAAACACGGCATACCCTTCCTCGGACTGGGTCACGCCAAAGCCGTTGACCCTGCTGTCATTGACACTGGACTCCAGAGGGGAGGTGTGTGTGTGTGGTGGTGGTGGTGTGTGTGTGTGGTGGTGGTGGTGTGTGTGTGGGGGGGGGGGGGGATCCTATGACTGTAACCCAAGGCGGAAGACAGTCTTTAATTACACATGCAATGTACATTTTGTCAAATATAATAACATAGGTTCAAAATTGTAATTACCTTGTATGATGCATGGTAAATGTGTACACGGGTCCTCAACATAACTGCTGCTGGGGCGTCGGGGTTACGGTTTACCCTGCACGCTTACCTACCATGCCCTGTACTGCTCCTTTCCAGGTTCCCCTCACCCCCCACCACCACCACCACCACCACCACACACACACACACACACCACCACCACCTGCCAATGCACACACAGTTGCACACAAAGCACTTCAAGGTTGGCAAGCTGTTCTCCAGCTGCTTCAACACACACACACACATACCCCCCACACACACCACACACACCACACACACCACCACCATACACCAATGCACACACACGCACACACACCCCACACACACCACCACCACCATCCACCAATGCACGCACACACACACCACACACACACCACCACACACCAATGCACACACGCATCACGCACACACAAACACCACACACACATATCACACACACACCACCATCCACCAATGCACACACACACGCACACCACCCTGTACTGCTCCTTCCCAGGTACCCCTGCAAATCTGTATCAGCTCTCCAGGACCTCACACGCAAGGTCCGAGTGCTTGCATGCACCTGTCTATCCTCCAGACATTCCCTCCTCGCCCATCGCACTTTCGACGTCTGCATTGTGGACGAAGCCAGCCAGATCAGTGTACCTGCTGTCCTAGGCCCCCTTATGCTTGCGCGTACATTCCTCCTGGTGGGAGACCATTATCAGCTGAATCCGCTAGTGACGAACCCCGAAGCCCAGCGCCAAGGCTATGGGACGTCACTGTTCAGGCGCTTGTCAGAAGCTCACCCACAGGTACCCTTATTCTGGCTGGCCGGCTTAGCCCCTTACCTTAGTTGTATTTTATATAGTTGTATTTTATATAGTTGTATAGTTGTATTTTATATAGTTGTGTAGGCGTATTTATATAGTTGTATAGGTGTATTTTATATAGTTGTATAGGTGTATTTTATATAGTTGTATAGGTGTATTTTATATAGTTGTATAGGTGTATTTTATATAGTTGTATGGTTATATTTTATATAGTTTTGTTCTATGTAGTCATATAGTTTTGTTTTATGTAGTCATAAAGATTTGTTTTATTCTCCCAGTAATGCACGTTACATTCTAGGAGTATGCTCAGCGCCCAAGCTATGGGACGTCACTGTTCAGGCGCCAGTCAGGAGCTCACCCACAGGTACCGTGCGTGTACTTATGCATGTATGTTAGTATGTATATGGGTAGTACAGTCCATGTGTAGGCGCAGCGCCAAGGCTATGGGACGTCACTGTTCAGGCGCCTGTTTGAAGCTCACCCACAGGGACCATGCTTGTAGCTTATTATTTTTAACAAAAAGGATTTTCGCCCAGCTGGCTCATCATATCACATCACATCATATCATACCTCCAAAGGTTGGCTCATCATATCATATCATATCGTACTCGCCTTTAGTCAGCATGATATCATATCGTACTCGCCTTTAGTCAGCATCATATCATATCATATCGTACTCGCCTTTAGTCAGCATCATATTATATCATATCGTACTCGCCCTTAGTCAGCATCATATCATATCATCATATCATATCATATCATATCATACTCGCCTTTAGTCAGCATCATATCATATGCCAGTCCCTGCTTATATCATGCCCCCTCCCCGTTTGCAGGCCGTGGTGACACTACGGAGGCAGTACAGGATGGCGGCTGACATCATGCTCCTCAGCAACCGCCTGGTGTACAACGGTGTACTCCAGTGCGGCTCGGATGAGGTTGCCATGGCTAAGCTAAATCTGCCCCACTACATTGCGCGCTGCAACGATGGATCCATGCCACAGTGGCTGAAACAAGTGAGTGTGAAAGCAATCTTTGTATATATTTTTGGCGGAGCCCCCTCTTCAAGGGGGAGGGAGCCCCCAGGGTTGCCCATTTGTCCGTCTGTGCGACTGACCGACCGACCGTTTGAACGAGTTTGAACAGTGGCTGAAACAAGTATGTGTGTAAGCAATTTGTGTATATAAACCGTTTATAGGGCGAAGCGCGGAGCCCCAGTGGGTCCGGGGGGCAGCACGTCGCAATGGGGTCGCACCGAGTTGCTAAAATTGCGACGTGTCGCACACAAAGAAAACTGTGTCTATAAGTGGGTATTCCGTCTCAAAGATGGGTTCTGTCAATCCTCACTGTCCTGCTAACCACATAAACTAACTAACCGCCAAATAATTAGTGGCACCACAAGGTACAGAGGGGCAGGTGTGTGTTTTGGGTTTAAGGTTTAGGGAGGTGTGTGTACGACAAACACTCGTGTGTGTAGGCAGGTGTGTGTTTGTTCAACACTCGTGTATGTGTGTGCCCCATTGTTTCTTTTGGGGGCTGAGGTAGCAGCTTCTAGGCAGCTCCTTTTCCCTGTCCGTGGGCCAAACCTGAAGCTAGCTCGTGCGTATGAGAGCTGACATGACAGGTATTCCAATGCAGCTGCAAGCTTGGGGCTTGACCCAGTGGCTAGCTAATGGAGCTGGATGGAAGCTGCTACGTAGCTGAACAAATCCTAGTCAGCGTCCCAAGCAGCGCAGAAATTGTTGAAGAGTGTTGGCTACAGAATGACAGGTGGCGACAGAACGGAGCGGACCGAAGCCAGTTAGTTACAAGACAGTTGGCTTATGTGCCAAGCTTCGTGTTGGTCACAAAAATATCGGTCGCACAAACAAACGGACAACTGAGTGACCCTGGGGGCCCCCACCCCGGAAAAGGGGGGCTCCGCCAACGAAGAAACTGTGCTTCCAATCGTACAATTCCATGTGCACCATCCCCTCTGTAATCCTCTTCACACACCACCACTCACAGGCACTGGACCCCAACCATCGTGTTGTCTACGTGAACACCTCCAACATCGATGCTGCCAGGGAGGTGATGCTCCGCGACGCCGTGAGCAATCCGAGTGAAGCCACCCTTGTCGGAACAATCGTGGAGGCATTGCTGTCAGCTGGTCTCAAGCCAACTGACCTTGGTCTTATATCACCCTACAGGGCTCAGGTAAGTTTGGGTTGGTCTCAAGCCAACTGACCTTTGTCTTATATCACCCTACAGGGCTCAGGTAAGTTTGGGTTGGCCCAAGCCAACTGACCTTGGTCTTGTATCACCCTACAGGGCGCAGGTAAGTTTGGGTTGGTCTCAAGCCAACTGAACTTGGTCTTGTATCACCCTACAGGGCTCAGGTAAGTTTGGGTTGGTCTCAAGCCAACTGACCTTGGTCTTATATCACCCTACAGGGCTCAGGTAAGATTAGCCTGGTCTCAAGCCAACTGACCTTGGTCTTATATCACCCCACAGGGCTCAGGTAAGATTGGGTTGGTCTCAAGCCAACTGACCTTGGTCTTGTATCACCCTAAAGGGCTCAGATGAGATTGGGTTGGTCTCAAGCCAACTGACCTTGGTCTTGTATCACCCTACAGGGCTCAGGTAAGATTGGGTTGGTCTCAAGCCAACCGACCTTGGTCTTGTATCACCCTACAGGGCTCAGGTAAGATTGGGTTGGTCTCAAGCCAACTGACCTTGGTCTTATATCACCCCACAGGGCTCAGGTAAGATTGGGTTGGTCTCAAGCCAACTGACCTTGGTCTTGTATCACCCTACAGGGCTCAGGTAAGATTGGGTTGGTCTTAAGCTGACTGACCTTGGTCTTATATCACCCTAAAGGGCTCAGATAAGATTGGGTTGGTCTCAAGCCAACTGACCTTGGTCTTGTATCACCCTACAGGGCTCAGGTAAGTTTGGGCTGGTCTCAAGCCAACTGACCTTGGTCTTATATCACCCCACAGGGCTCGGGTAAGATTGGGTTGGTCTCAAGCCAACTGACCTTGGTCTTGTATCACCCTAAAGGGCTCAGATGAGATTGGGTTGGTCTCAAGCCAACTGACCTTGGTCTTGTATCACCCTACAGGGCTCAGGTAAGATTGGGTTGGTCTTCAGCTGACTGCATACCACTAGGGAACGACAATATGAATACCACTAGGGAACGGCAATATAAAAACATATATAATGCGACCATATGATGCCAGCAGTCTGGCTAGGCTTAAGTTACCATTGATCTACAATATCATATGATGCAGTTTGTATGATATCACATGATATGCCGGCCCCTACTTACCCCCGCTAGCTGAATTCTATGCTCCACTCACCACCACTGTAGCTGAATCCAAGGCCCCCCTATCCAACACTTTAGCCGAATCCAACCTCTGCCTCACTCCTCGTCCATCACTGCGCCCACAGGTAACCCACCCCCCCCACCTCACCCCCTCTTATCTCACCCCCCCCCATCCCACCCCACCCCACCCCACCCAAGACAGCCCAAATCTAGAATAAACCCAACCTTACAATACACCCGACACCCAACCCAGCACTCCTCGTCCATTGCTGCACGCACAGATAACCCACCTGAAGACCGCCATCTCCAAAATAGTGATGACCCTCTGCCAAGCATAAGGGGGAGTGGCGCCTGAGAAGGCCAAGAAGAGGCTTGTTGCAAACACTTCGGATGTCCCCCCCCCCCCCACCCCCCCCACACACACACCACACACCACCCTCACACACACAGGTAACCCACCTCAAGACCGCCATCTCCAAAATCGATATGTCCCTCTGCCAAGCCAAGAAGGGCGTGGCTGCAGACACTTCAGATGTGGAGGCCACGCCTTCAACCTCAGACATAGAGGTTCTGACTGTGGACAAATACCAGGGCCGCGACAAGCCCTGCATAATCATGTCCCTAGTGCGCTCCAATGCTGCAGGTACAGGGGGCGAAGTGTGTGTGTAGGGGGTGGTGGGATGGGGGTGGGGGTATACATGACTGTATACGGTACCAAGGTTGAATGCTGTGGACGATTGCCAGGGCCGTGACAAGCCCTGCATAATCATGTCCCTAGTGCGCTCCAACGCTGCAAGTGCAGATGGTGTGTATGCATGGGGGGGAGGTGGGGGGTGGGTGGGGGTATCCATGACTGTATACCAAGGTCGAATGCTGTGGACAAATACCAGGGACTAGACAAGCCCTGCATAAGCATGTCCCTAGTGCACTCCGATGCTGCAGGTACAGAGGGTGTGTGTGTATAGCGGGGGGGGGGGGGGGGGGGGGGGGGGGGGGGGGGGGGGGGGGGGGGGGTAACCATGACTGTATACCTAGGTTGAATGCTGTAGACAAATGCAAGGGACGAGACAAGCCCTGCATAATCATGTCCCTAGTGCGCTCAAATGCTGCAGGAACAGAGGGGCGGAGTGTGTGTATAGGGGGGGGGGGGGGGGGGGGGGGGGGGGGGCATCCATGGCTGTCTGAAGAGATTTTATGAAGTATATTGTGATAAGAAATCTTTGATTTAAATTCCTTCCTTGCAGTCCTAACATGGCTATCACCTTTGTTGTGTCTGTAGGTAACTGTGGAAGATTGTTAGCGGACTGGCAGCGCGTGAACGTGGCTTTGACACGAGCCAAGGCCAAGATAATTTTGCTCGGCTGCACCCAAACTCTGGCGTCAATACCAATGCTTGCCAGCCTGGCAGATCTGGTGGTTGAGAACGGTTGGATGCTTGACTTGCCCCATGACTGCCTCGATTCTTGCCAGCCTGGCAGATCTGGTGGTTGAGAACGGTTGGATGCTTGACTTGCCTCCTGACTGCCTCAATTCTTGCCAGCCTGGCAGATCTGGTGGTTGAGAACGGTTGGATGCTTGACTTGCCCCCTGACTGCCTCAATTCTTACCAGTCTGGCAGATCTGGTGGTTGAGAACGGTTGGATGCTTGACTTGCCCCCTGACTGCCTTGATTCTTACCAGCCTGGCAGATATGGTGGTTGAGAACGGTTGGATGTTGGAATCGCCCCCTTGCTGCCTCGATTCAGCAAGGTCGACCTTGTAGATATGACCGGGCTATAAGTGCAGAATAAGTTGTTGTTGTTCGAAGGGTAATGGTTGGTTTGTGGTTGGAAGGGTTGTGTTAGGGTACAGTATGACAGTTTGAATTCATGGTCTAGCAGCCGTCAGGCTGTTTACCGTCTGCAGGCAGAGTAAACAGTTGAAGAGCTGTGATGGGTTTCGGTAAAGTATTGTTGTTGGATGTTAATGCAGTTGCAAAGATGTATGCATGTTACTGCCCAGGGGTAGCCAAATATTTATGAATGTTACAGCCCAAGGGTAGCCAAATGTGTAGGTATGTTATAGCCCAGGGGTAGCCAAATAGGCCAGAGAGACTTGTCCAGAGCTGTGATGGGGTTGGATCAAGTGCCAGGATCCGTCATACTACTCTACTAACGCATATATTGGAAGTCTGATCCGATAGGTGCATTATTAGATTGGTATGATATAACCTGGCATAAAGTATTAAAGCAACCACCAATCACTGTCTGATCCTTGTCAGAGATTCCGAGGCAAGAGGCTCGAGAGAGGACCGCCATCCTCAGGTCCACTGGCCTCCTGGAGGAGGGATCCATGGTGCATATATTGGCAAATGGCGACCAGAGATAGCATCAAACAATGTTGGTCTCATGGATCACTGGCTGGTCCATGGATCATGGATCACTGGCTGGTCCATAGGTCATGGATCATGGTCCATGGATCACTGGCTGGTCCATCTCATGGATCACTGTCTGATCCATGGCCTCTGATACCCGTGCTACCTGGTCGTAGGAAATATCGTTACAGTTTATTTTTGGGGGCTACGCGTAGCAGCTTCCACCTAGCTCCATCAGCCAGAAACTGAATCAAGCTCAAAGATTACAGCTGCACTGGAATGCCTGTCATGCTAGCTTCCAGACGCACTAGCTAGCTTATGGTTTCGCCAAATGGTTGGTGAAAGGAACTACATAGAGGCTGCTACGCGTAGCCCCAAAAAGAAATAGTGAACATAGTTGAAGAAGATGGTCATGGGGCAGCTCAAGTAGTTTGGCCCAAGACTGTGTGGGTGTTCAGATGGCATGAATCCACAGGACATGAATCAACATGTAGCCACGATAATGATAACGCCTGGTGGGGCGTGGTATTAAGGGAACCCGTCGTACGCGGGTAAAGAGCGGTCTTCTACCTCAACTGGATAAGCTACCATCGCGGTTGACGACGACCTGCAATGCCAAGAGCGACCGAAGGGGGGATTGAATCCCCGACTCTTCATCCTAAGAGTGATTTGGTCTACCACTAGACCAATGTATATCACTGAAAGGGTATGGGGGTATGTAGCCACGAGGATACGAGGAGTCTCAGCCTATGGAAGTCCCAAAGACCAAAAGGCTAACGTGACCCACTGCCAAGCCTGCTACCTGGGCAAAGAAAACATCGTTGAAGAACAAGGTCATTGGGCAGCCCAACTTTGGATGGTTTGTTTTTATTACATGTTCTACCAGCCTTCAGGCTGCTCACCATTTGTAGAGAGGTCTCACCTTCAGACTGCACGCCTTCTGCAGGCATGGTTTTTCTTTTCAGCTACGAGTAGCAGCTTCTAGGCAGCTCCCTGAGCCAGCCACTGGGCTAAGCAGTAGCAATATTTTGACAGTTCTGGACAGCGGATTCTTTTAGCTTCCGGATACACTAGGTTGTATTAGCTTTGGCTGAATAGCCAGTCAGAGGAGCTGCCTAGAAGCTGCTGCTGTTAGCTGAAAAGAAAAACGCCCTCTGCAGGCTGAGAGAGCATGGGTCGAATAAACGCTACGACACCACTCTTACAGTACAGAATGCAAGTTTTTTTTATTATGGTTAGGGTTGGGAAGCAAACGTATATTTTTATTTGTATAAGCCGTATAAACGTATGCATATAAACGTATAAAACATATATAAAAATTAGGCTTTTCTTGAGAAAATACTTTTACATGGGTTTAAAGGTATTGCCGCGTAGCTAATTTCATCGGCAGCACATATCAACTCTCAGAAAAATAATCTGGCAAGTTTAGGTTGTCCAAATCTCAGAACAGAAAGCGCGTCGGCCAAGAAGTGCGGCGGTGCCAGTCTAAGGGAGCCATTAAATGCCAGTTGGTCTGTTCTATAACTGTATAAGTGTATAATAATATAAGTACATAACGGTATTGCAATATTGTCCATGTTCACATTGCACTAGGCTTGCACTATCAATCCTTTAAGCCCACATAGGAGCACAGCTTGTGGAATGGAAGGCTAGGTGGCGCTCTGATATGTGTGCCATCCTGGCTATCTAGATCAAACTTTAGGCCAAATGGTTATAAAATGGTGCATGAATTTTATTGCATATTGTGATAGAGGAGATGAAAAGCTTTCCAATGAGCTATCTAAATCAAAAATATAATGAAAATCAAGAAAGTTAAGTGCCGGGACGTGCGGTACTTCTCGAAGTACGGACTATACGTTTTGTATACGACGTATATAAGGTCGATTTGTGAAAAACTATACGGCGTATTTATACGTATAAACGTACATTATATGTTTATATGTCGGCCCAACCCTAATTATGATCAAACAGCTTTCAGGCTGCTCACCGTCTGCAGGCGGGGAGAGCATGGGTCAAATAAACGCTACTACACCACTCTTAGAGTACATAAAGAAATTGCATAGGTTGCCCAACATTGTATGAGAATTCTTAATTGTTTGATTTGATTACATGGTCGATTGGTCGTTAAGCCTTCTCGAACTTGGTTACATGGCTCTGATTGTAATTGAAATTGTTACATCCGTGTAGTTCAGTTACTCACAGGACGTGAAATTAAGGGCGCCTGGAGGCGCGTCCCGAATGAAATGATTCGAATCTTTAATTCAATGTATTTTAATTAAATCAAGTGAATTGTATTTAATGTTTTGTTATTTTAATTCGATTTATTTCTTTCCATATAATTTAATTTACGTGATTTAAATTGTATTTGAATTATATTAAATCGTATCGATTCGAATAGGATTACATTTGAAGGGCGCCTGGAGGCTTTGAATCAATTGAATTCCAATGAATCGATGGATGATTTAGCATTGTTAACTATAAAGTGACGAAAAAGAGAGTTTTTTGAAGGGTTGTTGATTTTTAAGCAGTATTGAACGTTTCTGTAATGTAATGAAATGCATGTATGTAGATTGATGTTTTTTTTAAGAATTTGATGCAAGAACAATGAGGCCAATCAGGTGTCTGGTTGATTTTACGGAATTTGTACAAGGTATTGCATGTTTCGGCCCAGCCCAGACGTAAACGGTCCCGTCCTCCTAAACGGTTTTTTGGCCAGCGGCAGGTGGCGTGGCTTGCCCCTGCCCCCGCCACAGCCCCCTCCCGGTTGACCCCGGCCCCGCCCCCAGACCCTGCCCCTGCCCCCGCCCCTGCCCCACGCACGGCCCTGAGGTGGGGTCCGAGGGCTAATTATAGCTAAGTGCCCTAGGGGATTGTTTCGTCCATTGTGATGCTTACATGTTTCGCCCCCAATTTTTGACGACAATTCTGCTCCCAAACCTATGTATGCGCACATGTTTAAGTTGTTCAAATTTAAAATGTTAGCTTAAAACACCCTTAAATCAAATTGTTGACCGTTAATTGTACTTATTTGGCCCAACCTGAGCTCCTTTTCGTGAATTGCGATGCTCATATGTGCTCTGGTCAGAATTTGTCCGGTGTATATAAGTCTTATAATTCATCAAAAATATAGATTGTTCAACTTTTTTGATATTTTTCATAAAACCTGAAAAATTGTTTTGTGACACACGGACGGACGAACGGACATTTTAATGGGGCTAATCCCTCTTCAAAAAATCTGGAGATTTTTTTCATTCGGGTATTAAGGACACCACAGCGTAAGCCGGAGCTAGCTATAGTCACCGTATGGCTCTAACTCTGGTGCTCACCGTCTGCCAATTCCAAGTCCCCCTTGTGCCCTACCCACGGAATCCAGGGAGCACACTAAGCAGATTAGAAAGTTTAAAGATGTCCAGGTCATGCTGGATTGTTTTTTACATGACTGGTTCAAAGCGCAGGTCTTGAGTGTGAAAGGCATTCATAACCGAGCACAGCATTAAATTGAATTGTAATATGTTTTTTAGCCAAACCTGGGCTGCTCGCCGTCTATCGATTGTTGGAAGTCCCCCTGCTAGATATAGTAACAGAAACCGGGGAGCACACTAGGCAGATCTTGAACTTCAACTTGATTCCATAGCTTCAGCCAGCAATTTGGCTGCGCGCCGTCTTCGGCAGTAAAAACAAGTTATAACCAGGAAAACGATATGACCCCGTGACTGAGATGAGGAGACCACTCATATACCCCACTCTTCCACTACGTGGGGATACCCGTACACATATTTTGAATTCGACTTGTTACATGGCTGCTCAGCCAACTCTGGGTTGCTCAATGTCTTCCAAGTCCGTGTACTGAAACCAGGGAGCACAATAAGCAGATTACCGGTAGACAGTTCAAAGACGTGCCCAGGTCCGGTCGCCGCGGTCCTTATGATCCATCCAGGGTACTTCAATTGGCCAATTTGACCAGCGCTATAGCGCACTGGTGAAAAAAACCCTGTGCTATAAGCGCAGAGGCAAAAAAACGCAGCGCTTTCCAAAAGCCTAAAAAAAAAAAAAAAAAACTGCAAAAAAAAACTGCGCTTTAAGCGCTCAACTTTTTTTCAGCGCTTTTCTTGTGCTGCTGGTGACCTGGTGGGGTGGCAGAGAGACTCTTGTGTGTGTGTGTGGGGGGGGGGGGAGGTTGAAACCTGTTACAAATTCTCTTACAAGGTGGCACTGAGATATTACTCAATATGCACGGTACAGTATACTAGGAGTAATAATACTGTACGAATTCTTGAAAACAAAATGTTAAAGTGTAGAGGGTTGAACCGACCTAACCAACCTAGAGAGGGCAAGGGGAGCACAAGAAGCGGTTGTAGCAAACCAAAATCTTCAAGCTGATGGAAGAACAATAGGCTTCAAAACTCAGCACAGATGTAAACTAAGCACTTCAGAATCCATCTGCCTTCACCTCTCTAGTTAGCCTGCTGAGGACCTGATCGAAAGGTCGTGGGCATTGAGGTATTCTGGGTGGGTAAAAAGCTATGAGCCCCACGTCATAGGAGTTCCAAGGCATGCAGATAGCATCAATGCAAATAAGTGGCTTGGTATCACGCCCCGTCAGGATAATAGGGTCCATCAGCTTTTCTGTGATGGCCTTGACATGGGCGTCTACCATTGCAGACTGATAGCATATAGCCCACTGTTGGGCTAGGGTGCTGGAGGCACCAGCAAGTAAGACAGCTAACTGACCGATATGGTACACCAGTGGTCCCACTCTAGCAAGGGGCGGTTTGTTGTTCAGAAGCTGAGACAGGTTGTCTCTTGGGACGGGAATAAAGAAGGGTGGGGGGAGGTCAACCCTCTGGTCAAGTTCAGCGAGGGTAGCAACAAAGATGCCCTTGACAACACCAGAGTAGTTATAGAACCTGACATTGTCAGACACTATACTCTCCTTCGGCTTGCTCGCTATAAGTCCAACTACGATGGGAGAAGTAGAGCGTGTAGTCAATACCTAGCAGGTCTGTATACAATAGGGCTTACAATGTTCTTTCCTACATCCCTCGTGGGTATCGCACAAGAGACAAAGGAAAGAGGCATCATATACCCAAGTAGGCAAATTAAAGCCCAGATGGGCAAGTCTAGATTGGCTAAACTGTCTAAGGAAACTGTCTAAGGAACACACGAGGTCCAAAATGCGTCTTGGTCATCGACGGGGGGGTGGAGGGGGTGAACTGCCTGCACTACCTCCTCTACCTCCTCTACCTCCTCCTCTACCTCCTCATCTTCCTCCTCCTCCTCCCCCTCCTCCTCCCACTCACTCTCCTCCTCATCACCCTCCCCTCCTCCTCCTCCTCCTCCTCCTCCTCCTCCTCCTCCTCCTTGTCATTGAATATAATGGTCTCCGCTGTAAATTCGTCTATGATATCAGCATAGCATTTCTGCTGCAACTCGCTGCATACCCTCTCCATCAGGCCCACTGTACGGCCTGGTAGCTTGCTGCCATGTACGAGGTTCTCAAACATGTCGGAGCCTCCGGTGTAGTCAAACTCAGTGGCAGATACAACATTCAATTTGAGTCTCATGAGGGCGTCGACTGTGTATGCTCTCAACTTGGTTTGCAGTCTACCCTTAATCAATCTGTGGATGCTAGCTCCCCTCTCAAAATCAGATGTGTGTGAGGGGATCACTAACAATATGTGCACAAATCTTTCTAAGTGAGGGAATGTCGCAGACTCGTGGCCCTGCATTTGTTGGAATGCAGTGCGGATGGTTAGGGTACTGCCGAATATGTTAGCTTTGGCTCTAAGAGCTGCCTTCATTTCCAAGAACTCTTTTCGCATCTGGTTGTACAGGTCTGGTACAACGTCGAATAACTTGTGAGCCCTTGAGGGTGCATCCTTGGTATTCACACAGTAAAATTTCAGGATACGAATGAAATCTATGAAATTATCGCCTGCTGTGAGTATCTGTACATCATCTAGTCCAGCATAGGATCTTGGTTGAAATACCTTAAATGCTGAAATGATGCAAGTCTCATCTTCAATGAACTTTTCCCTCAAATTCTGCATAAGAGACTTAGCGAGATCATTAGCAATCTGCTGGACAGCTGACTTCTCATATCCACCTGCCTGGAGGTCTACATCTTTGTATCTATATGTATCAGCTTGGATAACACTCCGGAGAGTGGACAAAGTGTGTGCAGACACGCCAATCTATAAATGCGGAGACGAGAGTAAGTTACAAGCACAGGAGACCCATTAAGGGGCACCAGTGGAGGAAGGAGCGGCAGCCTGTACCCTGATAAGGGTACAGGCTATACAGGTGACGCAGCCAACAGGAAGCTGTCACTAAGTCAAGAAGGATGACACAGCCTACGGGAAGCTGTCACTACGGGAAGCTGGCACAGTATCAGCTTGGATAACACTCCGGAGAGTGGAATTTGTGTGTGCAGCACGCCAATCTATAAATGCGGAGACGAGAATAAGTTACAAGCACAGGAGACCCATTAAGGGGCACCAGTGGAGGAAAGGGGGCGGTAGCCTGGAACCTGATCAGGGTACAGGCTAGACAGCGCGTGTCAGAAGAACCGATGACGTAGTCAACAGGAAGCTGACATAGTACTGTCAGGACCGATAGTTCTAAGGGAGTACACAAGGAGTCACCAAGACATAAAACAAGCGAGAGCACCGCTATTCATGCCGATACTCCACCTATGACGCAGGTGACATACAATACTAGTACTCCACCTATGGCACTGGGGACATAGAACCATAAACTGGTAGCAAACAAAAATTATTAAGGAACGGCGGAAAAACAGGAAACCAGAAGAAAGCCTTGTCTAAAATAAAAGGATGAGAAAGGATGAACCAAAAACCACTGTAGTACTCCGAAAATGTAGCAGCAAAAAACTTGGGTCATACCGAGCTGAGCTGAGACCAAAATGGAAATGTAACCATCCATGGTAAGCGCAAAAATACTATTCATCCAGAATAGTAGGCACCAAACCAGAAAATCACAGGGAGGCCAAACAGAAATCGATCCTAATACCAAAGGAAGGGGAACAACGGTGACTGAAAGAACCGAGAACTTAACCTAAAGAGAAGACTGAAAAAATCGTATATCAAAGTTGGGGAACAACGGTATAGAAAACCCGATCCGGGAATAGGAACCTAACGCCAATCAATGATAACCAAAGAGACGGATTGAAATATCGTGTGAGCGCAGCACACGAGAGAATCAAAGCCTAAAGGACGCAGACAAGAGGACACTAAAGACTACGATAGAAAAAAAAAAGTCGATGGAAAAATCCACTACCTTAAAAACTATTCTTAGCATAGAATTCATGACTAGGTTGGGATGAAAAAACCATGATGAACTGGTTTCTCACTCAAAGATGGAAGTAAGAAGATTTGTGAAAGTTAATTATCATAAATCCCCAGCTACGGCACTAACGAAAAACATTCTAAGAGGTGGGTATCGCACCGCAAAGAACTCATGCACTCAAGACACACCAAGCGCCTAACCACAAGCAAACCAAACCTGCAGTAACTGAAAAAATCCAAAGGATGCGAAGTTAAAATTTTCAAGAAACTTGTAACCAACAAAGGAAACACAGTTCAATGAACAATAGAAGGGTAGATGTACACCCATAGTACATAAAACTTATTGTCCACCTGAAAAATAGTAAACGCATAAAAAGGACTTCAAAGAATTTACTGCAAAGGATGGACTGAAAGGGCGCTTGAAATACACTCGGAAAACAAGAAAGAGGTGAGCGGCGGTACATCTGCAAGCACAACTGCAAGATTACCCAGCCCACCAATTCACAGTAAAATCCGAAGGGAAACAACTACTACACTCCACAAAAAGTTCCAATCACATGAGGGGCTGGTGATCTAAAAACAGTGTGGAGTAAAAAGAAATAGCTAATCTATGATGAGCTCCACCGAACGAACCATCTGCCTATGGAACTAAGAGTCAGAAACCATCAAGACGCTATAACGGTGGTCTGAATTAAGTACCACCTTCCACCAAAACCAAGAAAGACAGCTGAAAGGAAGCTGCCTAAACAAAGCGTCGTAACGCTCCACCAATCTAGACTACCCTATAAGTCAGTCTAGGAGGTGCTGAGGAATAGGCACTCACACATAGGGCCATGTTAACCTACGTATGAGAACCAGCAGCACCTAAAGCAATGAATCCTGGGTTGACTGTAACACCCCAGCCATACGCAATATCAAGCTAGACCAGTGTTCAAGATCATCACTTACCCATTCGGCAACGGCTACATCATCACATGGGCTTGACCCGAGTAATCCACAAGGGACGACAGGAGGCGTCGGAATTATCGACACCCGCGAGCCATCCGAGGTGGTCGGAGGTTGGCGACTATTAGTCAATGGACCTGATCCAGGTACCACTATGATCGAAGGCTGTCTAAATCCTAAAGCTTCACCGCTAAAACGTGGCACAGAGGAGGGCCTGGCGACCCCCTGAGATTCGGCTAAGATTATAGTTGGATATCCAACTCCCACCCGCCCTAAAACTTCACACACAATACAGCAAGATCAGGCCCTGGTCTAGAATGCAACAATGATACATCCAGCCAGGCCAGCCAACAACAATTGGGGTTGTTAAAGGGCGTAGGGAATTACCGGTAACACATAACATATCACCGTTTGATGACAGGAGGGATGCAAGCGGGCACGGGGACCCATACTAATGGGAGAACCCAGAAAGACAGTTTAGAACTGAACTGGAGATAGAGAGTACATCACTACTCACTACTAACTGGCGCAACATTGGAAACCCAAATATAATAACCCTTACTCACCAGGGAATACCCAACCAGTCTACCAAATAATGTCTTTTTAACTAGCTTGTTGCGTGACTGCCCAATACTAAGATTACATAGCAAGGGCAACCAAACAAACGCAACAACGACACATCAGGTGCAACCCCAAAGAAAAGCTCCGAAGGAGTCTTGTCTCCCTAGATGAACACGCGATTGCAAAGATAACACACTAGCACCATGCTGAGCAGTGTCATCATCAACAACTCATGCATGCCCCAACTAATCGAGATCAACCATGCCTCTATACCACTTAACTAAAAATTCCTAAGCCCTATCAGAACTCAAACACTTGAACCCAAACTCACGTAGCGAAGGCATACACCTAAGGGGGGAACCAGGGGCACGGGAAGACAAAGTAGCAACCTCTGTCGAACCACGGAACGCACCCAGGGGTCACAAGGAGCCTAAAAGAAAAAAATCCACCAAGATATCATGCCAAAGATCCTCCACGGCCGCTGGACTAGGGCCAGGACGGCGTCCACTGCGGCCTGTAGCATGGGCGAAGTCCGGCGCTGCGAGACCTGGGATCACAGAAGGTGGGGAAGCGTTAGCTCGAAGTCGAGATTTGAGGTATGGGAAAAAGGAGACGAGAATGACAGTGCAGCAAGTCACCTGTGCAGAAAATCGCACCAATGGCAGAAAATCGCAAATCGCAAGGGCAGAATTCGAACATTTATCGCTAGGATGCGAAGAGCAGAGCCGAGGCATGTAAAGGTCCTAATATCCCGCCGTCGATGATCAGTCAATCTCAAGTCCCCCCGTCTATCGCTCGACTCACCCGGTTGGGGGGTAGAGGGAGCAGCACCCGTAGTGGTGCTGACCATACCCCCCTGCTTCCTACCACCTCCAGAATCTCCAGGTCCAGACGCGTAGGTCGTCCTCCTCTGGCGAATCCTACGGCAGTCCCGGCGATCCGCCAGTTTGATCGAAAAAATTCTCCAGAAGGTAGCACAGAGCCACTAGAGCGCAAGCTCATGCCAGGAGCCGACCGTCGGCTGGGCAGAGCAAAGGGGGCAAAGACGACGTAGACATCAGCAGGGAGCTTGGTCGGCTTGGCAACCTCCGGTATGCAGGCAGAGCCTCAAACACCGGAGAAAGGTTAGCGACGTCAAGGACGCGAGCAGACGAAGACGGGGTATCTCCACCGATGTCCAGGCTAGTCGCCGACTTGAGTCTGCACGTCACAGTCATCTACGACAGACGGGAGGAGGCGACAGACGGCAGGGGGGGAAAAGGAAGAGAAGATGGAGGAATGACCGGGGGGGGTTACTTCCACGATGGCGGAAGGACTCTCATGACCGCTAGCAGAGGCAGCTGGTGCACAAACGTCTAGCCAATCATCAAGAGGAGCCGTTCCTCCGTTGGAAGGATTGGTCGCAGCCATCGCTGAGAATGATACTGCGCATCCCGCGCGTCCAGGAAAGACCATCCATGTCATGGAGTTTCTCAAAATGGCGGGAGGTCCTCGCGGAAGTTGCATCGCAAAGCAGTGGTAGTAAATGAAGGGCCGTATGACCTATCAGCTTGGATAACACTCCGGAGAGTGGACTTTGTGTGTGCAGCACGCCAATCTATAAATGCGGAGACGAGAATAAGTTACAAGCACAGGAGACCCATTAAGGGGCACCAGTGGAGGAAAGGGGGCGGTAGCCTGGAACCTGATCAAGGTACAGGCTAGACAGCGCGTGTCAGAAGAACCGATGACGCATTCAACAGGAAGCTGACATAGTACTGTCAGGACCGATAGTTCTAAGGAAGTACACAAGGAGTCACCAAGACATAAAACAAGCGAGAGCACCGCTATTCATGCTGATACACAGTACTGGCAGAGCCGATAGTTCTAAGGAAGTACTTAAGTAGTCACCAAGTCATAAAACGCGTGAGAGCACTGCAATTCATGCTGACACTCCACCTATGACACAGGTGACATACAATACTGCTTCTCCACCTATGGCACTGGGGACATAGAACTATATGTAACAGAGGAAGAAAAAAAATATCAAAGAACGCCGAAAAATCGAGAGAACTTCAAATGAAACCCGAAGGGTTAAAGGAAGGAATGAAACAAGGCAAAAACAAAAGTTTGCCAAGGTAGAAAAGGATGAAAAAACCGAATATCAAAGTTGGGGAACAACGGTATAGAAAACCCGATCCGGGAATAGGAACCTAACGCCAATCAATGATAACCAAAGAGACAGATTGAAGTATCGTGTGAGAGCAGCACACGAGAGTATCAAAGCCTAAAGGACGAAGACAAGAGGACACCAAAGTCCACTAAAAAAAAAAATCAATGGAAAAATCCACAACCTTAAAAAACTATTCTTAGCATAGAATCCATGACTAGGTTGGGATGAAAAAACCATGATGAACTGGTTTCTTACTCCAAGATGGAAGTAAGAAGATTTATGAAAGTTAATTATCAGAAATCCCCAGCTACGGCACTAACGAAAAACATTCTAGGAGGTGGGTATCGCACCGCAAAGAACTTGTACACGCAAGACAAACCAAGCGCCTAACCACAAGCAAACCAAACCTGCAGCAACTGAAAATCCAAAGGATGCGGAGATAAATTTCAAGAAACTTGTAACCAACAAAGGAAACACAGTTCAATGAACAATAGGAGTTTAGACGTACAAACACAGTACATAAAACTTATAGTTCACTTGAAAAATAGTAAACGCATAAAAAGGACGTCAAAGAATTTACTGCAGAGGATGGACGGAAAGGGCGCTTGAAATACACTCGGAAGAACAAGAAAGAGATGAGCGGCGGTACATCTGCAAGTACAACTGCAAGCGTACCCAGCCCACTAATTAACATTAAAATCCGAAGGGAAACAACTACTACACTCCACAAAAAACTCTAATCACCTAAGGGGCTGGTGATCTAAAAACAGTGTGGAGTAAAAAGAAATAGCCAATCTATGATGAGCTCCACCGATAGAACCATCTGCCTATGGAACTAAGAGACAGAAACCAACCAGACGCTATAACGGTGGTCTGAATTAATTACCACCTTCCACCAAAACCAAGAAAGACAGCTGAAAGGAAGCTGCCTAAACAAAGCGTTGTAACGCTCCACCAATCTAGACTACCCTATAAGACAGTCTAGGCGGTGCTGAGGAATAGGCACCCACACATAGGGCCATGTTAACCTACGTATGAGAACCAGCAGCACCTAAAACAATGAATCCTGGGTTGACTGTAACACTCCAGCCATACGCAGTATCAAACTAGACCAGTGTTCAAGATCATCACTTGCGCTATCGGCAACGGCTACGTCATCACAGTGACTATTAGGCAATGGACCTGATCCAGGTACCACTATGATCGAAGGCTGTCTAAATCCTAAAGCTTCACCGATAAAACGTGGCACAGAGGAGGGCCTGGCGACCCCCTGAGATTCGGCTAAGATTATAGTTTGGATATACAACTCCCACCCGCCCTAAAACTTCACACACAATACAGCAAGATCAGGCCCTGGTCTAGAATGCAACAATGATACATCCCAGCCAGGCCAGCCAACAACAATTGGGGTTGTTAAAGGGCGTAGGGAATTACCGGCACCACGTAAGATATCACCGTTTGATGACAGGAGGGATGCAAGCGGGCACGGGGACCCATACTAATGGGAGAGCCCAGTAAGACAGTTTAGACTAACTGGAGATAGAGAGTACATCACTACTCACCACTAACTGGCGCAACATCGGATTCCAAATATAATAACCCTTACTCACCAGGGAATACCCAACCAGGCTACCAAATAATGCCTTTTTAACTAGCTTGTTGCGTGACTTCCCAATACTAAGGTGACATAGCAAGGGCAACCAAACAAACGCAACAACGACACATCAGGTGCAACCCCAAAGAAAAGCTCCGAAGGAGTCTTGTCTCCCTAGATGAACAGGCGATTGCGAAGATAACACACTAGCACCATGCTGAGCAGTGTCATCATCAACAACTCATGACTGCCCCAACTAATCGAGATCAACCATGCCTCTATACCACTTAACTAAAAATTCCTAAGCCCTATCAGAACTCAAACACTTGAACCCAAACTCACGTAGCTAAGGCATACACCTAAGGGGGGAACCAGGGGCACGGGAAGACAAAGTAGCAACCTCTGTCGAACCACGTAACGCACCCAGGGGTCACAAGGAGCCTAAGAGAGAAAAATATCCACCAAGATATCATGCCAAAGATCCTCCACGGCCGCTGGACTAGGGCCAGGACGGCGTCCACTTCGGCCTGTAGCATGGGCGAAGTCCGGCGCTGCGAGACCTGGGATCACAGAAGGTGGGGAAGCGTTAGGTCGAAGTCGAGATTAGAGGTATGGTAAAAAGGAGACGAGAATGACAGTGCAGCAAGTCGCACCTGGTGCAGAAAATCGCACCAATGGTAGAAAATCGCAAATCGCAAGGGCAGAATTCGAACATTTATTGCTAGGATGCGAAGGGCAGAGCCGAGGCATGTAAAGGTCCTAATATCCTTCCGTCGATGATCAGTCAATCCCAAGTCCCCCCCTCTATCGCTCGACTCACCCGGTTGGGGGGTAGAGGGAGCAGCACCCGTAGTGGTGCTGACCATACCCCCCTGCTTCCTACCACCTCCAGAATCTCCAGGTCCAGACGCGTAGGTCGTCCTCCTCTGGCGAACCCTACGGCAGTGCCGGCGATCCGCCAGCTTGATCGAAAAAATTCTCCACAAGGTAGCACAGAGCCACTAGAGCGCAAGCTCATGCAAGTAGCCGACCATCGGCCGGGCAGAGCAAAGGGGGCACAGACGACGTAGACATCAGCAGGGAGCTTGGTCGGCTTGGCAACCTCCGGTATGCAGGCAGAGCCTCAAACACCGGAGAAAGGTTAGCGACGTCAAGGACGCGAGCAGACGAAGACGGGGTATCTCCACCGATGTCCAGGCTAGTCGCCGACTTGAGTCTGCACGTCAAAGTCATCTACGACAGACGGGAGGAGGCGACAGACGGCAGGGGAGGAAAAGGAAGAGAAGATGGAGGAATGACTGGGGGGGGGGGTTACTTCCACGATGGCGGAAGGACTCTCATGACCGTTAGCAGAGGCCGCTGGCGCACAAACATCTAGCCAATCATCAAGAGGAGCCGGGTCCTCCGTTGGAAGGACCGGTCGCAGCCATCGCTGAGAATGATACTGCGCATCCCGCGCGTCCAGGAAAGACCATCCATGTCATGGAGTTTCTCAAAATTAGCGGGAGGTCTTCGCGGAAGTTGCATCGTAAAGCAGTGGTAGTAAATGAAGGACCGTATAACCTGTCAGCTTGGATAACACTCCGGAGAGTGGACAAAGTGTGTGCAGACACGCCAATCTATAAATGCGGAGACGAGAGTTAGTTACAAGCACAGGAGACCCATTAAGGGGCACCAGTGGAGGAAGGAGCGGCAGCCTGTACCCTGATAAGGGTACAGGCTATACAGGTGACGCAGCCAACAGGAAGCTGTCACTAAGTCAAGAAGGATGACACAGCCTACGGGAAGCTGTCACTACGGGAAGCTGGCACAGTACTGGCAGAGCCGATAGTCTAAGGAAGTACATAAGTAGTCACCAAGTCATAAAACGCGTGAGAGCACTGCAATTCATGCTGACAATATGTTTTTCCATCACGGGACAACTTGAGTCCCTCATTGAATGCTAGAAAAAAGGGCGTCTTAGCTTTTACTGTCACAAATTTCTGTCTGAGTGCATGGATGCACTCTCGTGCCTTGCCTTCTACATCCACAGCCAAAAAACCTCGCAATTGGAAGGTGGTGCAAAGTTGCTGGATAGGTTGCAGGATATCTCTGAATATCATGAGGATGGCTATTAACTTTGTGTTTCTCAACCTATTAAGGGCTATGTGCCCCTTAGGCCACTCAGCCTTTTTCTTCTTATTCTTCTTATTGTTCGTTGACACTGTTGGATGCACCTTAGGATGCTTCGACAAGAAATCTATCAGAGTAGGGAGATTGGCGCACAACACACTAATGCACTGTTCCCTAGAAAACCACCGAGTGTGATTAAATATTGGAAATTTGAATTTTGTGATACCACACAGACCTGCGAATTTTTTCCATTGCGCAATTTTTTTGTGTGACTTATTAAACAATGAGTGAACTAGTCTTAGTGTGCTGTCAATTTGCACCATTTCTTCACACAAGGCTACAGCCTCCTTAACTGCAAGAGCGAGCTTGTGTGCTGCGCAGTGGGTGGTGATCAAGTAACAACAGTTTTCCTTCAGCTGGGTTACTACCCCTGATAACCTACCCTGAAAAGTTGAGGCTCCATCAGCTGAAAAACCAACCATCCGTAAGGGATCAAGCCCGAACTCAGCCATCACAAGCATTATGGCCTTCACACAGTACCCAGCCGTCGCTACATCTACCTTAATTGTACACAAGTACTTCGTGACAGTAGCCCACGTTTTCAAATCTAAAAACTGCACGTAAATGAGCATATGATCCTCAGTTCTCAAAAGCGCAAAAGCGCGCGCTTTGAAGTACCCTGGATCCATCCCCTGGGAAGGGCGACCCTTGTGATAACTATGAGGTACAGCATTACAAACAAGGTTACAAGCGGAGCTAACACAGAAGACGACTATCCTTGAACTATTCCTTAAACATATAAATTGTATATTTTGTACCGATAATAAGTTTGGTGGTTGGCCCTAGTGAGTGCAAACAAGCAGGCTGGCAACTTCACTCCTCGTAATAAGGCGTACTATTTATTTATTGATTGATTGATTTACTGGTGTAATTAGTACTGGTTAACTAATTTTTTGTGTGTGTCTCGTCTCAGTACATAAGATGTATCATGTGTTTCTGAATGAATATTTGTAGTTGGAAGACCCCCTCCCCCCCCAGAAGGTTTGAGGCGGGCTTTTGTGTGTGTGTGTGTGTGGGGGGTGGGTGGGGTGGGGGGTGGGGGGGTGGGGGGGTGGGGGGGGGGCAATATCGTACTGGCCTGCCTGTATGTTATGTTACAGTCCAGGGTTAGGCCCAATAGGCCAAAGGGGCTTGCCCATGACGATGTAATGACTGAGTGATATTTGCATGGGACAATGCTGCAATAGGTCGCTGTCATCCTTCTACGGTATCTCCACTTCCAAAGTTCCAAACGGCGAGAACAAGTGATATGATACTGACAACTAGGGAACGGTAATATGAAATTAGATGTCCTCATGTCATCATATGATATCATTCTTACCTTTGGTCAACATCATATGATGTGCCGATCACTAGTTATATCTTGGTTACTTGAAATTGAAATTGGTTGCTCGCCGTCCTCGTCAGGAAACAAACCAATTAACAGGAACTTGGTAACATAGCTCCAGCCAGCAATTTGAAGTTGTATATGCTGCCATATCCCGGATTAGGATTGTAGCGCGTCTGCTTCCAGACAGGTTTGTTCAGCAGTCATAACGTTACGTTTCACCAGGCGTTTCACTACCCAAAACCAGATTTTTTTGGGGTGGGGGGTGGGGTGGGGTGGGGTGGGGGGGGGGGGGGGGGGGGGGGGGGGGGGTACGTTGCAGCAATTGTTGATATATTTGTTTTTCCAGGTCGGTCCCGGGGTCGAAGAGCGCTGCTTTTATTATTCGAGCCACAAAAGCAACCCGATCGATGGTTTAAGCTGAATGGTCCCGAATAAGGACGAAGCCACGGGCAAGATGGGCTGTCCGACCAAAGCTTCAACGAACAAGCCTCCTCCCGGGAGATGGAAGACCATCACAGGCTTCATAAAGATCGTGGAGCCCACTCGCCTGGGGCGCCCAGAAGAGCAGTGCTCTTTCTCAGGTTTTCGATTCCATGCCATGTAAATGCGAGCCACGAGCCCTCGACTGCCTGACCTAGAAATGCATTTTTAGATACGCGCAACGGCCTGTCTCTCGGCGACCGGCTATAGGTGAGAACGAGTTTTTTATTTATTGCTCGACCCAGAATGTAAGCAAAATCGCGCTGAGCGATTACTAATGTTTCCATCTCCTGGGATTCGCGCAGCACATTTATTTTAGTTAATGACCAAATAAATAAATAAATAAACGCTGGGTAGGTGGGGGTGGGGGGTGGGTTTGTGTTTCTGTTTTTCTGTGTGTGTGTCAACCCCAACGCCCCCCTAAATCAACCTCACCTTCACTGACAGGCGGGAGGGGACTCAGGAAGAAGACCCCAATTCCAACCAAGATAGGTGCATGGGGGGAGTGACCAGGCCCCCCTGGGAGTGACCGAGTGAGAGAAAGTGGGAGCGAGAAGCCGAGCGACCCTTGTTCTCATACTATAGCTTTCCGCTCACAATCGCCTTATCGCCAATACCAGCATGCGACGTCTTACTAATCCAAGTGGAACCTCCCCCTCTTCCACCCCGCATCCATGCTACGCCAACCACATGTCGTCCCCCAGCTTGCGTCGTTTTACCCTCCAGGGCCAAACTGGTGTCACATCTCCCACCCCTGCTCCCAAACACCGAACTCACAGCTCGCATGACGATCTACGACCTAGATCTTCGGTAATTCGATCGTCCGCTCCCGATGCTCCATCGTCGAATGGCTCGGCGGATCAACGTGGGAGGTGCTGGTTGGTCGGTGCTGGACCGGGACCGGCTGATTTGTTAACGGTACGTTGTTAACGGTACGTCAAAAAGGTCGTCAGTGCCCCTTCATGTGCTTAGGGCGCACCACACCCTGTCACAACCAACACCTTCCCTTAAGCACTCCCCGACAACTTCACACACCCAATTCAGCCCAAAACACAACTCAACATGCACAGCACACATAACACCGCACGTAACACCGCACACAACAAACACAACACACACAGCACACAACACTACACTTCACAACAGAACACAACAGTACACAACACACCACACCACACACAGACACAGACACACACACACACCTCCACACCACCTCACAGCAAAGCGCAGCACACAACACTACAACACAACACAACACAACACAACACAACACAACACAACACAACACAACACAACACAACACAACACAACACAACACAACACAACACAACACAACACAACACAACACAACACAACACAACATAACACAACACAACACAACATAACATAACATAACATAACATAACAAAACATAACACAACACAACACAACATAACATAACATAACATAACATAACACAGCACAACATAACATAACATAACATGACACAACACAACACAGCACAACACAACACAACACAACACAACACAACACAACACAACACAACACAACACAACACAACACAACACAACACAACACAGCACAACGCACTGCACCACACCACACCGCACCACACCGCACAGCTCCACCACCACTGCCGCTCCCACCATCACTCCCACTAACACCATCACCACTGCCCACTTGCCCACTGCATAATTCGCATGCACGATTGTTCTCATCATTGTGTTCAGGTCAGAGCTGTGGAGAGCATCAAATCAGCTGAGGTGAGGGGCTTGGTTGGTTTGATTGTATGTATTGTTTTTTATAGTATGGTAATTGTATTGTATCCATACTATGACCATACTTTTACTATACATTTACCATTATTGTACTATGCAAGTACCATAGAAGTACCAAACCCTAAAACCCTAAACCCTAAACCCTAAAACCCTAAACCCTAAACCCTAAAACCCTAAACCCTACAAATTACCAGAAGTTTACCGTACCTTTACTATACAAGTTCAATACAATTATCATACTTTAACTAGACAGTTACCATACAATTACCATGCTTGTACAATACTAGTACCATACTTTTACTAAACAATTACCATACTATTACCATACTTCTACTAAACAATTACCATACTATTACCATACTTTTACTAAACAATTACCATACTATTACCATACTTTTACTAAACAATTACCATACTATTTCCATACTTTTACTAAACAATTACCATACTATTACCATACTTCTACTAAACAATTACCATACTATTACCATAATTTTACTAAACAATTACCATACTATTACCATACTTTTACTAAACAATTACCATACTATTTCCATACTTTTACTAAACAATTACCATACTATTTCCATACTTTTACTATACAATTACCATACTATTTCCATACTTTTACTATACAATTACCATACTATTGCCATACTTTTACTAAACAATTACCATACTATTTCCATACCTTTACTAAACAATTACCATACTATTACCATAATCGTACTTTATGCAATTACCATACAATTACCTAACGTATACCATAATGTTACTATACAATTATTATACTATTACCGTACATTTACCAAACAATTTCCATACTATGACTATGCTTTAGCCTCTTTCAGTGATTTACAATGGTCTAGTGGTAGACCAGATCGCTAAAGAATGAAGAGCCGGGGGTTCGACTCCCCCTTCGGTCGCTCTTGGCGTTGCAGGTCGTCGTCTACCGCGATGGTAGCTTGTCCAGTTGAGGTAGGAGACTGCTCCCCACCCGCGTACGACGGGCTCCCTTAACACAACGCCCCACCAGGCGTTATCATAACTACACTTTTACTAGGCAATCACCATACAATTACCATACTATTACCATTTTTTACCATGCAATTACCATGCAATTACCTTATATTTATCCAACATATATAGAATATAACCGATCACGAGTCACAGACAATGAAGAGCTCTCCGACAGAAACATAGGTGCTAGCAGTACACAGCAGAGCCTTGCCTCCATGCTGTTACGCGGTAGTCCAAGCTCAGGCGCAGAGGGTCTGCGAAACCAAATAACCTCAACATGGTAGCTATTCTCCAGTATGTACACATGCATGCAAACAGGAGGGTTCCCTCAAACCCACGCCTGTGGCATGGCGGACCAATTTTCAATTTCCAATTTTCAAATTTCAATTTTCACAAGAGAGCCTATCGGACGGCTTGGAGCCTAGTAACATGGTTTGGACGCACATATTTTTTGGCGGAGCCCCCTCTTCAAGGGGGCGTGAGCCCCATGTTTACCCATTTTTCCGTCCGACCGACCAAAAAATTGAAGCCTGACACGTCAGCAATTGGTCGCATAACTAACTCGCTTCGGTCAGCTCCATCGTGTTGTATTTGGAGCTTACTAGCATGGTTTGAACGTACATAGTTTCAAAGAAGCTACTGCCACTTTGCATACGGCAGTGGGCAGTAACTGTCTTTTAACGTTTAGACTTGTCCCTCTTGGCTTAAAGACTTGTTCCTCTTGGCTTAAACCTAAATCGTTACAAGGGCATGCACCCTTTCAATTACAGTAACTTAAACCTAAACCCTACTCATGTTGGCTAGGTTGGCTTATAATTTGGCTTATTTCAAAGACCTGCTGCCCCCCACCCCGGAAAAGCCAGGGGTTACGACTTATTTTGGGCCAGGGTGACAAACAGACAGACGGGTGACCCACCCGGGCTTCCGCAAAAGGATTGGTGTCCTGATGCACGAGTGGGGGGCATGGGGGCTCCTTGCCAACATATCTCATAAAAGCTACGCTACTATTCCAAACAAACCGTGCTGTCGCACAGTAGTCCGAGCTTAGGCTTAGTAGCGGTCTGCGAAACCAAAACCCACACTATCCATTCCCAAGTGCAAGCAAACAGAAAGGTTTCTTCAAAGTCACACCAGGGATCCCCCCCCCCCCCCCCCCCCCCGCTATATATATATAGCGATCGCTGCTTTTGACCCCGTTTTGGCCCAAATTGCCGCTATAAAAATATGCAAAAAACATTTTTTTTTTTTGCCCTAAATGGGACAAAAAAGCTATAAAACCTGTAAAACTATATAAATTATTAAAACGCTGTCCCTGGAGAAGCTAATAGAAAAGTTCCTTCAAAGTCACGCCCGTGACAAGGTGTATCAATTTTTTCCACACAATTTTACAAATTTCAAAAACATTCCACAAAAAAATCAAAAGATCCAAAATATCCCACAGAAAGGAGGCATAATCCAAATTCTTTATTAATGCTCACGTAAGCTGCAGGGCGTGTGTTCGATTTTTGGGAGCCGTAAGGCCTGTAAGTCGAGGTGAAATAAAGAAAGAAAGAAAGAAATATAAATTTATAAATGAATAAATAGATAAATAAATAAATAGATAAATGTTTGGTTACGTGGGACACAAGAGTGGGGCAGCTGATTAGTGAGCAACAGAATTGGCCCGTGGCTATTATTCCACACAAAGGAGTACAGAGTAATGATAACACCTGGTGGGGCGTGGCATTAAGGGAGCCCCGTTATCATTACGCAAGAGCTGATGCCCGCCTATCCACCCCTCCTCAGCAGGTTAAGGCCTTGGCCATCACTGAGTTCTCACCCAACCCACCCACCTACCCAACCGCCCACCCACCTACCCACCCAACCCAACCCACCTACCCACCCACTAATGTGCAGGTGATTGTGCATGATGACTCGGGTGCCCAGGATGCACTTTAAAACCCTGGGTAGCAGAAAAAGTAAATATAAGCCTGATATAGGCCATATCCACCACCGCCGTCACCTACCCAGTACACACACAAACACCAATTTTTCACCAATCCATCCACCCATCCGACCCAACCACCTACCCAACCACCTACCCAACCACCTTCCCACCCACCCACCTACCTACCTACCTACCTACCTACCTACCTACCTACCTACCTACCTACCTAACTACTTACCTACCTACCTACGTACCTACCTACCTACCTACCTACCTACCTACCTACCTACCTACCTACCTACCTACCTACCTACCTACCTACCTACCTGCCTGCCTGCCTGCCTGCCTGCCTACCTGCCTGCCTGCCTGCCTGCCTGCCTGCCTGCCTGCCTGCCTACCTACCTACCTACCTACCTACCTACCTACCTACCTACCTACCTACCTACCTACTTACCTACCTACCTACCTACCTACCTACCTACCTACCTACCCACCCACTCGACCCACCCACCTACCCACCCACCCACCCACCTACCTACCTACCTTCCCACCTACCCACCCACCTACCCACCCACCCAACCCACCCACCTACCCACCTACCCACCCACCTACCCAACCCACCTACCCAACCCACCAACCCACCCACCCATGTGCAGGTGATTGTGTATGATGACTTGGGTGCCCAGGATGCACTTAAATATGCAAGAGCTGATGCTGAGCTCATCTATGTGGGCAAGAGAGGAGGACGACCCTCTATAAAGCAGAATGAAATCAATGCCATCTTGGTGGAGCATTGCTGTAAGGTATGCAAAACACCAGGGAGGGGGGGGGGGGGGGGGGGGGGGGGCAGGAAGACAGATTTTTGACTGCATGTTGCAGTAGTGTTGCAGTAGTGGCCTGTGGTGGTCACTGCTCGAGCACTACCACGACACATGTACATGTAAACAAGCGCGGATTCAAAATGCTCTCGTCGAACCAGTTTTGTGAGTATGCTTCACTTAGTCAGATTCTGTCTGGTGAGGGAGTTACGGAGACATGTGCAGAGAGCAGAGTGGTGGGACTCATATGTGCATATGTGCAGGTTTACTTTCCGAAACTGGCTCGACTTCTGTACGAGGAACCGCCAGCCTGGCAGGTGCCTCGACTTGGATCTAGAGGATCAAGCCTCCATATTTACAGCTTGTTTCTATTATAGTAACTGGGGTTGTTTCTATTTAGTTAGGGAACGGCAACTAATATTAGTGTTTGAAAAACTAATATTAACTAATATTATTATAGTGTCACAATAATATTAGTTTTTAAAATAAATTTGAAATTCTGGTGAGACGGCTCGTCTGACTAATATTATATAATATTATTTTATTCACTAATATTACATAACATAGCCGACCCCTAATTATAGTTAGGGGTCCGGTGAAGGATTGTGTGTTTGGAGGGTTTAGACTCGACCTCTAACCAGGCCTGAACTTTCGGGAAGATGGTTGGAAAGATTCCACCGGTTAAGCAGCCTTTTGCATCTGGCCAGGTCAGTTCAAAATGGGTCAACGTGGAAAATGCGCGCTGCAGCACTCCCTCGCGATTCAGATGCTGATTTCAGCATTTATTACGCTTTTTGCTGCTGCTGGTTGCCTCTGGATGATCAATGGAAAATCATGGTAGGGACGGTGCCCTGCTGCTGCGAATCCATCTTGGCGAAACTGTGCGGTCAATGATGAGTGTCCGAGAACGAAAGAAAGGATGCAAGATTTCAAAGCGGCGTGATTTACGAGGCGCGTGCCAACTTCATGACGTCACCAGGTCTAATGCATTAACCGAACTTAACTGCCCCTTAACTTACTTTAATGGCGGGGGGGGGGGGGGACAATTGCACTAATCGGGATGGTTGGTCTTTAACAGGACCTTAACTATTTGTGTTTCTATTATAGTGACACCGTTTAGCGCCAAAAATAACGAATTTAACCGCCCCTAAACCGGACCTCCAGTTACTACAATATAAACATGCTGTTACTCGTTGTCGGAAATAAGCGCGGTTTCAGAAAGATCTCGTCAAGCCTGTGTCACAGGTCTGCTTAACTTTCTTAGAACCGAGTGCTGAGGGAGTTTCGACCTCAAAAGGATTTCACGAGAGGAAATTTCTGAAAACGGCTGGACCCCCCCCCCCCCCCCCCCCCCTCTTTTGGGGGGGTCGATATCTACCCCACCCGACACATTTTCGACTTTTTCTGATGGTTTGGGGGCTTATGACCCCTTCAGGCCCCGATTCCAACGTGCGGTACACGAGCAACTTCCTCACTACCCCCGGGGTTCATCATTGTTTCTTCTTTTTAAGCCCTTCCTATCACGGTTGGGCAAGTCCCTTCAGCCTATTTGGCCTACCCCTGGACTGTAATCTACACACATACATCTATGTATTCCTATGTGTCCACTGTTGGTGTTGGTGCTAGTGCTGTATCACGTCTTCACATCCTTTTTGAAGCCCCCCCTTCTGGAGGGTGGGATTCCCCAGGGTCACCCAGTTGTCTGTCTGACTGACCGTCCAATAGATACGACCACAATAAACCCTGGCCCTAACTGACCCTGGCCCTGTCGCAAAACCTGGCTTCAGTCTGCTGCACTTGATTCTGATAGCCATTACTCTCCGCCAAATTTCCGTGTCGCTTGCGACACGCCTAGGACTTGTCTGTCCGTCCTTGTCGTTCCATGCACCACATATACAAACATAACAGACCTTGAACTTGGTAACATGGCTCCAGCCTTTATAGCGATTCAGGGGATGAACTGGACAAACGTTTCGAACTTCGTCAAGAATTCTCGAGAATTCCAGGCCAAATTGTCGAGAATTCTCGGATTTCCAGGCCACAATTCTTGAAGAAGTACGAAGTACGAGTTCTCACGGAAATGTGTTGTCCAGTTCATCCCCTGAATTGCTATAAGGCTGCTCGCTGTATTTGGCAGTAAAAGCAACAAACATGGCATAACAATACGATACAATAACAATACAATAACATAACATACCTTGAACATGGCATAACAATACAATAACATAACAGACCTTGAACATGGCATAACAATACAATAATATAACAGACCTTGAACATGGCATAACAATACAATAACACAACATACCTTGAACTTGGTAACATAGCTCCAGCCTTAAAGGCTGCTAGCCGTCTTTGGCAGTAACATCAACAACACAGCATAGCAATACGAACATAACAGTAGGGACAATAACATAACTGTACAAACATAACAGGCTGCCATCTCCTATCCCGCAGGGTCGCAATGTGGTTCGCCTGAAAGGAGGTGAGCAAATCAGTTGATCTGTTGAAATCAGTTGATCAGTTGAAATCAATTGATCTGCTGAAATCAGTTGATCTGTTGAAAACAGTTGATCAGTTGATCATTTAAAAATATGGTTTGACTGAAAGGAGTTGAGCAAGTCAGTTGATCTGTTGAAATCAGTTGATCAGCTGAAAAATGTGGTTAGCCTGAATTGATGGCTATGATGATGGAAAGTCCAAGTGGCTACTAGTAGCCTAAGCCTATTTGTAGCAAAAACCTAGTGGCTCTGACAAAGGAGAGTAAACTCAAACACTTATGTATTTTTTAAAGAAGGATTAGCACCTGAGTAGCCTATCAAAAATGTGTCTGCTCGTCCGTCACAATTACTTTTTCAGGGTTCATGATAAACCACCTGGAAACGATACATTGTATACCATTTAATAATTATAGTTCAGTCATGGATCCAGAAAAGTGAAACAAGACCCCCCTCTCTCTTTGTATAGGTTGCCCTAGCGTGTTCAGTCGTGGATCCAGTGAAGCCTCTGCCCTAGCTAATGTTGGAGTGGACGTTGAGTTCGTCCCGGGCATCTCCAGTGCCTTGTCTGCCCCACTGCTTGCCGGATTCCCACTCACAGGTCTGTCCAATGGTGCATGTTGCTGGAGGGGGCGGAGAGGAGAGGTGGGGTACTGGGGGGGAAGGGAGAGGAAAGGAGAGGCAGGGGGATGCAAGGGAGGAAAGGGGAGACAGGGGATGAGAGGGGGGGGGGGGGGTGGGGGCAGGATAGACAGGGGGGGGAGAGGGAGGGAAGGGGGGTATAAGAGAAAGAGGGAGTGGGTGACTGGGGGGAAGGGTGAGGGGATTGGTGGGTTAGAGTGGTGTTTTTAGGGGGGAAAGGGATATAGGTGGGGTGGAGAGGGGGGGTGTGTGGTGGGGGGTTACTGATATTGGAATGGCTATTTCTTCAGCCATGCCTTTGTGTCTTTGTGCTGTATTTAGGAGTCCTGAGCTAACACAAGAGAGGACAGCTGCAAACAAAGATAGAAGCAAGCAAGCTAACCAATCAACCGTCCAACCAACTAACAATCCAACCATCCAACCAACCAACCAACCAACCAACCAACCATCCAACCGATCATCCAACCAAACAGCCATGCAACCATCCAAACTACAATCCAACAGACCATCTAACAAACTCATTTTCTGCTGCTGACACACTGGCCACCAACCCCTTCCCCCCCCCCCCCCCCCCCTCCCCCTCCACCCCTACTCCATCCTTCCAACCAACTCTACCCCTCCCACTTCCCTACAACCTCCTCCATCCCTCCCACTCTCCCACCCCTGCAACCCCCTCCACCCCCTCCTCCTCCCCCAACCTCCACCCCTCCCAATCCCTCTCACTCCCCAACCCCTCCACCCTCCCACTCTCCCAACTCTGCCCCCCCCATCCCCCCCCCCCCCCCCCCCCCCCCCCCCGGGCCCCTTCCTCCAACCACCCCACCCCTCCACCCTTCCTCCAACCACCCCACCCCTCCACCCCTCCACCCCACCCCTCCACCCCCTCCACCCCCTCTAGACACAGTGCTAGGGAGCGGCTTCATGGTCCTGAGTGGTCAAAATGTGGACGACATGGATTTGGCATCCGCCCGCAACACAATCCCCTCCACCCCTCCCACTCTACCCACCCCACCCCTCCCCCCCCTCCCCAGATACTGTGCTAGGGAGCGGCTTCATGGTCCTGAGTGATCAAAACGTGGACGACATGGATTTGGCATCCGCCCACAACACAATCTCCTCCACCCCTCCCACTCTCCCCACCCCACCCCTCCACCCCCTCCCCAGACACGGTGCTAGGGAGTGGCTTCATTGTCCTGAGTGGTCAAAACGTGGACGACATGGATTTGGCATCCGCCCACAACACAGTCCGCTCCACCCCTCCCACTCTCCCCACCCCACCCCCGTCCCCAGATACTGTGCTAGGGAGCGGCTTCATGGTCCTGAGTGGTCAAAACGTGGACGACATGGATTGGGCATCCGCCCACAACACAATCCCCTCCACCCCTCCCACTCTACCCACCCCACCCCTCCACCCCTCCCCAGATACGGTGCTAGGGAGCGGCTTCATGGTCCTGAGTGGTCAAAACGTGGACGACATGGATTGGGCATTGCTCACAACACAATCCCCTCCACCCCTCCCACTCTCCCCACCCCACCCCCGTCCCCAGATACGGTGCTAGGGAGCGGCTTCATGGTCCTGAGTGGTCAAAACGTGGACGACATGGATTGGGCATCCGCCCACAACACAGTCCCCACAGTTGTCTTGCTAATGGCCGGGAAGAAGCTAAGCAAGATCGTTAGTGCTATGAGGTCCGGTGGGTGGAAGGGGGCCACCCCAGTGGCTGTCATTCGCTCTGCAGGGGGGTCAGAAGAGGGGGGCTTAGCCCAGCGGGAATGGTGGTCCAGGCTGGATGACGTGATAGGGGACACGGAGGGTGAGGTCTTGTCGCCTTGTGTTGTTGTGGTGGGGAAAGTGGCAGGCCTTCAAGCCACCTGGAATGAAGCGAAGGGTCGTGCACGTCAGTGACGTTGAATCACCATCGGCATTACATTCCTTTAGCCTGTTTGGCTACCCCTAGACTGTAACAAACAACAACAAGTACAGTGCCATAGATTGGTCACTGTTGACCCAAGACAAGCAAACAAGGCCACACCATAACCTCCTAGTTGGTGGTGGTGGTGGTGTGGTGTGTGGTGTGTGTGGGGGGGGGGGGGGGGGGGGGGGGGGGGGGGGGGGGGCTTCCAACTATCCTTTCAGAAACGAAAGTGTGCATTTATTATATTAAGTAAATAGTGTTTATTTTATTTGGGTGCTGTGATATCTGAAACCCACTCTTTTTGCTTTCACCTGCACATAGCAACTTCTAGGCAGCTCCCATATCAGGCTATTTAGCTGTATCTAAAGCAGTCTAGTGCACCTAGAAGCTGGCGTCATCAGCTTTTAATCAGTCCCATAAATTGTGCTCGGGGAATGTGGCCACCCTGATTGGATTGTTTTTTTTCATGTTTTTTCAGCCACTTCTGGGCTGCTCACCGCCTTCCGATTCCAAGTCCCAATGTGCGATACCATCGGAAACTAGGGAGCACACTAAGAGGATTAGACAATTTAAAGACTTGTCTAGGTCTTGGACTAGATTGATTACATGGTCTATCAACCTTTTGGCTGCTACCCAGCCCTTTTAAGTGATATACATTGGTCTAGTGGTAGACCGAATCACTCTGAGGATGAAGATTCGGGGGTTCGATTCCCCCTACGGTCGTTCTTAGCGTTGCAGGTCGTTGTCAACCGCGATGGTAGCTTGTCCAGTTGAGGTAGGAGACCGCGCTCTGCCCGCGTACGACGGGTTCCCTTAACACCACGCCCACCAGGCGTTATCATTATCTCGGCTGCTCACATCTAGTCAGCAAGTGGAGTAACCATGGGCTTGTTCACGATGCTGCGTTCTCTGTCGCAGACGCAACGTCCAAGAGTCCGTTGCATCTCAGGACGCAACGTGGGGTGGGGTGGGGCGGGGGGGGGGGTCGTCAAACCATCCTCTTGTCTAGGGTATACATTTGTTTGGATTCTGCATACGTTCTGTAACACGGTACTTTTGTATTTGAATATTAATATGAACCTGTGGGTTGGAGTTCAGTTTTTTTGTTTGAAAGGTATTTCACCCCAGGAGGTGGGTCTCCCGACATAATCAGCAACACTGAGGATTAAATGAATGGTACATACAGTTTCTAGAACTGTCTAGTCTTCTGATTTATAACTTCTCGTCCAACGTGAGGGGAATAGGGTCTTTTATGCGGGCTTTTACACCCTCGGGAATTATGTTGAATACAGCCATACAGATATGATAGAGGGAGGGAGAGGAGATGGCATGCGGGGACGTGGAATTTGTTGGCAGTGGGCAGCCCATAGTTAACTGAAAATCCTTGAAACAATTAAATTCAATCTGTTATACACAAGCACTTCATTTTTTACATTCTGTGACAAGCGAAAAATTATACAGTTCAAAACGAGCTGCATTCCTGGTCATTTTTATTGAGATACCGTACCGGGAACAGAAGTTGCTCACAGACGGCTTCTTTGTTGTAGGATGGTGTACGTGTGTATGTTACAGTCCAGGTATAGCCGGATAAGCTACAAGGACCTGCCTAACATTAATTCAGGAGGGGCGAATGGTATACTTATCAGTCGGGAGATGGTAATGATAACGCCTGGTGGGGCGTGGTATTAAGGGAGCTTTGTCTTACGGCGGTAGGGAACGGGCTGCTACTTTACCTGGACAAAGCTACCATGGCGGTTGGCAGCGAATCGGGAGATGGTATACTTAATTACTTATCCGTCCAGCATGGCTCATCAATGGACTGCTGTCTGTACCCAGGAGTGTAGTGTAGTAGTGTTTACAACACCCACGTAAAATCTTAAGTCAGACGGAAAGACGGAGAGCAAGCATAGCAGCCTGCAGGTTTGTAGACCATGGTAAAAAGTGATTTGTTCGCGTTAACATTTCCCTGATGTTTTTTTAATGCCAAAGACGGCGAGCAGCCAAATTGCTGGCTGAAGCTATGTAACCAAGTTAAAGTTCTAGTAGACCATGCAACCAAAACTAAAAGTATGTTCCCGATGTTATTACATGAACCTAGGGTTGTTCACACTGGTTGTGGTGGTGGGCGGAGGTGGTGGGTGGTGGTGGTAGGTAGTGGTGGTGGTAGCTGGTGGGTCCAACCCAACCCAACACCCACCACAATCAACAAGACCTTGGGTTGTTCTAGACGCTGCGCCTTGCATCACAGGCGCATATGTTGGAGGGTCCATTCCTTCGCACATTTTGAAACCGGCTGCGTCTCACGATGCAGAATTTGGAGACCCCCTGAACAACCCTGCATGAAACTCTATACATTCTCCATCTGGACTTGTTCTTTACTTGATTGAATTCTGCACTTAGGAGTGTGGTGCAGTAGCGTTTTACTAGTTTAGCACCCATGTTTAATCAGACAGTAAGCAGCATGATGGCTGATAGACCATCTGATCAAACCAAACTAAAGTACAGGTTCTCACACACATAGTACGGTCTCTTTACGGATGGTTGGAATACCCACCCCTGATGTAGCGTCAACATTGATCTCGTGTTGGCCAAACATCGGTCTGCCTATGATCATGAAAACTGAAGTATGACTTACTCAATAGATATAAGCTATGCCAAGCTTGATTCTTCTAATCGAAGGATGCCACTATGCCAGAACCAATATTATGTGAATCAATTGCTGACTACACTCATAGAAAAATCGTACAATTCACATACATCTATCTACACTGTTGACTGTGCCAGGATGGTTGGAAGACCTCACTGGAAGTTGAGTGGGCTTGTCTTGGGCCAACACTGGCCTGCCAATGACAATGGCATGTAATATCTAAGGCACCCGAATTGTGGATTAGCAATACAACACCGATCAGCACCTCAACTTCAACAAAATGCTAGTTTTGGTGATACAGGCCCCTCCTGCATGGTACTGCCCTGTACCGCGGTTGTGCTGATTTGCACCACACCAGTAATACGATGCACAGCTTGGTAACACAAACCCAACTCCTGCGTCATAATACTGCTTTGTACTCTGGTTGTTGCAATTGGCACTACATTAGCGATACAATGCACGGCTTGGTGACACAAACCCAAATTCTGCGCCATGATACTGCCTTGTACTGCAGCTGTTGCAATTGGCACTACACAAGCGCCACGATGCACGGCTTGGTGACACAAACCCAAATCATGCGCCATGATACTGCCTTGTACTGCGGCTGTTGCAATTGGCACTACACAAGCGCTACGATGCACAGCTTGGTGACACAAAAACAAATTCTGTGCCATGATACTGCCTTGTACTGCGGCTGTTGCAATTGGAACTACACTAGCGATACGATGCACGGCTTGGTGACACAAGCCCCAATCCTGCGTCTTCGTACCTCCCTGTACTGCGGTCGTACCGCAGCTGGTGTACGCCAACCTTGCCCGCTGTTTTGTTCCTCACTTTCAGCACATGAATGCCGACCAAGCCGGGGTCATGATGATTGGGGTCACCCCAGTTCCTGCAGACAGAAACGTTGATTGATAAACGGTTTGTGTGGAGATTTAGTATATTTATTATTTGCATACAACTGTGCAAATGTATTTTATTTGGGAGCAATACCAGCCCACCCCACCCCACCCCACCCTACACAAATGTAACGCACTCCTCTCTTCTCTACCCCCCCCCCCCCCCCCCCACCACCACACACAAAAACTCTTCTCTACTGCCCCCCCACCCCCCCCCCCACCCCCACCCCCCACCACCACCACACACACCACCCCAAACCCACCCGCCCAAAACAACCCATTCCTCTCCACTCTACTGCATCCTAATCCACCCAGCCCTCCCTCACCTGGGCACCACAATGCAAGTGACAGCTTTGTTCATGAAATGGGCAGAGCCACTGATGTCGTACAGACTGGGAGCAGCACCAATCCACCTACCGACCCCAGCTTTGACCACTCACCTGAGCACCACAATGCCTTTGTCGGATTTGTTCATGAAATGGGCAGAGCCACTGATGTCGTACAGACTGGGAGCAGCACCACTCCACCTACCCATCCCAGCCTTTGACCACTCACCTGTGCACCACAAGGCCATTGTCGGCTTTGTTCATGAAATGGGCAGAGCCACTGATGTCGTACAGACTGGGAGCAGCACCACTCCACCTACCCATCCCAGCCTTTGACCACTCACCTGTGCACCACAAGGCCATTGTCGGCTTTGTTCATGAAATGGGCAGAGCCACTGATGTCGTACAGACTGGGAGCAGCACCACTCCACCTACCCATCCCAGCCTTTGACCACTCACCTGTGCACCACAAGGCCATTGTCGGCTTTGTTCATGAAATGGGCAGAGCCACTGATGTCGTACAGACTGGGAGCTGCACCACTCCATTCCTGAAGCTGCTTCGGGTGAGCGACAAACCAAACATGGCAGTCGTGATTTTGGGCAAAGCGCTTGACCTGCAACAGCATGGCAGGGGTATGAGATCTGACGTTTTTTTATATTTGACGTTTTGAAGATTTGAGGCTTTTGGAGATTTAATATTTGTGAAGATTTAACGTTTTTGGAGATTTGACGTTTTTGAAGATTTTACGTTTTTGAAGATTTGACGTTTTGGGAGATTTGACGTTTTTGAAGATTTGACGTTTTTTTAGATTTTACGTTTTTTTAGATTTTACGTTTTTTTGAAATTTGACTGTAGGAAGATTTGACGGTTTTGAAGATTTGATTTACTGCCACGCTTGCTGCCACGCTTGCTGCACCATATGGACCTCATGGACCAGCCAGAGATTTTACTTCTGCTTCCTATCTCGATTGCCACCCGAGACCCTGATTTGGCCAATATGATGGCCACCTGAGACACCCGACGCCCCCAGGTCTTCGGGGCGCTGCCCCCGATCATCCTGGGGCGGCCCTGCTAAAGCTACCAGGACTCCCAGTCCTGGAGTTGGCCTAAACTCATAAAGCTACCAGGTAACCCAGTCTCATAACTGAAACAAAAATCTCTATGACCTGCCCCACTGGGTGCGCTGGAGTAAGATGGCTATGCTGGATACCATTTGTGTCTAGTGTGATTGGGAAGTGGTCTGATGCAAGTCCAAAGGCTGATTTGACGGTTTTTAAGACTTGGCGGTTTTACATGGATGAGCTTGGTTTGTTTTCTTTACCAAGAACAAGTTCCAAGGTGGGAATTGGTGGAGTAGAACATGGAGTGGGGAGTAGTGGTTTGGGGAGTGGGGTAGTACGGGGGGTGGGGTGGGGAGTTGGGTGGTATGGGTAGTGGGAGTGGTGGTTTAGGGAGTGGTTTGGGGAGTGTCCAAGGTGGGAATTTCCTTCAGGTTCTGGTTCACACACAACCCTACCCACCAACACTTACCCACCAACACCCCACACCCACCCGCCCACACATACCCACTCTCTGCAGTGCCATTCCAACACCCACTCTCTGCAGTGCCATTCCAACACCCACTCTCTGCAGTGCCATTTCAACACCCACTCTCTGCAGTGCCATTCCAACACCCACTCTCTGCAGTGCCATTCCAACACCCACTCTCTGCAGTGCCATTCCAACACCCACTCTCTGCAGTGCCATTCCAACACCCACTCTCTGCAGTGCCATTCCAACACCCACTCTCTGCAGTGCCATTCCAACACCCACTCTCTGCAGTGCCATTCCAACACCCACTCTCTGCAGTGCCATCCAACACCCGCTGCCCGGTCAGCACGCTCCTCTGGCTCTGGCTCTGCACTACCCTGCACCACAACCCACATAGCCCCACACAACCCTACCCACCAACACTTACCCCACCCCCACCCCTTACCCACCCACACACTATGTGTCGGTGGGCAGGGTGGAATTTCCTTCAGGTTCTAGCTCTGCTGCGGTGAGAATCCTTTGGTCATATTGTCATTCGTCGAGCTGTGGACACATTTGGAGTCCAATAGGGCAACAGGACAGCATTACCAACATCATCATCACCATTACCATCATCATCACCACCACCATCACCATCACTATCACCATCATCATCATCACCATCATTATCATCACCGTCCTCCTCCTCCTCCTTCTCCTCATCGTCCTCCTCATCACCATCACCAGCAGGCCAATGCTGCCCCCCCCCCCCCCCCCCCCCCCCCCCCCCCCCCCCCCCCCCCCCCCCCCCCCTCCCAGTGGCCTTGTCCTCAGGCACTGCAGCAGCGATACCTTCAACTCTTCCAACACCGGCCTCTTCGGCTCGGGCGGCACCGGTATCTCTCGCTCTCTTTTGCTTTTATTCCATTCCTTATCTCATCATCTCTACCTCCTCATCTCATCTTTGTCCTCCTCATCTTTATCAGCAGCAGGCCAATGCTGACCCAGGCTAAGATAGAGTGTAGTCTGGTCTGAGGCACAGCCCCCCCCCCCCCTCCCCCCCCCCCCATCTTCCTCCCTGTCAACCCGGACAGCATCTTGCATGTCTGTTTGTATCTTCCTGTCCAGGCTTAGCAAAATGGCAATATAGGCAAAGGGGGCTTGTGCAAGCTCAAACACTCAAGATAAAGTAGATTGCCTTAGAATAGGCCTGAACGCGCCTTTAAACTACCTTCGCATTTATGAATATATGATCGCATTCTGTGCTACAGAGTGTGGTGTAGTAGTGTTTATACTACCCATGTTTACTCTGCCCGCAGTATACGTGACAACATGTGATTGCATGATGTGCTACAGAGTGTGGTGTAGTAGTGTGTATACTACCCATGTTTACTCTGCCCACAGATTGTGAGCAGCCTGAAGTCTGGTACACCATGTCATCAAACCAAACCAACCTACCAGTATACATGATAGCACATGTGATTGCATTCTGTACTCATGAGTGTGGTGTAGTAGCAGTTCACTACCCATGTTTGCTCTGCTAGCAGACCGCGAGTAGCCTGAAGGCAGGTAGACCATGTGATCAAGCCAAGCCAGACCAAGCCAAGCCAAACCAAACCAAGCCAAACCAAGCGGATCATGAGAAGCCTGAAGGCGGGTAGACCATGTGATCAAGACAAGCCAGACCAAGCCAAGCCAAACCGGACCAAGCGAAACCATGTGTATCATGAGCAGCCTGAAGGCGGGTAGACCATGTGATCAAGACAAGCTAGACCAAGCCAAGCCAAACCGAACCAAGCCAAACCAAGCGGATCATGAGCAGCCTGAAGGCGGGTAGACCATGTGATGGAAACAAGCCAAACCAAGCCAAGCAGACAGCGAGCAGCCTGAAGGCTGGTAGACTCTGGAATCAAACCAAACCTCACCTTAGTAAGTGTGTTACAGTCCACGGGGTAGCCGATTAGGCTTCAGGAATTTGCACAACTTCAAATACCAGTAATCAAGAGAATTCTAGATTACCCATAGGGGCTATCAACAAGCACTATGTCTGTATGTATGTTGCAGTCCAGGGGTAGGCCAAAGGGGCTCAAGGGACTTGCCCAACTGTGACAGGAAGGGCTAAAAAATAAAAAACATTGATGAACTGAACCCCAAACGATCGTTTTATCAACGGGGCCCTGAGTTCGAGCTACAGTGATCATTTAAGCACTACAATATCTGGTCCCCCTAAAATCAGAAGGGTGCTAAGCAGGGTACTTCAAATGGCCAGATTGGCCAGCGCTTTAGCACACTTGAAAACAAAAAAACTGCGCTTTGTAGTGCAAAATGCGCAAAAATTGCATGCAGCGCCCTCAAGGGGTTGCAAAAAACTGCGCTTAAAGCGCAGAGGGGGTCAAAAAGTCAGCGCTCAAAAGCGCAAAAGCGCGCGCTTTGAATTACCCTGCCGGACATAGCTTGTTCACCACATGGACCTCATGGACCAGCCAGAGATTTTATTTCCGCTACCTATCCCGACCGCCACCCGAGACCCTGATTTGGCCAAAGTGATGGCTACCTGAGACACCCGACGCCCCCAGGTCTTCGGGGCGCTGCCCCCCAAACACCCCGCTTTGAATTACCCTGGTACTAAGGATGAACTGAGATCAAGCACCACAAGGCAATTACTTATGAAGTACGTTACCTTGGAAAGCATCTTGCTGACATACTCCGTCTCACTCATGTAGTTCTCTCGTTTATGGTCCAGCTCGTTGTAGGGATCAATGATCAGCCCACGGATGCCATACCTGCACAGAGAGGGGTGTATGCGGAAGGATAAATGTTACATGATTTTGACACACCGTAATCTGTCTCACTCATGTAGTTCTCTCGTTTATGGTCCAGCTTGTTGCAGGGATCAATGATCAGCCCACGGATGCCATACCTGCACAGAGAGGGGTGTATGCGGAAGGATAAATGTTACATGATTTTGACACACCGTAATCTGTCTCACTCATGTAGTTCTCTCGTTTATGGTCCAGCTCGTTGTAGGGATCAATGATCAGCCCACGGATGCCATACCTGCACAGAGAGGGGTGTATGCGGAAGGATAAATGTTACATGATTTTGACACACCGTAATCTGTCTCACTCATGTAGTTCTCTCGTTTATGGTCCAGCTTGTTGCAGGGATCAATGATCAGCCCACGGATGCCATACCTGCACAGAGAGGGGTGTATACGGAAGGATAAATGTTACATGATTTTGACACCACCGTAATCTGTCTCACTCATGTAGTTTCTCTCATTTATGGTCCAGCTCGTTGTAGGGATCAATGATCAGCCCACGGAATGCCATACCTGCACAGAGAGGGGTGTATGCGGAACGGATAAATGTTACATGATTTTGACCACACCTTAATCTGTCTCACTCATGTAGTTCTCTCGTTTATGTCCAGCTCGTTGTAGGGGATCAATGATCAGCCCACGGATGCCATACCTGCACAGAGAGGGGTGTATGCGGAAGGATAAATGTTACATGAATTTTGACACACCGTAATCTGTCTCACTCATGTAGTTCTCTCGTTTATTGTCCAGCTCGTTGCAGGGATCAATGATCAGCCCACGAATGCCAGACCTGCACAGAGAGGGGTGTATGCGGAAGGATAAATGTACATGATTTGACACACCGTAATCTGTCTCACTCATGTAGTTCTCTCGTTTATGGTCCAGCTTGTTGTAGGGATCAATGATCAGCCCACGGATGCCATACCTGCACAGAGAGGGGTGTATGCGGAAGGATAAATGTTACATGATTTTGACACACCGTAATCTGTCTCACTCATGTAGTTCTCTCGTTTATGGTCCAGCTCGTTGCAGGGATCAATGATCAGCCCACGGATGCCATACCTGCACAGAGAGGGGTGTATGCGGAAGGATAAATATTACATGATTTTGACACACCGTAATCTGTCTCACTCATGTAGTTCTCTCGTTTATGGTCCAGCTCGTTGTAGGGATCAATGATCAGCCCACGAATGCCAGACCTGCACAGCCAGAGGTCGAGGAGGGGAAGAATTGATACATGTTTTTCAGCAAAAAATGTGCTCCCTATAGCCTATTTTAATTGTAAGTAATTGTAACACCTCCCCGCCCCCCCCCCCCCCACCCCCCCCCCCCCCCCCCCCCCCCCCCCCTCCTCCCCACTCCCAACTACCCCGCCCTCCCAACTAACTGTACCCCCCTAACCATCACCCCCCCCCTCCCAACTAACCGTACCCCCCTGACCGCCCCCCCCCCCCCCCCCCCTCCCAACTAACCGTACCCCCCTGACCGCCCCCCCACCCCACCCCCACCCCCCCTCCCAACTAACCGTACCCCCCCCCCCCCCCCACCCACCCACCCACCCACACCACCACCACCCACACACCCCTTCCTCCCAACTAACCGTACCCCCCCCAGCCGCCGCCTCCCCCCTCCCTACAAACTACCATGCTTGCTACCCCGGCACTGTTGCTCACCTTTTTCACAAGTTATCTTGCCTTGCCTAGCACACAGTCAATGGTACGTGGCGCATCCACCCAATGAGTCTCAAACAATGTTGCTATCCTGACAAAGCTACGACCCAACTATTCACAAGGAATCTTGCCTTCTCCAGGACCAGTTAACAGTGGGTCTCTCCCCCCCTCCCCCCCCCCCACCCCCCCGCCGCCCTCTGGCCCTCCCCTTTACCAAGTAACTACCACGCTTGCTAACCCGGCACCGCTTGCGCACCTTTTCACAAGGAACCTAGTCTTGCCTTCTCCAGCACCCTTTGGCCTTCTCCAGCACCCAGTCAATGGTGGTGGGTGGCTCATCCACCCAATGAGTCTACAACAATGTTGCTATCCTGACAAAGCTACAACCCAACTATTTACAAGGAATGTTGCCTTCTCCAGCACCCATTTAACTGTAGGTCTCTCTCCCCCCCCCTCCCCCCCCTGCCCCTCCCCCCTCCCAAGTTATTGCAACGCTTGCTACGCCAACACCGCTTGCGCACCTTTTCACAAGGAATCTTGCCTTCTCCAGCACCCAGTCGATAGTGGGTGGCTCATCCACACCCTCAGCTCCCAAGAGTGACGACGAATTGGCCACCGCGCCCCACCCAAGTAAACTCGGTGGCTGAGAGGGATCAGCCAATAGGTTTGCTACCTTTCGCGGCTTCCTCTTCTTCTTGCCTACGCGCGGGGTTGGGTCGGGCGGGGTCAGGTGGAGTAGGGTATTGTGGAGTTGGTTGGGTTGGGTTGGGGTTGGGTTGGGTTGGGTTGGGTTGGGTTGGGTTGAGTTGGGTGGGGTGGGGTGGGGTGGGATAAGGTAGGGTAGGGTAGGGTAGGGGTAGGGTAGGGTAGGGTAGGGTAGGGTAGGGTAGGGTAGGGTAGGGTCGGGTAGGGGTAGGGTAGGGTAGGGTAGTGGTAGGGTCTGGGTGGGGTAGGGTGGGGTAGAGTAGGGTGGCGTAGGGTAGGGTAGGGTAGGGTAGGGTAGGGTAGGGTAGGGTAGGGTAGGGTGGGGTAGGGTAGGGTAGGCTACGGTAGGGTAGGGTGGGGGTAACAAATAATGTCTTCTTTCCGAGCAGTGAGCGCTAGGGATCTAAGTTATAATTTTCGAAAAGAGAAATCAACAGTAACTTGCCTGCGCTAGGCTTGTCTTCGAAGTCAAAGTAGTTGTCCCCGGTCCCTGTAGAGTCTTGGGCAAAGCCCCCCCGGTTCTTATACTTGGGGACTCCGTCTTTCCTTATCAAGTGAAACATGGAGTCCATCCAAAGCAGTCCCTTTGACACCTCCTCTTTGCTCATGCGCTGCCCGGCCTGGGTTGAGAGGATGGATGGTTGTGAGTGTGTGCGTGTGAGAGTGTGGTGGCTGCTTCCCTGTCTGTTGGTTGTTTGTGTGACTGTGTGACTGTGTGACTGTGTGACTGTGTGACTGTGTGTGAGAGTGTGGTGGCTGCTTCCCTGCCTGTTGGTTGTTTGTGTGACTGTGTGACTGTGTGAGAGTGTGTGTTTGTTTATGTGTGCATGTGTGGTGGCTGCTAACCTGTCTGTTGGTTGTTGTGTGTGTGCGTGTGTGGTGGTGAGAGGGGGGGGGAGAGAGAGAGAGAGAGAGAGAGAGAGAGAGAGAGAGAGAGAGAGAGAGAGAGAGAGAGAGAGAATGTGATGTAGAAAGATGGGTGTATGGATACATAGGTAGAAAGGTAGGTAGGTTGGTAGCTAGATAGATAGACAGACAGACAGACAGACAGACAGGGAGACAGAGGTCCTGCCACCCTCAAAGACTCACCATGTCCGAGTCAAAGAAAGTCTTCTGAGCATATTTCTCCAGCAGCTGCCTAGCATGCATGTGAGGTTGCTTCTCGAAAGAGCATAGACCGAAGCGCCAGCCGTACAGGTGTGCCAAATTGACAGCCAGGGCGTCAAGCCACTCAGATTTACCAGAGTTAGGAATTCCTGCAAGACAGCGTGTTCGGGGTTTTTTGTCCTTCAGTTTTTGGTGGTTGAAGGGAGGGGGGGAGGGGAGGGGGGGGGGGGGGGGGGGTAAATTGACTTGCTTGTGGAGGAGAGGTGGGGTGGTTTGGGGAGGGGACATGAGTTGGTAATGATTGCACAACAGCAGGGGTGTTACATGAGTTATGGATGATTGCACAACAGCGTGTTCTGGTTTTTTTGTCCTTTAGTTTTTGGTGGGTGGAGAGAGGGTGGAGGGGGGGGGGGGGGGGGGGGCATGAGTTGGTATTGATTGCACGAAAGCAAGTGCAGGGGGGGTACACGAGTTATGGATGATAGCACAACAGTATGTTCTGGGGGTATTGTCCTTCAGGTTTTGGTGGTTGGAGGGAGGGGGGGGGGGGGGGTACATCGAGTTGTTTGCGGAGGAGGGTGGGGTGGGGTGGGGTGGGGGTACACATGAGTTGGTACTGATTGCACAACAGCATGTTCGGGGTTTTGTCCTTTAGTTTTGGTGGTTGGGGGGAGGAGATAGGGGGGGGGGGTAGGGGGGGGGGTACCTGAGTTGGTAACGATTGCACAACAGCAAGTGCAGGGGGGATACATGAGTTAGGGGAGATTGCACAACAGCATGTTCGGGGTTTTGTCCTTCAGTTTTGGTGGTTGGAGGGAGGAGGGAAGGGGGGGTTAGGGGGGGGGGGGGGGGGGGGGGGGGGGGGGTACATGAGTTGGTAATCATTGCACAACAGCAAGTGCAGGGGGGCTACATGAGTTAGGGGTGATAGCACAACAGCATGTTCGGGGTTTTGTCCTTCAGTGGTTGGCAGTTGGCCCCAGTGCAAGCAAACGGGCTGGTCCCCTGAACCTCTCGCCTGATAAATATATAAATACACAGCGAGGGGAAGGCAAGAAAAAAGCTGCCGTACCGCATCTTTCCTTTGGAAAGACCTTATCCTCAAACTATATAAAAAAAGTTTTGTTTTAGCCAATAATAAAGTTTTACTAAAGTTAGAGGGGTCCAAAGTTTGTTCCACCCAAAGCGGCTTAAATCTGAACTATGCGATAAATCACGTCTGAGCAACCTTACGAAACATGTAAGAGCATAACTGGAATGGGCGCAAAAAGATCTTTCGAATGACCCCTATTTTGGGGGGGGGTAGGGTGAGGTAATCGGGTTTTAGGAGGGGGGGGGGGGGGGGGGGGGGTAGGCGTAAAAAACTTTTTCAAAACTTTATTTTCCCCATCCTTTTGTATGAAACTTCCACAATTCCAACTCTCATCTGAATCGGACACCATATTGAACATGCGGTCCAAAATCTGTCTTTCTGCCCCCCCCCTGATACACAGTATCTTATATTACGAGGGGTGAGGTTCAGGGGGCCAGCCTGTTTGCTTGCACTGGGCCCAACCACCCCTCACGCCTTCACCAAAGGGTGTATTCTTTATTATTTCCTTCAGGTTTGTTCACTCAGGGTTTACCAGAGTGAGTGGAAAAAAGTAATGAGAATGCCTGGCCGGCCCAGGGGGGGCGGGGGGCGGGGCGGGGGAGGTCTCAGGGTAGCGGAGGGTTTGGCCAAAACGGGGTCTCAGGTAGCGATCACTACTGGTTGCGGGGGATAAAAGGTCTGGGGTAGCCTGCCAAACAAGTCCTATGCAGCGTCGCAAGCGACGCGGAAAATTGGCGGAGTGTGTTGGCAACGGAACGAGAGGTGGCAACGATGGAGCTGACCGAAGCAAGTTAGTTACGCGACCGTTGGATGACGTGTCAGGCTTCAAGCAAGAAAATTTTCGGTCGGACGGACAAATGGATAACCCTGGGGGCTCCCGCCCCCTTGAAGAGGGGGCTCCGCCAAAAAGTAGTGATAACGCCCGGTGGGGCGTGGTATTAAGGGAGCCCAGTCTTACGGCGGTAGATAAGGGGCTGCTTCTAACCAAGACAAAGCTACCATGGCGTTTGACAGCGGCCGTGAACACTAAAGCGCGCCAGTAGGGATTTGAACCCAGCACCATCTTCAGTCCAGCGTAAGACAGGGCTCCCTTAATACCACGCCCCACCAGGCGTTATCATTACTTTGGGGATACTCTCTGGATTATTCACACATGACAATTGAAAGTTCTCCTGGGATGACCTAATAGTACTACACCCAACACACCCAAATATGTCAGCAGTTCTGGACAGCTGATTGTGCCAGCTTCAAGTTGCACTAGGTAGCGTTAGGCTGAATAGCTAGTCAGGGGATCTGCCTAGAAGCTGTTGCTTGTAGCTGAAAAGACAAGTCCTAGGTTGGTCCCTGACGTATTCACCTGTGACAATTGAAAGCTCTCCAGGGAAGACCTAGTAGTACTACACCCAACACACCCAAATATGTCAGCAGTTCTGGACAGCTGATTGTGCCAGCTTCAAGTTGCACTAGGTAGCGTTAGGCTGAACAGCTAGTCAGAGGAGCTGCCTAGAAGCTGTTGCTCGTAGCTGAAAAGACAAGTCCTAGGTTGGTCCCTGACGTATTCACCTGTGACAATTGAAAGCTCTCCAGGGAAGACCTAGTAGTACTACATGCCTAGTATACCTAGTAGAACATGCACATATACACAACCATCCAATACACCCAAATATGTCAGCAGTTCTGGACAGCTGATTGTGCCAGCTTCAAGTTGCACTAGGTAGTGTTAGGCTGAATAGCTAGTCAGGGGAGCTGCCTAGAAGCTGTTGCTTGTAGCTGAAAAGACAAGTCCTAGGTTGGTCCCTGACGTATTCACCTGTGACAATTGAAAGCTCTCCAGGGAAGACCTAGTAGTACTACACCCAACACACCCAAATATGTCAGCAGTTCTGGGCAGCTGATTGTAACAGCTTCAAGTTGCACAAGGTAGCGTTAGGTTAGGCTGAACAGCTAGTCAGGAAAGCTGCCTAGAAGCTGTTGCTCGTAGGCGACAATACAATTTCTAAGTTGGTCCCTGACATAGTCACCTGTGACAATTGAAAGCTCTCCTGGGACGACTTTGTAGAACTCATCCAACCCTTCCCAGCCAGTAGATACGCCTTCTGCAAACGGTCTTGCCTGCAAGGGGGGAGGTGGGTGTGAGGGGGGTGAGGGTGAGAGTGGGGGTGAAGGTGAGGGTGTGGGGAGGGGGTGAGGGGGGGGGTTGGTGGTGGGTTGGGGTGGAGGGTTGAGGTCGGTGGTTGGAGGTGGAGGGTTGTGGGTGACGGGTGGGATTGGGGTGAAGGTGAGGGGTGAGGGTGAGGGTAGGAGTGAGGGTGGGTTGGGGGTGAGGGGGTGAGGGTGAGGGTGAGGGTGGGGTTGGGATGGGTTAGGGTGGTGGTTGAGGGTGAAGGTGAGGGTGGGGTGAAGTGGGGTAAGGGTGAGGGTGGGTTTGGGGTTAGGTTTGGGTGTGAGGGTGGGGGTTTGAGGGTGGGGGTGGAGGGTGGGGGTAGAGAGTTGAGGGTTATGGTGGGGGTGGGGGTGGCGGTGGGGTGGGTGAGGGTGGGGTTGAGGCTGAGGGTGGGCTTGGGTTGGAGGGTGAGGGTTGTTGTTGATTGGGGTTGAATATGGGGTGCAGGTTGGGGTTGCCCGGTGTGTATGCGGGCGTGTTTGGGTGAGGGTGCGGTCGTGGTGTGTTTGTGGGGGGGGGGGGGGAGAGGTGGGGGGGTTGGCGGGGGGGGGGGGGGGGGGGGAGGGGAGGATGGGAGGCAAAGGGCAAGGGCTGGGGGGAAGGGCCAGTGCAAGAGCAAAGAACCACTCGCTATGCATCAGGTCACCATGTATAAGAAGTATCCATTCTTTCGTCTTTTGGTGTGGTGGTGGCAACTTGTGGGCAAGAGCAAAAAAAGAGCTCGCTATCATCGGTCACCATGTATAAGAAGGGCAAGGGCAAGGGTGAGGGCAAGGGCAAGGGCAAGGGCGATGGCGAGGGCAAGGGCAAGAGCAAAGAACCAGCTCGCTATCATCGGTCACCATGTATAAGAAGGGCAAGGGCAAGGGTGAGGGCAAGGGCAAGGGCAAGGGCGATGGCGAGGGCGAGGGCAAGAGCAAAAGAACCAGCTTTGCTATCATCGGTCACCATGTATAAGAAGGGCCAAGGGCAAAGGTGAGGGCAAGGGCAAGGGCAAGGGCAAGAGCGATGGCGAGGGCAAGGGCAAGGGTGGGGTTGGGGGTGAGGGTGCGGGTGAGGGTGGGGGTGAGGGCGAGGGTGGGGGTGAGGGTGGGGAGGGTGGGGTGGGGGAGGGGAGGGGGAGGGGAGGGGAGGCAAGGGAAGGGTGAGGGCAAGGGCTTGGGGAAGGGCAAGGGCAAGAGCAAAGAACCAGCTTGCTATCATTGGTCACCATGTCTAAGAAGGGCAAGGGCAAGGGTGAGGGCAAGGGTGAGGGCAAGGGCGAGGGCAAGGGCAAGGGTGGGGTTGGGGGTAAGGGTGAGGGTGGGGGTGAGGGTGAGGGTGAGGGTGGGGGTGAGGGTGTGTGTGTGGGGGGGGGTGAGGACAAGGGCAAGGGTGAGGGTGGGGGTGAAGGAGAGAATAAGGAAAAATATGATAACAAGGACATGAAGAAGTCACCTGCTCGTAAAAGTCTATAATATCCGTGAAGAAGGAGTTGAATCTCAGTAATCCTGTTACTGGCCAAGGCTCCTGCAAAGGTGTAAAAGTTTGAAAATGTGACGGCGAGCACACATGAGAGGTAGGGATAGTGATGGTACAGTGATGTACATGCTATGGTGATTCTGGGATTCGGTTCCAGGCGTCGCCACACCACACGGGCTTACAGACATCACTAGGATTGTCAAAATTGTCCTGGTTTCAAGATTATGGCACGATCGATCAGACGATCTCGTGCCATATAACATGTGGTAGCATACCATATATCAGACGATCTCGTACCATATAACGTGTGGTATCATACCATATATCAGACGATCTCGTACCATACAACGTGTGGTATCATACTATATATGAGACGATCTCGTACCATGCAACGTGTGGTATCATACCATATATCAGACGATCTCGTACCATATAACGTGTGGTATCATACCATATATGAGACGATCTCGTACCATACAACGTGTGGTATCATACCATATATGAGACGATCTCGTACCATACAACGTGTGGTATCATACCATATATGAGACGATCTCGTACCATACAACGTGTGGTATCATACCATATATCAGACAATCTCGTACCATACAGCGTGTGGTATCATACCATATATCAGACGATCTTGTACCATACAACGTGTGGTATCATACCATATATCAGACGATCTCGTACCATACAACGTGTGGTATCATACCATATATGAGACGATCTCGTACCATACAACGTGTGGTATCATACCATATATGAGACGATCTCGTACCATACAACGTGTGGTATCATACCATATATGAGACGATCTCGTACCATACAACGTGTGGTATCATACCATATATGAGACGATCTCGTACCATACAACGTGTGGTATCATACCATATATCAGACGATCTCGTACCATACAACGTGTGGTATCATACCATATAGCGTATGATATGTTGACATATCTTACAATAAATAGTACGGTATGATTTATCTATCTACATTGTACAACACAGATACTTAATCACGATATCATACTGGACAACTCTACACCAGGGTAATACATTTTGTCGAATTGGTCAGCGCTTAAAGCGCACAAACGTCATATTGGTCAGCGATTTTTAGTGCAAAAAGCGCAAAAACTGCGTGCTGCGCCCACAGGGATTTGAACAAACTGCACGAAACGCGCAGCGGGGCTCAAAAAGCGTGCGCACAATCGCGCTGTCGCTAGCGCTTTGTAGTACCCTGCTCTACACATCAAATGATATAGTGTATGATAAGCTGATTTATTGTACAATATTTAGTGCGGTATGATTTATCTATCTAGATTGTATCTCATGCAACATAGAAAGAAAAGAAGAAAAAACGTATCTCAGAGATATATATCATAAAAACGTATCTCAGATATATATATATATATCATAAAAACGTATCTCAGAGATATATATCATAAAAACGTATCTCAGATATATATATCATAAAAACGTATCTCAGAGATATATATCATAAAAAAGAATCTCAGAGATATACATCATAAAAACGTATCTCAGATATATATAAAAAAAACTTGACAACCCTCCACATTGAACAGGCTTACACACACCACAAGTGCAACTTGGCCTTGGTCACATGGCTCCAGCCAACAATTTGGCAGCTTGCCGTCTTAGGTTGGAACATAAACAATTCACACACCACAAGATCTGTGCACAGCCTTCTGCAGGTCCGGTTGTGTAGCAAAAGTTGCGACGCAAGCCTGATATCAGGATTGTGGCTTAGCACGGTATAGGGCGGAGCGCGAAGTGGGGAGCCCCGGGGGGGTCGGGGGGCAGCGCATCACTCTGGGGTTGCATCGAATCGCTCAAGTAGAACACCAAAAAACAGAGTGTCATACTGCTCCGGCCAACAGCAAGACCTGGACCTGGACATGTAATAAAACTGCCTGCAGCCCTGTGAACACATTCTGTAATTGGGAGTGTAGAGTAGTCCAGGGTACTTCCATCGACCAGATTGGCCAGCACTTAAAAAAACAAAACTGCGCTTTGTAGTGCAAAAAGCGCAAAAAATGCTTGCTGCACCCACAGAGGGTTGCAAAAAACTGCGCAAAACGCGCAGTGGGGCTCAAAAAGGCAGCGCTCCAGCGCGCAAAAGCGCGCGCTTGGAAGTACCCTGGTGTAGTCGTGTTTATGCTACCTATGTTTATTCCTATGCAGATGGTGAGCAGCCAGAAATCTGACAGACGATGTAAGCAAAACAAGAGCAACACTAACGCCAACACTAACGGCACACAGTGCTTTTATTCAGATTTCTGTAGCTCAGGTTGAGTAGCTACTTGGGCTACTCAACCCTGATTTCAGGATAGTTGCGTAGCCATCGCATGGCGGAGCGCGAAGCGCGGAGCCTGGGGGGGTTGGGGGGCAGCGCGTTCCGACATCGGGGGGTCCAGGGGGTAAAGCATTCGACGGAATAACGACGGAATGGCGACGCGTCGTCAAAAAAGGAAACGCTGACGGCAGCAGCGGCAGCAACCTGAAACCCTCACACAGCCCCACATACATGTTCAGATTTTTTCCTTTAGTTATATTTTTTTGACAACGCACAGTTTTTTCAAGGCAGGTACGCTTTTTGCACTTCAAAAAAATTGCAAGTGCGCTTTATGCGCTGACCATTTGACAAAATGATGTACCCTGTTCTCCACTGCTCTATCGGGCAGCTCGCCGATGTACTACTAAATACCACCTCAGGGGCGTTTTGTTTTTAGATACCCAAGTGGCCTTCGACTCCACTGCTCTATCGGGCAGCTCGCCGATGTACTACCAAATACCACTGTGTCCTGGGGCTTTTTAGGTACCCTAGTGGCCCTCGACTCCACTGCTCTATCGGGCATCTCGCCGATGTACTACCAAATACCACCTCAGTGTCCTGGGGCTTTTTAGGTAACCTAGTGGCCCTCGACTCCACAACTCTGTCGGGCAGTTTCGCCGATGTACTGCCAAGTACCACCACAGTGTCCTGGTTTTTTTAGGTACCAAGTGGCCCTCGACTCCACTGCTCTATTGGGCAGCTCGCTGATGTACTACCAATTATTACCTCAGTGTCCTGGGGCTTTTTAGGTAACCTAGTGGCCCTCGACTCCACTGCTCTGTCGGGCAGTTTCGCCGATGTACTGCCAAGTACCACCACAGTGTCCTGGTTTTTTTAGGTACCAAGTGGCCCTCGACTCCACTGCTCTATTGGGCAGCTCGCCGATGTACTACCAATTATTACCTCAGTGAACTGTTTTTTTTAGATACCCAAGTGGCCTTCGACTACGCTGCTCTATCGGGCAGTGTCGCCGATGTACTGTTAAGTACCGTCTCAATGTCCTTTTTTTTTTAATCCCCGCTCAGTTTCTATCACTGAAACTCTTTTACACATGTTCTCCACATACCATGGAATCTGGGATCTGGCCAGCTGCAGCCATCATCAGCCCTACCCTAACGCTCACACATCCCTACCTGCATGTTCTCCACATACCACACTAGGGCATCCACACCATCTCTGGCCAACAAGTCGTTAGCGGAATTGCGCGGGACAAACGCCATGGAAGTTCCAACACCTCCCTCAGAAGCTCCTGGAGGGTTACTTGAAGCTGCTTCCGTGGTTTCGGTGGTTTTGGTGGTTTCAACTGTCTCAGGATGCGAGGAATTGGTCTCGGAATTTGGTTCCAGAGCCATGGTAGATGCAAGCTCTCCCTCCTGGACCTCTCCCTCCTGTCCTGCTATCTCGTCAGGCGGCAATCCCTCCTGTCTCTCTATCTGATCAGGCGTAAATCCCTCCTGTTCCTCTATCTGGTCAGGCGGCAATCCCTCCTCTCCCTCACTCTGGCCAGGCCGGAACATAGCCATCCACTCTTCATACTCGGGCGACTCCGGACTGGGGGGAGGAAGCTGACTCAGCTGACTAGGCCATTGCAGGCGCATGCAACGCTCTCGCCCCAACCTTCTAGAAATTTCCTCTGCTAGGTTGCTACTAGCTGGCCCAGTATCGTCGGTCTGCAACGCGAGCACGATTGCATCCCAGTCCTCAAAGACGGCTTGGTAGGTAGTGATGTAGTCTAGAGCTTCGCCCTTGTCCACACCATCAATAATAGGATCATCAAAACCGCCCCGCAACTCCTTGGCTTTTAGTTTGCGAAGCTGGTTGGCATAGATCTCCTTGGATCCTGCATGCAAATAAAAATATGTTACATCTAAAGATATGTGAGATCATAGATCTCCTTAGATCCTGTATGTACATACAAATATAATATAGATAAATATATATGTGATCATAGATCTCCTTAGATCATGTATGTACATACAAATATAATATAGATACATATATATGTGATCATGGATCTCCTTAGATCATGTATGTACATACAAATATAATATAGATAAATATATATGTGATCAGAGATCTCCTTAGATCATGTATGTACAAATAGAATACAGATAAATAAATATATGATCATAGATCCCCTGAGATCCTGTATGAACATACAAACATAATACATATAAATATATTTATGACATCACAGATCTCTTTGGATCCTGCATGCAAATAAAAATATAATACATCTGAACACCTACGCCCCAAAACGCAAAGCTATTGAGTTACCGCAATGACAGGTTGGAAGTATGCCTATACAAGCACCTAATTTAAGTCGCAAAGAAGTAACGGGGCGAGAAACAAGAGCACTTTAGCAATTCCGCAGTAAGGGTAGGGTTTCAGGTTAGTGTGATGTCATACCCCATACTGACGTCACACCCCTGCCACCACAGCTTTTCTTTTCAGCTACAAACAGCTTCTAGTCACCTCCCCTGGCTGCGTGCCAAGCCTAACTTAACGCGGCGTAGTGCATCTTGAAGCTGACAGAATCAGCTTTCAAGCGCTTTCAAAACCTTGGAGCTAAGCCCAGTGGCTGTCTCAGGAAGCTGCCTAGAAGCTGCTGCTTGAAGATGAAAATAAAAGCTATGCTTGCCATGTAGTCTCAGAAAGTCAGATCACCTCCAGACCAGGTTCACTGGTAGCACACATTCCAGGCGTTATCTTTTTCATTTTTTAGCACACATGCCCCCCACCCTTGCATCATGATACGGGTCCAAAGAATGCTATCATGGTATGCTCCCATCATCCCATGGCAGACCCACAAAGCCCTTGCGGAGGTATCCAGCCACTTCTCCTTATACCTCTCCATGCTACTTGGCCCCCATGCCCCCATGCTCCCATTCTAGGCCCACAAAGCCCTTGCGGGGATATTCAGCCACTTCTCATACACATACGTTGTATATTTTGTCCAAATGAAAGAATTTTCACCCGGAAGGATGGGTCTCTGAGCGCTAGCCCTAGAATCAGAGGGGTTTGTTGATGTGAAAGGCGGAGTGTGTGTGTGTGTGTAGTGGTGTGTGTGGTGTGGTGGTGGTGGTGTGTGTGTGTGTGTGTGTGTGTGTGTGTGTGTGTGTGTGGTGTGGTGTGTGTGTGTGCGTGGTAGTGGTGTGTGGTGTGTGTGTGTGTGTGTGTGTGTGGTGGTGTGTGTGTGTCAGGATTTTGCTGATGTAAAAGGCGGAGTCACTCCTACAGAAGGAAGGAAGTAGGAGCCCTAAGGTCGGCGGGAGTTGAGATCATAGACACTCTTTGTCAATCATGATTTGAGGTTGTCAATCACTTGCTTTTGCGTTCGACGCATCGTTATCCGTCGCTGCAATGGCGGCTTATGGGTCTGGCTAAACTAGTCAGAAATGCCCCCCCGAAGCCCACGGGCTCCGCGCACCGCGGGGTTCGGGGGGCAGCACGCCGCACTGGGGTCGCACAAAGTCCCTCGATTTGCGACGCGTAGCAAGAAAAAAAGTGATCATAGATGTAACTTACAATCTAATAACTAGGGAACAGCAATATGATCCCATATGATATCATGTCATCATATGATGCCGGCAGTCTGACTAGGCTACTTACTTACCAATTATATACAATATCATATGCTGCAATTTGTATGATATCAAATGATATCATACTCACCTCTGGTCAACATTATATGATATGCCAGTCCTTACCTATAACAAAGAATCAACAGAATATCTACAACATACAGAGGAGAAGCACCAATGCACAGCTCCCAAATCACCACTACTGCCGCCACTACCACCACCACCACTACCATCACCACCGCACTACCTTGCTACCACTTACATTCCCAACCACTCTCACCTTAGGGCAAGGCAACCACAGCTGTTTTGGGGTAGCCAACCTCTACCACAGACAGAGGAAGCACCAATGCACAGCTCCCACATCACCACTCCTGCCACCACCACCACCACCATCACCACCTGTACCACTACCATCACCACCGCCACTCCCCTGCTACCAATTACATTCCCAACCACTCTCACCTTAAAGCAAGGCAAACACAGCTACTTTAGGGTAGCCAACCTCTACCACAGACAGAGTAGAAGCACCAATGCACAGCTCCCACATCACCACTTCTGCTACCATCACCACCACCACCACCATCACCACCACCACCACGACCACTCACATTCCCAACCACTCTCACCTTAAAGCAAGTCAAACACAGCTACTTTAGGGTAGCCAAACTCTACCACAGACAGAGAAGAAGCACCAATGCACAGCTCCCACATCACCACTTCTGCCACCATCACCACCACTACGACCACTCACATTCCCAACCACTCTCACCTTAAAGCAAGGCAAACACAGCTACTTTGGGGTAGCCAACCTTTACCACAGACAGAGGAGAAGCACCAATGCACAGCTCTCACATCACCACTACTGCCACCACAACCACCACCACCACCACCACTCCCATCACCACCGCCACTACTCTGCTTCCACATATATTCCCAACCACTCTCACCTGACGGCAAGGCAACCACAGCTGTTTTGGGGTAGCCGACCTCTACCATGGACAAGCGATCCATCACGTCCTCAACCACAAGCAGTTTCATGTTGTTGCCCTTCTCCTCTTCAGCTTCAGCAGATAATGCATCTTGGGCCCCCCATAATTCAGCACCACCAACACTCCACATCCGCTTGATGCCAGTGCTGCTGCAACTGCTACTGCCACTGCGAGTACTACTACCGCTACTGCTGCTACTACCGCTGCTGCTTGCATTGCTGCTGCTCTGCTCATTGCTTCGAGTGACATCCACAAGGATGTAACTTGACGGGTTCACAGGCGGTTTCTCGGCTGTCAGCAGAGACTTTGACGCCAACAGGGGCCCACGCTGTGTCCCTGACCCTGTCCCCTCCCCACTGGCTACAGGCTCCGGAGCAGGGTAGCATGGAAACACCGCACAAAGCACCGGACTCACTCCCCCCTGGGGATCACGGGCCAAAGCTGACCCCACCCCACAGGTGTTCAACGTCTCTGCACTGATCCCCTTCTGCTGAAAGAACTCCAAGACTGCTTGCACGGGGGGCATGGTTATGTCGATGTCCAGGCTGGCAGCCGAAGTGGCCTGCCTCTGCATGGGTCGCAAGCTTCCTAGGAGGTTGACTACACCCTTGGCCCCACAAGTTGCGCGAAAGCAGTAATACCGAGCTACTGTGCAGTCTTCTTCTATCAGTAGCTCGAAAGATACCTCTTTGGTGGTACCTCCAGAGCACACGGGGCACAGCATACGGTGCTGCCCCGGTTTGGGCGGTATATTGGACGGGAGTGTGATGCCGGTCAGGGTAAGCTTGTCAAGTAGTTGCTGAAGCCTACATGGAAGGGAGCAGGGGTTGGGGTGAGGGGGGGGGGGGGTCAGGGCGGTGGATTGGACGGGAGTGTGATGCTGGTTAGGTTAAGCTTGTCACATAGTTGTTTAAGCCTGCATGGAAGGGAGTAGTACCATATTCATCCATCCACATACAAGTAGTGAACGGCACCTAATATTAGTGTTTGAAAACTAATATTAACAACTATTATTATAGTGTCACAGTAATATAAGTGTTTCCAAATAAATTCAAACTTCTGGTGAGACGGCTCGTCGGACTAATATAATATAATAATATATAATATTATGTATTCACTAATATTATATAACATGGCCGACCCCACATACAAGTATGAATCCATCCATGGGTAAACATGAACACACACATAAGTCAGCACCAACCCATGCATGCATGCATCAACATCAATTCATTCATTCATACAGTAACTTCAATATATCTGTGGGTGAACATGAACGCACACATAAATCAGCACCAATCCATGCATGCATGCATCAACATAAATGCATGCATTCATACAGTAACTTTAATCCATCCGTGGGTGAACATGAACGCACACATAAATCAGCACCAATCCATGCATGCATGTATCAACATAAATGCATGCATTCAAACAGTAACTTCAATATATCCATGGATGAACGTGAACATACATACATACATACATACATACACACATTTGAATAGGCAGTAGAAAACACGGTGAGCAGTAAAGTGAGCCTAAACAAAAATGAGTGAATCCTGGAGTGCTCCCCTTGATACGACCTGCTGCCCTGTCGTCTGCTGCCCATGCTACGACCTGCTGCCCTTGATACGACCTGCTGCCCTGTCGTCTGCTGCCCATGGTACGACCTGCTGCCCTTGATACGACCTGCCCCCCCATGATACGACCTGCTGCCCTTGATACGACCTGCTGCCCTTGATACGACCTGCTGCCCTTGATACGACCTGCTGCCCTTGATACGACCTGCTCCCCTTGATACGACCTGCTGCCCTGTCGTCTGCTGCCCATGGTGTACCGGCTCACGCAGCAGACAACATTCTTATCAACACTGCACCATGGGTCTTCCAGACATACAAACAGAGTATGAACCTATCCATGGATAAACATGAACACATCAATGAATGTGCATGAATCCATGCGTGCGTGCAACAACATCAATCCATCAAAAAAACAAAGTAACGCCTGGAGGGGCGTGGTGTTAAGGAGACCCTCCCATACGCCGCAGGTGGGGAAAGTCACCATGGCAGACAAAGTGTGTGTCACCCTCCATGCCGTAGGGACTCCTTCATGCGATGTGTGGCAATAATGCTGGTACAGGAGGCAATAGATTCTCTGTGCAGCTTAGAGATGAGTTTGTCTGCGTGTTCGATCAATGCATCCATACATTCATACATGACCACTGCATTAGAAATCACAACCTTGACCTGGACATGTCTTCAAACTATCTGCTGCCCTGTGGTTACATTCTGTACTCTGGAGTGTGGTGTAGTAGTGTTTATGCTGCCCATGTTTTACTCTGCCAGCAGACGGCGAGCAGCCTGAAGGCTGATAGACCATGTAATCAAAACAAGCTGAACTCACGATGCCAATGTATCATCCTTGGATCCAGCCTCGGCGGCTGCTGCTGTGGTAAGGGGGTGCATGGATGATCCCATAACCTGGCGTAGTGCCCTCCCAGGCCCCTGTAGTGCTCTCTCAGGCCCCCCTACGCCAGGCCAGGGGGGCGGTAGAGTAGGCCCTGCCACTCTTGGGCTAGGCCCTCCATGCAAGAGTCCTGGGGGATTGTGATAGACCTTGCAAGGGGCGAGTTGCTGCTGTAATAGCTGCATGCTTGCCAGGCCTACTTAGGCAGTGTGGTAGTAAGGGAGCCCTCGACACTGTGGCATGCCAAGTGTGAAGGCCACTTGACTTATGTGGCGAGAAGAAGGACACTGTATTTTGTTTCCCTGCGTTTACCCTTGGCTTCTTAGTAGAAGGATGGATGGACGACCCTTCTGGATGCTGTGGGGCGGGCTTATCTTGGGTCAACAATGGTCTGTTAATGACATGGCAGTGCAATATACTGCTCCATGCTGAGATTGAATGCCATTCAGGAGGTGTGGCAAGGATTAAGGCACATTAATTCCTCCATGTTGCGAAGCTGGTTCTGTTTGACGATCTGCAGAAACGAAGAAAATCAAGACCTTGCAGGTCTGCGCAATAACAAATTAGGAGGCGGGATAAAGTTGGACAACACGAAAATCTTGCGCGCGAGGAGTTGCTGATCAATATAGAGTTCAACAGGATCCTCGACTTGGAATTGGAGTTGCGACGATAGTATCCGCACCGGGTATATCCGTCACTCAAGCCTCAGAAATTCGGGACCAGGAATCCAACTGGATGGGCATGTGGGGTCGGACTTCGACACTTTGGCTCGTGCATGGCAGCGTGCATGGTTTGTCAGCGCCTACTAACGCACATGCTCGCGTTTCGTCGTCCCCTCTAAATTAATATCGCATATTTATCACGATCGCAAGGACAGGCAGCGTAACGTATGCTCAGCTGCCTTGGCTCCAACTCTGTCAACCTCAAGTTGACTAGGGTCCCTTTTCACTGTCTTGGGCAGCTCACCAGCATTCCTGGCCATTCCAGTTTGAAACTCAGCCATATCTCGAATTTTTACCCAAGTTGCTCAGTGCACACTTCTCCCAATCTATTCAAGGGCAGCAGAAGGGGGAGGTGTCAGAATCCTCATGCCCTGCCCACATTGGATATTCTTCCATTAGAGCCTTGGGATCTTGCTTCACCATTCAATTTCGGGTCCCCAGACCCCAGCATGGCTTTTGGCCTATGGTCCAGTGGCCTGGTGGCCTTTTCTGTCATCATGGGTGTTGGCACGTACCTCACAGGTCTCCTAGCCCTCGTGCCACAAACATGCAACGGAGCCCAAGGGGGGAAGATTGCGGAATCTGTTGGAGCAGGTGTGCTAGTGGGATCCTGCTTCTGCCTCATCTTACCAGAAGGCTTTGTGAGCTTCCTAGAGGCGGAGGACTCCCTGCCGGAGTTTCTGATGGGTGGCGCAGTGCTACTAGGCTTCCTGGTCATGATGCTCACCCAAGCCATTTCAGAAGCTCTAGGCAACGAGGAGGAGGTGGGTGGCCGCAAGGTGAGGATGACCACTGACACCCAAGAGGGCCCCTCCGCTGATATAGAGCTTGTGCGAGGTGAGATGGGTGCAACAACATCCGCATGTGCCACCTTCTCTCCAGCTTCGGACTCCTCTACAATACGCCGCACCCTTCCCCTGGAGCGTGATTTCCTGTTGGGCAGATCACGAGAAAGGTCTGATGCCCCCAGCAGTCCCACTGGACATACTCCGGTGGCTCAGCTTCCCAAGCAGGTCCTGAGTGGTCTGCTTATCCATGCAGCAGCTGACGGGGTGGCTGTGGGAGCGGCCAGCCTGTCTACCAATGTGAGCCTCACTGCATCTGTCATCCTTGCCATCTGTCTGCACAAGGGTCCAGTCTCTTACGGCCTCACTTCCTACCTCCGGTCAGCTGGATTGGCCGGAAGCATGTTGCAGAAGGGCTTGATTGTCTTCTCGGCCATGACTCCGCTAGTTGCCATGCTCACCTACTTGTTGCTCTCCATGCTGCCAGGCATGAATAAGCAAAGCCATGTAGCCCTTGTGCTCTTGTTCAGTGGTGGGGCGGTGTTGTTTGTTGCCTGCGTGCACATACTGCCAACGGCGATGGGGCAATCAGGGGCACATTCTCATAGCTTTGGCGTGGACACGCAGACGACTGAGAGCATGAGAGCTGTTCGGCTGAAGAGGCTAGCGGCGCTAACACTAGGCACTCTGATCCCGCTTATAGTCGCAGCCACTGTGATTGAGCCCATGTGAAGCACTGTTTCTTTCTTAGCTACGAGCAGCAGCTTCTATGCAGCTCCCTTTCCCTGTCCTTGAGCCAAACCTGAAGATCGCTAGTCAGTCTCAAAGCTGATATGAATCATATGATAGACATTCAAATGCAGCTGAAAGCTTTGGGCTTGCCCCAGTGGCTGGCTAATGGAGCTGGTGGGAAGCTGCCATGATTAGCCCACAAATAAAATATTCATTGAACGGGTTCATATTATGATATTCTGGAGAATCAAATGAAAAAAGCGGTAGATGGATGTATACACATATGAACCACCAACCACCACCACTCACAACCTGCAGGTAATGAACCACCAAGGTGTGACCTCATTGCTGTGGTCATACTCACACCACACACACCACCACCACCAGTAGATAATTGGATAGATATATGAATTGTGAAGGTAGAGGTAGAAAGGGCAAGTGAGGCAAGACATAGGAGAATGCATGTTGGTCCATGCAATGTAACATACACCCATGGACTGTAACATAAGTAGGGACCGGCATATCATATGATGCTGACCAAAGGCGAGTATGATGTCACATGATATCATACAAACTGTACCATTTGATATTGTATATAAATGGTAACTTTAGCCTAGTCAGACTGCCGGCATCATATGATATCATATGATGACATGATATCATATTGCCGATCCCTCAACATGAGACACATAAAACCCCTACCGCAACGATTGATGGCAAATAAAATCCCCTCATTACCATAGCCATTCAAGTCTATCATTCGCCTACAAGGCTACAGCCCTGTCCCCATCACCCCAAAGGATTCACATCCGTTTGGCTGCTCCCTGCTTTCCATGAGTATCGCACGGGGGACTTACCCCTAACCTGTTGCCCTCCCGCCAATGATCAGACACACGCACAAGATGTCTGCACCTCAATGCCATCACTCGGCTTGTTAGTGCATTGCATTGCAGTGTAACCGTAAGTAACGCATCTTTTGAGGATGTCAACAGCAGATCTCCCGTTGTCATGTCTCACAAGTCTTTACCGCAACAAATACGCATCCTCCATCTTGTGATCCAGCAGCAGCCTGGAGATCAGCAATCTTCTGCACAATGGCATTGCAGTTCTCCTGCGCAGACCTGTATGCATCGCCCATCTTTATACCCAGTGAAGCCTGAATGTGTGGAAGCATGAATTTGTAGAAGCATGAATTTGTGGAAGTATACACCTAGCCAGGTGATTGGTGGAGGGGTGCATCACTTTGTTTTTTTATCACTGATTATACTTTTTAGTTACTACCATCAGGTTTCAGTTTACTAGTGCTTGTGTTTTAAACTACCTTTCCTGTTTTCTGCGCAACAATGCTATCATGCTGCTTGTGTTGAAAACTGGTTTTGAACGTCTGGACAGGTACTCCAAACCACATTTCAGACATCCAAAGAGATAGTCGCGACTCCTAGCAAAGAAGTCGGTACTCTGTTTAAAATTTCCATGAGTAATTTCACGAATAATTCGCACGTACGAGCAGGTCTTGACAAGTAACCAATCCTGTCACCATAAGGGCAAGAACGGAAGAGAGAAATCGACGGCTGCACAACTCGTATTGCCTGCTTTTCGCCTGATGGCGCAGCCCCCCCCCCCCCCCCCCCCCCCCCCCCCCCCCCCCTCTTACACACACACAGCCACAACCCATTTCAATTGTCTCAGCTCGATATAGAAGAGTTTAATTCTTCAGGTAAAATTGTAATATGTGGTGATTTGAATAGTAGGACAGGCTCTATAGATGACAAGCTTAACGTTCAGTGGGATTTCCTCACACATGTAGGAAAACTAATTGATGACCTTGATAACTAAGTACCCGAGAAGGTATATTGCATAGCTTTTCCTTTCAGCTACAAGCAGCAGCTTCTAGGCAGCTTCCCAAGCTAGCTACCCTACCATGCCTATAGCAACGTAGTGCACCTAGAAGCTGACAAAATCATCTTTCCAGAACTGTTGAAATATTGGGGCTTAGCCCAGTGGCTGGCTCAGGGAGCTGCCTAGAAGCTGCTGCTCGTAGCTGAAAAGAAAAGCTATGGTATCTTGTGACAAAGTCACTAACATAATGGGTAAGCACGTGCTGAATGTCTGCACGGATAATAATATCGTGATTTTGAATGGTTGTCTTTAAGGAGACAAACATCCAGTTAATAGAGGGAGTTTTACTTTTGAAGCCAGAGATCTGAAGGGGAACAGCCTCATTGATTATTTCATAGCGTCGCCCAAACTTGTCTTTGACAATGATGGAATCCCTCGTGATGGGAACTCCTTCAAAGTCTCCTTCCCAGTGTGTGTTTGTGACTTGACAGGCCACGGATGCCTATTAAGAATAGACATCCCTAAGGCTGTCAATAAGAACGAACACTTCAGAAATATATTGAAATATAATTTCAGACCCGGAGGGATGGAAACTTTCACAAGTATCCTTAATTCTGAGGAAATGTGCAGCAAATTGGCATGTCTTGGGAAAGATAACTTAGGTGCATTGGAGTTGTATGCACTTTTCAATGAGGTGATAACGAAATATCTACAGGAAGTACATAAGAGACATGGAAAGGTGATTGCTAGCGATCAACGGGCTGGTCTACCTAGGAATGGACCGAGAAACTCTTGGTCCATTCCTAGGTAGGCTTACAATGAGGATTGTAGGAATCTAAGGAAACAATGGAAAGATCTCCAGAGAGAGACCGGTATTGATGGCCATGGTACAAAAGTAGCGAGACCGCAATACCGGAATCTGACTTGAAGATTAAGTAGAAAAGCTAAGGCCCAGAATGCCAAGTCCCTGATTGATAAGTTCATGAAGAGTCCATGTTCGTTCTAGAAGAAGTATAAGGGGAGAAGTAGCAAATGTCCCCTCATGAATGTGGAGGAATGGGCTACATACTTCGCAAGCACCTTCCAATCTAGTGAGCATGTTCAGATAGAGGTAACTGATGTCCCAGAAATAGACATTGCAGCTGCAAGTGTGTTGAATATCCTCATCTCTGAGACTGGGGTCTATACGGAGCTTACGAAACTGTTCGAAACGAACGAAACAATGGAAGAAAGCCGTTGGAGCAGATGGCATACCTGCAGAGTTCTATAACCCTATTAGACCAAACAGTAGAGGGAGATTCCCTTTCTTCCCCCCTACTAAAAACTTATTAGTCCCTATAATCACAAAACTGTTCAACCGCATCCTGAGTTATGACCAACCTAGTCAATGTGCAGATTATGCCATTACCCCTTTTCCTAAATCCAAAGGATCCCTCACTGAGTATGATACCTAGAGGAATTGCGGTTGGATCAGTCCTACCTAAAATTTTCTCTACAGGGTTTGGATACGAGGGGGACCAAATGGGCCGAAACCAATGACAAACGTGCAGTTAGCCAATTTGGTTGTAGACCAAATAGGACCATTGTAGATGAAGCTTTTAAACTGCGCCACACATTGGAGCTGTTCAAATTTAAAATACGGCATTTTGAACTTTCATTGACTTAAGGAAGTCTTATGACAGTGTCCACAGAAATATCCTTTGGAGCTGCCTTGAACAGATGGGTATTCACAGCAACTACCTGAATACCCTGAGAAACATGTATAAATAAGTCCGTATGAGAGTACGTGTAGGCAATCATATTAGGTCTACCTTATTAGCAGAGGAAGGGGTTAAACAAGGAGATAATCTCTCCCCACTTTTATTTGGTCTTTTTACTGACCAATCGGAGAAGTTCTTTACCGAGAAATGTGGTCAAGAGGAAGGTATCAGAATTGCTGATAACATTTGCAGAGTAATCTTGTATGTCGATGATATATAGCTATAATGAGCGAGTCATTGTCAGGCTTACAGGTAATGCTCAAATGTCTGGAAGAATCCTGTCAAGTTTACAAGATGGAAGTAAACATATGTAAATAAGAAGTTGTAGTATTTAATAGTGACCTTATAAATGGAAGAATTACCTAGAAATGGCAGTTTAAAGGCCAAGACCTTTCCATCAAGGAGGAGTTTGTTTACTTGAGAATTCTTTGAAAGGGGAAACACGGCAGGAATGGCGGCACACACGATGCAGGTGGGAGACAACTTGTTGCTGCCAACATGGCTACGCATGCACTCTGGAAACGGTGCCCCAAGATGGATCTCGCAGTTGCCAATATCCTAAGTTACCTTTACGGTACACTTATCCGACCTATCCTTAATGACGGGTGTGCAGTGTGGGCTCCAGACCATCTGGGTAATATTAATACTTCTCACGGTCTCAAAGGAATATGTAAAACTATTCAAATTAAGTTTATGAAAAGGCCTGGCGTTTGAGATAACACCTTCACCAACTTGGTCCTCATTGAACTCGATAGTTCACCTACATGGGCTCAATGGTTGAGACAATGCATTGGCTTTTGCATTAAAATTGTTGACCGAAAGGACAATAATTTTGTGAAAAGTGCCTTGCTAGAGAATGTTCTAATAGCAACCAGAGATGGCAACAAACAATGCTGGTCTCATGGATTACTAAGATGCATTCAGAGGTTGGGTGTTATAGAAAATTCTCTGATACAATTCAAGATAACCAGAATTCACTGAGCAAGATTGACTTAGGAAAATTTGATTAAGGCATCTCTAAAATAACAGACGTTGGCTGGCAATCCCTGAGTACAGTGAACACCAGGGATCTTGTTCATAACCAAGGAGTCGGTATGAACACTATTACGTTTTACAATAGGATGATGTCAGGAGATCTAAAACATAGTTCCACACTCGGTTCCACAGACACTAAATTATTAAGAAAATGGATGATATTAAATGCATATCAAGACTACGTCTTCGAGCTCACAACTTAAATGATGAATCGTGAAGGAGTACCTCTCGTTCTGGTAGAATTTGCAGGTGCTGTGATATGGTGGTTGTCGGTAGAAGAGTGATAGAAAATGAAATGAATTTCATATTAGAATGTCCAACATACGCCGAAATTGAATTGCCCATTCAAATTTAAATTGAACCTGAATTGGTGGATAAAGACTTCAGCATGAAGCTGGTCATGAATCCTGATTCCTTTGAAGAATTGAGATACTTAAAACAATTTATTAAAAATGCGATACGAATCGAACAATTAAATTATCATCCCAGATGAGATGGTGATATAATTGTTTTGTAGAATTAAATCATCACTGTAGCACGAACTCAGGGGTTGGTTCGTTGGTAAAATGTTTTTTTATCAATGCTTTTTCTTTTTAGCCCTTCCCATCACGGTTGGGCAAGTCCCTTTCGCCTATTTGGCCTACCCCTGGACTGTAACATACGAACATCCAACACCTGTGGGAGTTTCTTCAGTTTTGTCACCTGGCTGGTCGCCCTGTGACCCACTTCTTGTTCAGGCCGGCTTTCCCTACTGTCCGAGTTTTCAAAGAGGATGAGGTAGGGGAATATGAATATGAATATGGTGGTATGGTCAGCAGTGGCCAGGCCCTACTCTTCCCCCAGTTTCACCAAGATGATCCAACGTCGTTTGAAGGCCCTGGGGTTGTATGTTGGACAAACTAGCCACAGCTTCGGGCATGGCACCCTTCAGTCCACCGTTGCTGTTTCAGGCCGCTAAGCAGCTGCTCTTTATGGAGGCATCAAGAGTTCCTTTCCATAACTTTTCGCTGTAGCCCCCCCGAGGACCTCCCAGGGTCTGAAGCCTACAGTTCCACCCGTGTCTGTCTGCATGTTAGTCTGACGCTATTTGAACGACTCCGGCCACCTCCGCAGTCCGCACCCAAACACTTGGTTCATAGTTGCTAGCTGGCGTGCGCAAAAGTAGAATTAACAGCATTGCTGCGGCCAAGATCCTCCCCTACAGTTGTTCAATGTTTTGTAGCTATTCCGCTACGGAATGCTCGGGTGGTAGCTACTAGCCACTAGCTACTAACCCCCGCCCCGGGGCGCGCCCCCGGCCCCGGGTCACCCCCATCGTCCATGTCAGAGAGTCTCTGGTCCATGTCATGTGTTAGTTGGTCGGCCCCCTAAGGGAGACAGACCTATGCGATACTTACGCGAAATCGTCACATCTTCAAATATTCCCAAGAACGCCGGTCAAAATTGCCGGTTAATCTGACTGGCCTGAAATCTTACCGACTCGTGTTCGATTCCCGTCGGGGGCGGATTACCTCTGAGGGCACTTTTCGCGCACGAATCTCAGGGTTGCGGACTGTGGACGCGGCGTTTTCATTTGACGTTTCCGCCCTGTCCTGTGGACTCAGTCTAGGGACCTGGAGCATGTCCACGATTTCCCCTTGAAGAATTCGCTTCATCGTGACTCTCGTAGCTCATTGCATCAGCGCATTGTGCTTGACAAGGAAATCTGCTCTTTCGCACTAGTTCCTGCAGGTTGCGAAGTAGCAACTGTAGCCTCGGGAGTTGCTGCACCAGCCTCCATGGAACTTCGGGAAGTCAGTGAGCTAATAAGTTCATTAGCCTTACAGGCCACCAAGTTGAATAATAATGCCATGCCATGCTACATTGATTCTTGACCCCCCCAATATTAAATTGTACGGATAAGTAAGCAACTGCTTGTGCATCCATCACCAAGGAGGCTTCCACTGCTGCTTGACCAGAGACCTCTCTGTGCTTGACGAACATTACACCACCCCCGGGGCCGACCTCCAGGGGACCCGCCAGGGCCCCCTACTGTTTGTTTGTCCGTCACGTTCATACCCTGGGCTGGGCCTCCCGCCTGGGCCTCGTAACCCTTCCAAACCTAGGAGAGCTTGAACCTCGCCAATTGCGAACCCACTCTCCGCTAATTTTCTGCGTCGCTTGCGACGCGCCTAGGACTTGTCTGCACAAGGCGTTCTAATAGAGAACCGAGTGGATACGGCGGTCTATATTACTATGCTGCTTCAGAGGAGATCCGGGGATGCCCCCTATGAACCTGCCGCGGCTGCCTGCCCCTTATGCCGTGGGTGCACGTCATGCGACTCGTATGCGCCCCTCGTGGCATGCGCAAGGGAGTGGTCCTTCGGTCGGTAGCATGCAAGCACTGCCCAGTGCATGGACCGGCTGGCTGACAACACTCTTTGAACCAACTAAAATTATTATACAGAAGCCCAAGGAGCCCGTAGAAAAGAAGAGTCATCGCTGGCTGATGGTATCCGATGGGAATTCATACAAACTCTTCCAGGACCCGTACGGGCACTTTGTTCAGTGTCGATTCTGTGGGAAGGTGTTTGCCTAAGGGAAAGCCTATGGCAGCAACAAATACCCTGACATCGACTATGACCCGACAGAGCCTTGCATCCCCGATGAAGATGAATGCCGTGAAGATGCACTCAGGGAGGCTACGAGGGCAGCATGGAAGGAGGCTAAGAAGGCAGCACGCAAGGAGGCTGAGAAGGCTGAGGAGGCAGCACGCAAGGAGGCTGAGAAGGCTGAGGAGGCAGCACGCAAGGAGGCTGAGGAGGCTAAGGAGGCAGCACGCAAGGAGGCCGAGGAGCGAGAAGAAGCGCAGAAGAGAACATTCCGCGGGAGGGTTTCAGGGTTCTTTCAAAGAACCTTCCAAAGTTTGGAAGGCTAAACTGATAATCCAGTGCTTCCTTAAGCTTCCTGCCCACCCAAGGAAGCACTGCCCTTCCAATGTTACTGTGTTAGACATTGGAAGGCACCAGAGGCAATTGCAGTTTGGACGAATCACCAACCCATCCCAGTGCCACCCTCGTTGCAAAAAGGCTGTGCATGACAGGAAAGGAACACGATCTGGCAAGGGCAGTGCGTCGTTTCGAGGCGCATTTGCAGTTGCATGCAACAGCTGATTGCATGCCCATTTAATCGGTCTTGACTAATTTGTAAATCAGCAGCTTAGTCAGCTGCATGGCATGATGATACAGGATTTTCCACAATATTTGTGTAAACTTGTTGATGCCTGTCAGATTCACGGATACCACACCGGAAGATGCTCTGCAGATGCGTGATGCCGTGGGCTGTACTGTTTCTTTTGGGGCTACACGTAGCAGCTTCTAGGCAGCTCCCTTTCCCCATCTAAGGGCCAAACCAGAAGCTAGCTAGTGCACCTGACAGCTGACATGGCAGACATTCCAATGCAGCTGAAAGCTTTGGGCTTGGCCCAGTGGCTGGCTATTGGAGATGACTGGAAGCTGCCAGCCTGGCTATTGGAGATGACGGGAAGCTGCCATGAGCAGCCCCAAAATGAAACAGTGGCTGCTGGCTATCGGAGCTGGCGAGAAGCTGCCATGAGCAGCCCAAAAATGAAACAGTGGCTGCTAGCTATCGGAGCTGGCGGGAAGCTGCCATGAGCAGCCCAAAAATGAAACAGTCGCTGCCAGTAGGCCTGGGTTCCATTAACGGTCATCGCAGCAGCTGAGCCTACTCTCTGAATTGGTGTGTTTGTGATGGTGTTGGTGTGTTGGTACTTTTGGTGATGTTTGTGTTGGTACTGTTGGTGATGTATTGTTTGTGTTGGTACTGTTGGTGGTGTTGATGTTGGTACTGTTGGTGGTTGTGGTAACGTTGGTGGTGTTGTTGGTTGTGGTACTGTTGGTGTTTGTGGTGTTGGCGGTGGCGGGAGTGATGGTGGTCTTGGTGTTGGTACTGTTTGGTGTTTGGTGTTGGTGGTGATGGTGTTTGTGTTGTTGTTGTTGTTGTTGGTGGTGGTGGTGGTGGTGGTGGTACTGTTGTTGGTGATGGTGTTGGCACTGATGGTGTTTGTGTTCTTGGTGTTGGTACTGTTGGTGGTGCAGCGGCTGGTCCCACTCTCTGCAACCAGACAGCGGTGCACCTGGCATGAATGGCTGTCACCTGCCTGATGTACAGCGACGACCACTGCAGGCATGAATGGCTGTCACCTGCCTGATGTACACCTGTCACATGCCTGATGTACAGCGATGCACCACTGCAGGCATGAATGACTGTCTCATGCCTGATGTACAGCGGTGCACCAGCGGTGTACATCAGTGAGTGGCAAAGCGGGCCCATCCTGTGCGGCCATGTGTACATCTCGGCGCCCAGCTGTGAGGCCAGCAGGCTGCATCAGGGAACTCTGCAAATTGGGGGGTCTTCGGCACCCTTTTCTGCACCTCTACAGCAGCCTTCCCACCCAGAATGCACCCTTACTTACCGTAGGCGCAAGAATTATAGGCAAATGGGTTGGCAAACGACCGTTTGCCAAACCGAATTATACCAGAACTGAGCCACCTGGGTGGGTCGTAAGCTGACTGGCGTTTGCCAAGCTTGTCCAACACGGTCGATTCAAACAAACTGTACTCTCGGCAGTACAGCAAAACTTCGTACTTACTCGAATCTCAATTCTTTCATTCCATGCTGAGAATTAGACGGCCGCCACTATGCAGCCCGACGATTCAAGGAGGCGACGCCTACCTCCTCAGATGCTTGCTCCTGAGCGGAGCAAGGGACAGAAACTCATAGGCAACTTCTTCAAGCCTGCCACCTCTGCTGACCTGCAGAACGGATTGCCGCTGAAGCAAGGAAGACTGAAGGGTTGGCGAGGAAGGCCACCCTAGTTGCCGCCTCAGACCTGGCCTCAGCTGAGACTGCGGAGCGAGTGGTGATCCGTAAGAGAGGCTATAACTCCTCTCGAGCTCAGAAGACTGGAAAACATCAGGTACGTGCAGCTCTCCTCCGGTCCTGTCCTTTGATCGGGTCAATTATTGTTCGCCTGTTCAACGCCGATTCCATAACGATTCCCAACTTATCATGCAGGTTCCCTTCTTCCCTTACCTGCAGCCTTGCCTTGCTTTGACCACTCTCACAGACCCCTCCCCCCCCCCCCCCCTCCCTCCCTTCCTCTTTCCTCTCCCTGCAGGTTCAACTATTTGATGCCCTCAAAAGGATGGCGGCAGATGAGGCATTAGGAGGAGGAGGAGTGGCCCCTGTCGTCAAAGTACGTGGCACCTATTCAAGGTGGACGCAGCACCATCACGACATTGCCTTGGACACGCATCGACGCCAGCATGGTGCGAGCTGGTCCACATCCAGCAAGGGAGCCACGGGAGCGAAGAGTACTTGGGATGCGCTGTAGCGTAATTACTCTCGCCTGTTTGCCGGGCTGACTGTGAGGACCACAGGCAATTGGGTTATTAAGTGGCTGAAACTAGAGGGAGCCCTAGCAGCGGTGCGTGAAGACCTTCGTTTGGTAAACAAGGCTGAGAAGAACCTTGCTGCTTGTGGCTCTGATGCAACACCCTCACCCCCTCTCACCCTCCCCCAACCTCCCCCTCCCTCCCACGTGACAGGCGCTCCCTCCCCCTCCCCCACCCTCCCTCCCTCTGCCCCTCTCATCACCACAAGTGCCCCCTCCCTCCCGGCAACACAGCCTGCCCCTTCCTCTCTCCCTCAAGGAAGCTTAGGCGTCCCCTCCCTCTCCCCCCCCCTGTCCCTACTTCCCTCTGTCCCCCTCTCCCTCGTGACAGGTGCTCCCTCTCTCCACCTCCCTCCCTCTGCCCCTCTCCTCAACACAACCGCCCCCTCCCTCTCAGCAACACAGCCTCCCCCTTCCTCACTCCCTCAAGGGGGCGCTCACTTCTGCGATCCCCCTCTCCCCTCCCCCTCCCTCCCTCAGCACCTGCCATCAACGCAGGCAATCCATCCCTCTCTCCCTCTCTCCACAGCTTCCCTCCTCAGTGGAGTGGGGATTCTCCCTCCGTACCTACAACACAGGTCCTCCCTCCCTCCGTCCCTGCGTGCAACTCCACTTGTCCCTCCCTACCTGCAACAAGGGCGCTTCCCCCCTCCCTCCCTCTTTGGAGCCGTCCCTGACGTTGGAATAGTTCCACCTACGAGAGAGCGTTTGCTCTTTGTACTTGCTGAGGCCAAGGTTCTCTTCAACAACGCTACAAAAGTAGCTGAGACCTTGTCGCAAATCCACAAGAAGCGGCCTGGGCGACCCCAGATTCTTCCTCCAGAGGTTTATAAAGCTGTGCAAGACTACATCCTGGCTAGGGTTGGCAACGGCGACATTTTAAGTCGACTGATCACAAAGGATGAAATAACTGTTTGAATGTACCTCCCTTCCTTTTCTGCAGCATGTCCTTGCTTACAGCCTTGCCTATTCTGCAGCCTACCCTTGCTTACAGCCTTGTCTTTTCTGCAGCATGTCCTTGCTTACAGCCTTGCCTATTCTGCAGCCTACCCTTGCTTACAGCCTTGTCTTTTCTGCAGCATGTCCTTGCTTACAGCCTTGCCTATTCTGCAGCCTATCCTTGCTTACAGCCTTGTCTTTTCTGCAGCATGTCCTTGCTTACAGCCATGCCTATTCTGTGCCTATCTTCGCTTATAGCCTTGTCTTTTCTGCAGCATGTCCTTGCTTACAGCCTCGCTTATTCTGCAGCATATCCTTTCTTACAGCCTTGTCTTTTCTGCAGCATGTCCTTGCTTACAGCCTTGCTTATTCTGCAGCATATCCTTTCTTACAGCCTTGTCTTTTCTGCAGCCTGACCTTGCCTACATGCCTGCCTTTTTTGCAGCCTCTCCTTGCCTACAGCCTTGAAATTAATCCTGCGCATACGGGCATAAGCCAGATAAGAACAGAAGTTAAGTTGGTACCCAGTAAGCCTCAATTACACTGCCCTATCAAGGGGCAGTTTCGTCGTTATACCGCTGAGTACCAACCCCTTTTTCTTTAATGGTATCTTGTTGGCTTTTGACTTCACTGCTCCATATAGCCGATGTACTGCCAAGTACCATACTAGAGTCCTGTTTTTTAGGTATCTAGACGGCCCTCGACTCCACTGCTTTATCCGGCAGTTTCGCCGATGTACCGCTAAGGACCGTATCGTACTTTTTTGTGTGTGCTTCTCATTGTAACAACCTTCACAACTTCAGATAAAAAGTCAGATAAAAAGTGCTAAAGATACCGCAAAGTAGTTAGTCTTCCAAATCTCGGAGAGCTCTTACCTCGCCAATTTCGCCGCCAACCCACTCTCCGCTAATTTGCTGCGTCGCTTGCGACGCCCCTAGGACTTGTCTGCACAAGGCCAGTTCTAGTAGATAACCGGGTGGATACGGCGGTCTCTATTATTATTATGCTGCTGCAGAGGAGATCCGGGGTGCCCCCCAAGAACCAGCCGCGGCTACCTGCCCCTTATGTCCTGGGTGCACGTCATGCGACTCGCATGCGCCTCTCGTGGCATGCGCATGGGAGTGGTCCTTCGGTCAGCAGCATGCAAGCACTGCCCAGTGCATGGACCGACTCGTTGACCAGACTCTTTAAACCATCTGAAAAGAAGAGTCATGAATGGCAGTATGACCCAGTGAGTTATGGACGCAAACTCTACCCGGACGGGCGCGGACATAGCGTTAAGTGTCGATTCTGTGGGAAATTGTTTCCTTACGGCAAACGCTTCGGCAGCAACAAAGACCCTGCCATCGAATATGACCGGACAATGCTATGCATCCCCGATGAAATTGCATGCCGTGAAGATGCTCGCAGGGAGGCTTTGATGGCAGCATGGCTTGAAGCTGCGATAGAAGCAGAGGGGGCAGCACGCGAGCTGCCTCCTCTGCCTTCCATGAAGGAGGTTGAAGAGGCAGCACGCAAGGAGGCCGAGGAGCGAAAAGAAGCGCAGAAGAGAACATTCCGCGGGAGGGTTTCAAGGTTCTTTCAAAGTTTGGAAGGCTAACCCGATAATCCAGTGCTTCCGTTAGCTTCCTACCTTCCCAAGGAAGCACTGCACTTCCAATGTTAGACAGGGGAAGGCATCAGAGGCAATTGCAGGTTGGACGAGGCACCAACCCATCCCAGTGCCACCCTTGTTACAAAAAGGCTGTGCATGTCAGGAATGAAACACGATCTGGCAAGGGCGGTGCGTCGTTTCAAGGCGCATTAGCAGTTGCATGCAACAGTTGGTTGCATGCCCATTTAATCGGTCTTGACTAATTCGTAAATCAGCAGCCCAATCAGCTGCATGGCATGATGATACAGGATTTGTCACGATATTTATGTAAACTTGGTGTTGCCTGCCAGAGTCACGGATACCACACCGGGAGATGCTCTGCAGATGCAAGGTGCCTTGGGCTGCACTGCTTCTTTTGGGGGCTACACATAGCAGCTTCTAGGCAGCTCCCTTTCCCCATCTAATGGCCAAACCAGAAGCTAGCTAGTGCACCTGACAGCTGACATGACAGACATTCCAATGCAGCGGAAAGCTTTGGGCTTGGCCCAGTGGCTGGCTGTTGGAGATGACTAGAAGCTGCCAGGCTGGCTATTGGATACGACTGGGAGCTGCCAGGCTGGCTATTGGAGATGACGGGCAGCTGCCAGGCTGGCTATTGGGGATGACTGGAAGCTGCCAGGCTGGCTATTGGAGCTGGCGGGAAGCTGCCATGAGCAGCCCACAAATGAAACAGTGGCTGCTGGCTGTTGGAGCTGGCGGGAAGCTACCATGAGCAGCCCACAAATAAAACAGTGGCTGCCTGTAGGCCTGGATTCCAGGAACGGTCATCGCAGCGGCTGAGCCCACTCTCTGAATTGGTGTGTTGGAGATGGTGTTGGTGTGTTGGTACTTTTGGTGGTGTTGATGTTGGTGCTGTTGGTGGTTGTGGTACTGTTGGTGTTGTTTGTGGTGGTGATGATGTCTTGGTACTGATGGTGGTGATGGTGAGGCTACTATTGGTGCTGGTGGTGGTGATGATGCTGTTGGTGGTGGTGATACTGTTTGTAGTGTTGGTACTGTTGATGTTGCTGGTGGTGGTGATGGTGTTTGTGGTAATGATGTTGTTGTTGGTGGTGATGCTGTTTGTGGTGTTGGTTTTGGTTATGTTTTTGGTAGTGTTGGTACTGTTGTTGGTGGTGGTGGCGGTGGCAGGAGTGATGGTGATGATCTTGGTGTTGGTACTGTTTTTTGGTGTTGGTACTGTTGGTCATGGTGTTGGACCTGTAGGTGGTGATGGTGCTTGTGTTGTTGTTGTTGTTGGTGATGGTGTTGGCACTGATGGTGTTGGTGTTTGTGTTGTTGGTGTTGGTACTGTTGGTGGTGCACCGCTGGGCCCACTCTCTGCAGCCAGACATCGGTGCACCTAGCATGAATGGCTGTCACATGCCTGATGTACAGCGATGCACCACTGCAGGCATGAATGGCCGGCACCTGCCTGATTTACAGCGGTGCACCAGGCATGAGTGGCACAGCGGGCCCATCCTATGCAGCCATGTACGCCATGCGCCATGCGTACACCTCGGCGCCCAGCTGTGCGGCCAGCAGGCTGCATCAGGGAACACTGCAAATTTGGGGGGTCTTCAGCACCCTTTTCTGCACCCCTACGTCACCAATCCCCCCCAGAACCCTTGCTTATAAGCCAGATAAAACGTGCCAAAGATTCCCCAAATTAGTAGTGCATGCAGTGCATGAACACCTTACGCCATGCGTCCACCTCGGTGCCCAGCTGTGAGGCCAGCAAGCCGGCATCACAGAAAAAGGGTGGTGGAGTTAGATTGGATTGTTACGGGATTGTTACATGTTTTTTCAGCCAACTCTGTGCTGCTCACCGTCTTCCAATGCCAAGTCCCCCCGTGCGATACCCACGGAAACCAGGATGCCAACTACGCAGATCAGACAGTTTAAAGACTTGTTCAAGTCAATGGTGGCGGGGGGCGGGAGTAAGGGTAGCATACATGGCGGGGGACAGCCCTCGTCAACTGCTCCGTAGCCGCCATCGCCCGCCCTCATATAGGGTATAGAATATGTATATATATATAGGATCATATGGGTATGTATGTATGTATGTACAAACAGAAAGCGGGTCTGGGGACTAGGCTTTCGGACGTTGCGGTCTGCTCGGGCACCAGTGCGCCCCCTCTTCTATTTCTTGGAGGGTTGGGAGCTACAGTCTAGGTTCTTGGTGCAGTAGCTTTTTCTATTGGTGGTTAACCGTGGTAAATGAACAACTAGCCTTGGCCTTACCCTTACCCTAGGTGAGCCCAGGGAGAGTTGCGGGGATGCGCGTACCTTTGTCTGGTTCGTCAACCCCCCAGGTCTACTTGCTACCTTGTCCACCCTGTAGTACAGTTGCGGGACGGCCCCGCCTCTATTCTTTAGACGCTCTCTACCTGGAGACCCATGGTGCAGTGTTGATACGACTATCATCTGCTGCGTGAGCCGGTACACCATGGGCAGCAGACGTCTAGGCCAGGTCTTATCAACGGGAGCACTCCAGGATTCACTAATTTTTGCTAGGCTCCCGTAGCCTTGCTCACCGTGTTTTCTTCTGCTTATTCAAATACATGGATGGATGGTTGGGTGGATCCAATGGGTATGTATAGATATTTATTGTATGATACGGATATGTGATGAAGATGTTCCCAATGGGACAGATCGACAGAGGAGGGCGTCGTGACTCCTGGCTTCCTGAGTCTCTTAAAGGAGTGTCCCAATAAAACATGGAATCTGTGGAAGCATACACCTAGCCACGTTATTGGTGGAGGGGTACATCAATTTGTTTTGTGACCACTGATTATACTTTTTAGTTAGTACCATCGAATTTCAGTTAACTAGTGCTAGTTTTTTAAACTGCCTTTCCTGTTTGTAAGGTTGGGCAAGTCCCTTTGGCCTATTTGGCTACCCCTGGACTATACATACAAAATGCACATACCATTATTTCTGCAATTATTTTATTTCTCGTGTCCATGAACGGTCTGGAGTTCTGTAAGGGCACGATGTGCTGTTCTCTTTTTGCAGTCTCGACTTTCGACGTCAATCTTGACAACTTGTATGTGTAAGAAACTAGGGAAGAAAGGAAGAAAAATAAAGGAAAGGAAACATTGCAGTATTACAAAATGTCGTGATACCTGTATTCAATTACATTACATTTCATGTTAAAGTCTTCTTGACACCACGAGGTTGTATGAGACTCTCTGCTTAAAAAAAAAAAAGCAAAAAGCAAAAAAGCCCATTACATCAGGGATGTGTCGAGGACAAACAAACCAAACTCCCAACCACCATTTTGGTGGCGTATCAAAGAGTAATTTCCCCTTTTTTTTACTGCAAAAGACGGCAAGCAGCCAAATTGCTGGCTGATTGGCTGAGGCTACCGGTATGTAACCAAGCTCAAGTTCAACTAGTCAGAAAATGCGAAATAGCTAAGGAGAAAGTATTCAGGCGGTATTCAGCGAGTCAGGTTAAAGCTTGAATGATATACACATGATGATGAGTGGTGTGATATCTTTTACAAGAACATTTGTGTTGTTGTTGAAAGGAGTTTCACTCCAGGAGGTGAGACCCTTTACACAGATCAACGCCACAGAATATATACAGATTAAACACCAACAAATACGAGGTGAGTAGGCCTTGGTTATTTGCAGTACTGGCTCGTTCTTGACAGACAGCACTACCCTCATTATTAATGAATGCACATGAAAGCAATCACGTGTGGCATCAGTTATTTACCACACGTGACAAATGACATATGGCATCAGTACTGCCCTACATGTGCCATATGGCATTAGTGCTGTCCTACGTGTGCCATATGGCTCGTAGGCTTGGAAATTGGATGGGGCTGGGAAATTCGACCGACTGTGGGGAGCCAGGTTGTGGTGGTGAGAGGGGAGGTGGTAGTGAGAGAGTTGTAGGAGGAGGGGAAGTTGGTAGGGTTGGAGGAGGGGGAGAGGGGAGGGTTGGAGGAGGAGGGGGCGGGGATGGTGGTGGAGGGGGAGAGGGGGGGGGGTGGATAAGCTGGGGGATACACAGGTGGTGGAGGGGGATCAGCACCCAGTAAGCCTGGGGGTGCACCAACGCATTAGTGCTGTTCTACGTGTGCCATATGGCATATGACCTCAGTACTGTCCTGCATGTGCTGAACATAACAACCTTGCTCATGTACCCCTATCATTTTGTGGCTGCACAGTCTTGAGGCAGTTCTATACACACTATGCAGTATTACTATTAATGTCCCCAGCTGCAAATGAATGCAAGGGGCGCTGGCATGGGAGGATGCCCCGTGAGTCAAGCCTGCACCAGGGCTTTTCTTTTCAGCTACCAGCAGCAACTTCTAGGCAGCTCCCTGCAACACCTTTCGGCTATATATAGCGATCGCTTCTTTTTACCCCGTTTTGGCCCCAAATGCCGCTGTAAATGCCTTAAATGGCCCTAATAAGGCCTGGAGGAGGCCTGAAAACATATAGCTAGAAAAAAACTACTTTCAGATTTGAAAATAATACCTGGCCTGCACCAAAGCTATTATTTTTGTCTACCAACAGCAACTTCTAGGCAGCTCCCTGAGACTGCCACTGGGACACACCCAAACATTCCAGGAGCACTAGAAATCGGGTGATACCAGCTTCCAGGTGCACTAGGTTTGGACGGCGAGAGAGCTGGGGAGCTGCCAAGAAGCTGCTGCTCGTGGCTGAAGATAAAAGCATTGCCACCAATACAACTGTGAAGCAGAACTCCTAGTCAGCAGACATTATCGCCGCCCTTGGCACAATATACAGATGGGAGAGAGAATGTGAGCTCAGGATATCCTGTAGTTGTAGCTTCTTCGGCTGCCCTATTTCTTTTTTTAGCTGCGAGTAGCAGTTTCTAAGCAGCTACTTTAACCCACCCTTGGGCCACACCTGAGGCTAGCTAGCGCGTCTAAAATCTCACATGACAGGCATTCCAATGCAGCTTCAAGCATTGGGTTTGGCCCAGTGGATGATGGCTAATGGAGCTGGTTGGAGGCTGCTGCGATTAGCCCAACAACGAAACAGTGTTCAGCTGCAACATTTGTCTACCCGCGCCCACGCTTGTCACCTTCTTCATCTGTGTCATTGTCATCGTCATCATCATCTCTTGACCTTGCCGTGCCCTCCTCCTCCTCCTTGTCCTCGTTCTGTCCTCGTCCCCCTCGTCCTCGACCTCCTCGACGTTGTCGTCCTCCTCCACCTCCACCTCCTCCTCCTCCTATTGTTGGACGAATGGGGCAAGGGGATTGTACGGGGCTAGGAGATTGGAGGGGGCTTGGGGATTGCAAGGGGCTGGGGGATTGAACGGGGCCTGGTGATTGTATAGGGCTGGGGTATAGGACAGAATGCCCTTGTGAAATTGGACTTTGTGCTATGTCTGTGATTCTGGGGTAATTCACCACTGTGGGGATCCAGGTTGTGGTGGTGAGAGGGGGGGGGGGGTGGTGAGAGAGTTGTATGAGAGGGGAGTTGGTAGGGGGGTTGGGAGGAGGGGGAGAAGGGAGGGTTGGAGAGGAGGGGGCGGGGATGGTGTGGAGGGGAGGGGGGGGGGGTGGATAAGCTGGGGGCACACAGTGGTGAGGGGGATCGGCACCCGTCAGCTGGGGTTGCACCAATGCCTGGGAGAAGGTGGGCGGAAGGTAGATTAGGTCTGGGATTGGGGTTGGGGTTGGGGTTGGTAGTGGAAAGGAGACGAGGGACGGGGAAGGAAGAGAGGGAAAGTCATGAGGTGTGGGATGGCTTTGAGGCCAGAGTTGTGGAGGAGATGGCTCAAGGGAAGAGGTGTGGCGGAAGAATGGGCTCAAGTGGAGAGGTGGTGGAGAGATGGGCTCAATCAAGGGGAGAGGTGGGTGGAGGAGATGGCTCAGGGGAAGGTGGTGTGGAGTGGATGGCTCAAAGGGAGAGTGGTGGAAGGGAGATGGCTCATCAACTCAGGGAGAGGTGGGTGAGATATGGGGCCAGGGGAGAGGTTTTGAGGGGATGGGCTCAAGGGGAGAGGTGTTGGAGTTGGATTGCTCAAGGGCGTAGGTTGTGGAGGAGATGGGCTCAAGGGAGAGGGGTGAGGAGATGGGCTCAAGGGAAGGTGGTGGAGGGGATTGGGCCTTCAAGGGAGAGGTGGTGGAGGAGATGGGCTCAAGGGGAGAGGTGGTGGAGGAGATGGGCTCAAGGGGAGAGGTGGTGGAGGAGATGGGCTCAAGGGGAGAGGTGGTGGAGGGGATGGGCTCAAAGGGAGAGGTGGTGGAGGAGATGGGCTCAAGGGGATAGTTGGTTGATGAGATGGCTCCAGGGGAGAGTGGTGGAGGGAGGGCTAAGGACGAGAGGGGGGGGTGGAGAGATGGGCTCAAAAGGGAGAGTGGTGGAGGAATGGGCTCAAGGGGAGTGGTGAGGAGATGGGCTCAAGGGGAGAGGTGGTTGAGGGGATGGGCTTAAGACGAGAGGTGGTGGAGGAGATGGGCTCAAAGGGAGAGGTGGTGGAGGAGATGGGCTCAAGGGGAGAGGTGGTGGAGGAGATGGGCTCAAGGGGAGAGGTGGTGGAGGTGATGGGGACGCAGGTGGTAGGCCTACAGAGGACCAGATAATAGTGTGTTAGATACCAGTATTGACAGAGTCAAGCGTTCAAACATACCATGTACTGCAAGCACTTTCAAGCACTGATTCAGCTGGGAGCTGTAACATATTTGGTTGAGATAATCATTTGGTTGAGATAATCATTTGGTTGAGATAATCATTTGGTCCCGTAAGAGTGTTGAGTAACTACATGAGCTATGACATAATGACGACCATAAAACCACAAGCCATTGGGATTATCAGCAGCAAAATTATGCATGGCATAATGAACATGAGTGAATCAGTGTCACCGGAACATTGAAACATAATTAGAAACAGATAGATGGCTTTCATTCTATTGCACCACAAGATGGTGATGGTGATGGTGCAGGTGATGGTGAACCATGTGCCTGGACTGGCACCAGAACCAGGACTTACATTCTACTGCAGCACAAGTTGGATCCACAATCATGGTGAGAGTGGCTTGGTGGTAGCTGTCCCGCTTGCTCTCTGACCAGCTGACTAGAAGTTGAACGGCACCTGGGATTGAACGGATGGATGGGATTGAATGGCCATATATGTGAATGGGATTGAACAGCAATAGATGAATGGGATCGAAGAGCTGACTAGGGGTTGAACGGCACCTGAAGTACATTAAACGGGTGAATAAATGAATGAACGAGAGAATTAGCACGGTTTTAGTTTTTTCTACTCCATTTCTCCATTTTTTACTATGAGTCAGCTTCCAGCTTAACAAGTTAATGGCTATCATTTCTAATACATGTGAACAGAAATGTAAGTTCAATTATCTGCATAGCACAAACTCTGGGCCCCCTGAGTTAACAATTTGTTGGAGTTCAGTTCACCAGTGCTTGATTTTTCAAACTGCCTTTCCTGTTGTTAAGGCTGGGCAAGTCCCATAATCCTATTCGGCTCACCCCTGGGCTGTAACATACAAACACATGGCTAAATACATCCCATCGACAAAATCCTTGAGTCTAAGGCTAGCGAACGGAGACCCACCCTTAGAAGATTAAATCCTTCTAATGAAAAATGCGTCTTATAAAACAAAAAAATCCTTCTTATAAAAAAAACGATCATCATCATCATCATCATCAAACACAAATCCTTTTTATAAAACAAAAATGCTTCTTATAAAACAAAAATGATGATGATCATCATCATCAAACAAAAACGCTTCTTATAAAACACAAATGCCTACCTATCATGCCACAGGTGATAGCCACGGTGTCCGAGTAGGAGTTGTCAGCAGATGTGAGCCAGGTAGCAATCTGGTTGGGGCAGGCAGCGGCATGTGGTTGGCCAAAGGTGCCCTAGCTGGTGGTCAGAAAGAACTCGGCATCCGGAGAGGGAAACACCACCTGTACATTGTTGGAGGGGTGGTGAGTGAGATGGTAGGAGTGGGATGGTAGGTGGGAAATAGCAGGAGGGATAGGAGGAGGGATGGCAGGCGGTGGCATATGGTTGACCTGGCTGGTGGTAAGAACAAACTCGGCGTCTGGGTGAATAAAAAATGTCCCAGCGGCTTGACAAAGACAAGGGGGACTTAATGTATTGTGTGGTATGTGAACGGAAGACTAAGATAAAGAGTTTTGATGGTTGACTATTGAGATATTGCAGGAGATGGGATGGATCAGCACTAGCAAGGAGGAGGCGCAGGTGGATGAAGGGATGTGATGGGTGACTGGTTTTGAAGCTTGGATGGATGATAACGACAGCCAAGGTCGTGAGGTGGGATGGGGCAGCACTTAGAAGAGAGGCGAGAGGGGGGTGGTGCAGGGTGTGAGGGATGTGGCATGGTAGGGATGAGGCATGAGATACATAGGGAATGGCGGGGTGGGATGGTGTGGGTGTTTTTGTTATCAAAGGGTGTGGGGTGGTGAGGGGTGTTGTGGCACGTTGGGATGAGGGCATGTTGAAGAAGAAATGGGGGGGGGGAGCGGGGGGGGGGGTATGGGGATATAGGGGGGGATAATGGGGGAATAAATAAACAAGTGGGGGAAGGATGAAGGTGGGAGGTGAGAGAAAAGAATGGGGGGGGGGGGGGGGGGGGGGGGGGGGGATATAAATAAAGGGGAAGGTATGGAGGATGGAGGGAAAAGGTTGAAGGGCTGACCGATTAGGTTAGAGAGATGGCAGATGAGGGAGAGGAGGAGAGAATGGTGTAAGGGGACTGAACTAGTGGTAGGGTCAACCTTATTTCCACCCACACAACATTGTTCTTGTGGACGAGTTAACATGGGCATGTCTTTCTTTCTAGCTCCTGTGAGCTGCTGCTGATTTGTGTTGATGACCGACCACATTGGGTGAAATTTCCCATGTAAAACAAAAACTTACCCTTAGGGAGTGGGTCTGTCCAGGGCACAGAGCTGCATGGCCACTGGCACTGGTGACAGCAAAGGTGGCGGAGCTGCAATGCGTGAGGGTTGTGAAGGGTGTGAGGGTTGTGAGGGTTGTGAAGTGTGTGAGGGTTGTGAAGGGTGTGAGGGTTGTGAGGGTTGTGAAGGGTGTGAGGGTTGTGAAGGGTGTGATGGGTGTGAGGGTTGTGAAGGGTGTGAGGGTTGTGAGGGTTGTGAAGGGTTTGAGGGTTGTGAAGGGTGTGAGGGTTGTGAGGGTTGTGAAGGGTGTGAGGGTTTGTGAAAGGGC